>CM022766.1:9668369-9995869 GCA_012411365.1 Ameiurus melas | reverse complement strand
GACCTGGTTCAGCTTCCGGAAATCATTGCAAAGCAGCATACTTCTGTCCGGCTTCGGCACAACAATGATACGGCTGGACCAGGGGCTGTTGGGGCTGTTGGTCCCGCAGCATTCGGCCTACATCCTCCTCGATAGCCTTTGCGATGGACCTCTGGGACACGGTATGGCCGCTGGCTTACCACTACTCCTGGATGGGTCTTGATCTCATGGTGAACCACCTGCATCATTCCTGGGGAGGTAGAACACACATCAGAGAATTTGTCCACCAACTAAGTTAGATCCTGTTTTTGTGTTGGGTTAAGATCTTCCACCAGTTCTACCAAAGTACCCTTGGTGTGATCTGTGCCTTGGGCCACGTACGCCGACAGTGCTGTCACTGGTTCTATCCACTTCTTAAGCAGATTCAAGTGGTAGAGTTTTTCCTCTGCTCACTTACCTGGCTGCTGCAGATGGTAGTTCATAGTGCCTTTCTGCTGGAGGACCTTTCCAATAGGCCAGAAACTTGCAGAAGCTACCGGGCATTAGTAGGGGCATCCGATCACAAGGTTGGAACTCCCGAGCCTGCGTGGGACAGTTGTACACCATTTTCTGTTCTTCCTGGGCGGCTCACATATGCTCCTGAACTATAGGGGTTACACTGTGAATCTCCTCCTGCTTCTCCTGCACGTAGTCGATGACCGAGCAGATAAGGAACGTTGCTCCTCCCACACGTCACGGGCTACATTCAGCAGTCCTCGAGAACACCATCCGAAGAGGAGCTCAAAGGGGGTGAAGCTCGTGGATACTTGGGGACACTACCAAACAGCGAAGAACATCTGCTTTTAGCATCTGGTTGAACCTTTCGACAAGCCCATCAGTTTGCGAGTGGTAGACGGCCATCTTGAGGTGTTTCACCTGCAACAGCTGACACAGATCAGATATTAGTTTGGACACAAAAGGCATACCTTGATCGGTCAAAATGTCCTTTGGGATACCCACATGACTGAACAGGAGTACCAGTTCTCTGGCATTGTTGTGGGAGGTGGCTTTTCTTCCAGGAGGAATAGTTCAGGATGATGAGTATGTACTCGTGGCCCTTAGTGGACTTGGGGAGTGGCTATATGAGGTCCATGCCGATCATTTCGAAAGGGATGATGGGAGGAGGGATCAGAGGTGGGGGCTTCCTGGGAGCGGTACACTGACACTGAGGGCACCGTTGACAGAAGTCCCAGACCTCTGTGTCCATCACCGGCCAGATGAAGTGGACATTCAGTTTTTCTCCAGTGTTTTGGGCCTCCAAGTGGCCCCAGAGTGGATGGGCATGGGCCAGGTGCATCAATGTTTGGGTTCAGGTTTTGGAGACTACCAGGAGGTCCATGTTTTCCCTTGTAGTGGTAAAGCAGTCCTCCCCTGACTAAAAAGTTGGAGGCGGGTAGCCTGTGTTCTGGGTTCTGGGTTGACCCCATCTCAATCTGACACACCTGGGCCAGTCAATGCTTCAGGCAGTCATCCTCTTTCTGCTCCCTACCGAGGTTGTATTTCACCTGTTGAAATACAGATGAGAACAGGTTAGGGGGTGTGTGCAGCTCACCTTCGGCTGGGGCATTCTTCTTGCCCCGGGCCATGTAGGCCGGCTGGGCTGGGGCCTCCTTCCTTCGCTTGGCTGGTTTTGGTGGGTCCGGAGTGTGGCAGCCCCCTCCGTTCGGCCCAGAGTCTTGACTCTCCTTCAGCGTCCCCCGATCCAATTAGAATATAAACTGGCGATCCTCTGCTAGCAAGGGGACAGAATTCTCTCAGTGCATGTGCGCAAGCCTCTGTTGTGTGTTTGTAGATGATTTTTGGAGTGTATGTCTGCTAATCCTTGTTGTGTGTTTTTTTTTCAGGTGATTCGTTCGCGTCAGAATCATCTGAAAAAAACACACAAGGATTAGCAGACATGCACTTGTCAAAAATCATTGAGAGCGAGTGCGCTGCTTATCGGCGCCAGCCATGTGGGTTTTGGCGGCTCCGCCCCACCACCATGTACTCGCTGGCTGTCCAAAACATTGGCAGTGCTGAAGCGGCTTTTCCCCCACCCCCGGGGCGGGGGCGGGGGGGCCCCCCCCCCCCCCCGCTTCCCCCCCACAAATGGACTAAATGATACACATTTTCATTTATGAACTCTTGCATAATCTGGTATAGTGTGTGGTATGCATATTAGAAAATATAAATTCTCTGTTTTCAACAAGAAACATAGTAATCAGGCATCAAAATATAATAAAAAAGAAAGACAGAAAAGAAGATGGCAGAGCAGAGGATATGGACAATATAGATAGAGGAAGGAGTGCCGCTGATGAAGAAAATCAGAGAGATGAGGTGAAACCTGAAGTGTAAAGAGAAGCAAGATAAAAACAGAGTGGTTCAGTGTCTCCTCTGTGGCCTTTTATAGTGGAAAAATCTGATGAGGCCTGTCTTTTCCTTTCTCATTAACCTCTCTGTGTTTTATCATATACATGAAACACACAGCCACCCTCACCACACATGAATGCACATAAAACACAAGCCCACAAAAGCCAAAGCACTGCTCTGTGTTCTTTCCTTCACCCTTCCTTTAATCTTCTCCTGTTTTTCACTTGTTTTCTGATACAACTCCAACATGAAGGTTAAAGAATAGTTTTCACACATGCTTAGCCACCTAATCATTGCAACCCAAGCAGGGATAAAGAAAAAAAGGATTAAAGAAGAAGATAGAAAAAAGTAAAAGAAACAATGAAAGACTTCAACATGGCTAAAATTGACAGGATTGCATAAGTTGAAGAAATGTGTGGGGTTAGGCTTTGTGCAGAGTTTCTCTTTGTTGTCACACCGCAGCCGATGGAGGCCGCTGTGGCGCTTTAATTTGAGAGGACTGGACTTTTGTTTGTTCGCTCGCTTCTGGACTAGCGTGAGCTTGCGCACTGAATGATCACAGGTGTGTGTAGTTTCTGTTGATAACAATTGTTGTTTAAAGACCTGAGTTACTGAGCACGGTGCTCGTCATTGTTCCTTGTTATGTTGACACGTTTGTAGCAGTTGTATGTTTTGTCTCCATGCCACGTTTCCTGTTTTCATGTGAAGACCACGTTTGCTTTAAGTTTATATATATTAATAAAGACTGTGATCTGCGCCTGCATCCGCCTCTCATCTACGTGTTGTCACATTTGTGACTGGTGGATTTATTTCAAACATTCCATAGACTTGCTTGTAAGTGAATTAGCTACTAAATTGTCTAAATTTCCCTCAGTTGTGAATGTGTGTGCATGGTGCCCTGTGATGGATTGGTGTTCTGTCAAGGGTGTGATCCTGCCTTGCACATGGTGGATCAAGAAATAGTGAATATTCCTTAAAGGAAAAGATTTGAGAGGAAATAAATTAACAATGTGACCAAGTAAAAAGGAAATATAGCTACTAGTTTTGAAAATAGCAATAAGCTACTAGTTAGGATGCTTAATGCAAATTTATAGAGAAAAATAATTCTCACAATTTGGCATGAGCTGAGGATGACTTGATATATTAAATATGGTCTGATGATGAACAACTAAATGAGTCAAAGATGAGAAATATCTCAGATGAGTGATAACTGCATATCTAAGATGTATTTCTATAATCAGCTAGAACACTGTGCTCAATCTCTCATGGCCAGTGTAAGCATTACAAAGATGTGTCGAAAGCGAATATGAAGGTGTTTGACATGGCTCCAAATGACCTCCAGAAGTTTGTGGCCAACAGATTTTCCTGACATGCAAAGATTGTGTATATATTTGAGTCTAAACATGTGCGTACTCTTGTGCAACGTAAAATAGGTATGAAGACAACCTTCCAGCCAAGTACTGAAAACTACTCATATTATGTGTATGGCCATATCTGCGCATCAAACAGCAGTCTATACTCACATAGACGAACTCATCTGTGATGAGATCCATTGTGTTCACAGCTCAGTCCATAATATGCTACCTATTTACTTCAATTTCAAGTCAGTTGGATTTTATTCTGATTCCTCCATACATTTGTTCCTTTTTCAGGAACATTGTGCAACACACAACAACACAGCATCATGGTACACAGGAGTACATTACATGTAAGTGTAACAGCATGACAGTGTAAGACAACTGGAAAATATACAATCTATCTACAGGAACATAAATACACAAGAAAGGACATGCTAACTAGGCAGGACAACAACAACAACAACAACAACAACATGGATGGTTTATATGGCATAGCTGTGCAAGAGCTGAAAATAACTGTGCTGTTGTGTAGTCACAATAGCATTGAAAATAACTGGAATGAACAGTCCCAGGAGCAGCAGTATTGGGTTAAAAGTTTCACAAAGCAGCATAATAAGCATTGTCTTTAAGGGCATAATACAGTTTGTGATATGTAAAACTGTCAGCTAGGCATATTTTAATCCTCATTATTTGGAAATATTAGTTACTAGTTTAAGTTTTCCTAACATTCTGTTTTTAACCAAAGGCCATCATTGTAATGCTTATTTGCTTCTTTATTTAATGACAACTAGTTTTCTTTATGTTTATTTTTAACTGAATTCAATTCATTTCACTTCAATATTATTTGTATAGCATTTTTGAAGGAGTGCATCTTTTACGAAAAACAATCTTGATTATATTTAGACTTCTAAGCCAAGCCAGAGGTGACTTACTGAGACAACATTATGAACAAATGTTGAGAGGGACCAGAGTCAAAAGGGAACCCATCCTCTTCTGTAGGATTATAAATCAGTACTCTTCTAAAATTGGTATACTATAAAGTCAAAACAGCACTAAGTATGTTTGGTGGCAGTTCTTAGGTACAAGTTTACTGTATTCAGGTTAGCTTATCCACAGAACAATATAAATGGTTTTGGGTATAAACTGTTGGGTATAAACTGTTTTGGGGAAGTGCAATCTTTGGGATATCCATCCTCAGCTGGAGAGAGTGATTTACAAGTGCAGAATATCCAAGCAGAAGTAACAAGAGGATTCAGACTGATCTAAAGGGCAAGAGTAGTCACTGTGGTCTGGATCTGGCATCATACAATATATAGCGAGAAGTATGTGGACCCCTGAACATCACACCCATCTGTGGGCCTTTGCCAAACTGTTGCCACAAAGTTTGAACCACACATTTGTCTATAATGTATTTGAATATTGTAGCATTAAGAAATCCCCTTTACTGGAACTTAGAAATCCCCTTTACTGGAACTTAGCCTAAACCAAACCTGTTAAAGCAATGCCCCTGTGCACAAAGCAAGCTCCATTAAGACGACACTTGCTGTGTCTGAAAACACTCACTATGAACTATATAGTGCACTGTATTGGGTGTTGGCCATTTTCTAGTGGTGTCCAAATTCTAAGTGAACAACTTCATTCCCTACATTCGTTCATTCATTTATACACACAATGCATTCTGATTTTGAATGGACATGTACCATACTCAAACACGAGATGGATATAGAACGCAAAAGAAAAATAAATATGGCGGACGGCAACAACGGAGGCGGCAACTTTTACAAAAGTAAGTTTAACTTTTTATTAAATAAACCATATATGTATTAAGATATTTTGAAGTGAAATGATACAGATTATTGATTGATTGGCTATTGATTGAATGGTTGTTTATTTTCAGCCACTTACCAGTTTGTGATTTAACTTTTAAATTAGCTGTACACATCAAATGATAATTTTGTGGATTGTTCACATATATTAGTTATGTATGTACAGTATTCACATACATATTAGAAAATAATATATTCATGACTTTTTAATTGATTTAGGGACGGACGGTGGAAGTTCTTTCTGAAATATTCCTTTTTCTTCTGCTCAGGTAAAAGAAGTTTAGCCAAAACGAAAACTAACAAGACGGAGTACATTTTATGCCAGTTTTGCCTCAGGAGTCAACTTGAGGACACTGACAAGAAAACCGTTAAAAATGAAACCCAGATTTTTAATAATAAACAAATAAAATAATATAATATAATATGGATGGAATATAATGAATATATTCCATCCATCCATTTTCTATACGGTTTATCCTACTGGGTCACAGGGAATCTGGAGCCTATCCCAGGGAGCATGGGGCACAAGGCGAGGTACACCCGGGATGGGGTGCCAATCCATCACAGGGCACACTCACATACACATTCACACAACCATTCATACACTACAGATACTTTGGGCATGACAGTCAACCTACCATGCATGTCTTTGGAGGAAACTGGAGTACCTGGAGGAAACCCCTGCAGCAAGTGGGGGAGAACATGCAAACTCCACACAGGAGGTGTGAGGCAAATGTGCTTACCACTAAGAAACAAACAAATTCATTAAAAAATAATAAATAAGCACAATAGTAAATAAGCATAGCAAGCAGTTGTCATTGTCAACTAATACAATAAATGTGACAAATGAAAAGTGAGATGATGAACTTTACTGTCCACGACATAGTGCTCTCTGATGCATGGTATTTACTTCAACATCTGAATTCACTCATTTTCGTTCACTTCTTCCCCATGTATTGGACTCAATTATTATTCACTATATAGGGAATAGTGAATGAGTGAACGAGTGAGGGATTTGAGACACAGTTACTGTTGGCCAGGCTGGTGTGGAAGAATTTGAGTGTCCTGCACAGAGCCCTGACCTCTACCAGATATAACTATAACAGCATAACTAAATAAATTCAGCCAGTGGAAGAGCACACGGTCAAAATAGATCAAAATCTCTCTATTTTAAAACACTACCATTACCACATATCCACATCAACCTTTACAGGGAATATCCTCCTCATATTGTTTATAAAGAAGTAAAAGAACACCATGACAACTGCTTTTCAGAATCGTCAGTAAACACCAGCAATAAATAACAGAACGTCAGTCACAATCAAACTGCCATCAATCACAAAGCACATGTGTGGGTGCAAATAAAGGAGGGAACCAGCCGAGGCTGTCAAAGTGTGTTTGGGGATGTTATTATCTCTACACACAATTTAAAAAGGAAAAAGAATAAGATAAAAAAAAAATCAAAAGAGAAGAGAAACAGTGGCAGGATTAAAATGAAGGAGAGAATTAAGTATGGACATCCTACTGTAGGAACTCAAATGGGAGTCTTTTAATTCGGGCCTGGTGGAGCATCAGGAACCTCATTATTATCTGTCATATTAACAAAAGAATAAATCTGCATTTCTCCCAAGAAATAAAAGCAACTGACAGACACATTCATGAAGAGATAGAAGAGGGAAAGGAAGACAGAGAGAAGGGGAGAAATTGAGAAAAAAGGGGAGGAATAAATAGCAGGTTGAAACACATAATTTTTTTCTGAGGAAGTGAACAAGTGGTAGAGAGAGTGAGAGCGAGAGTGGTATAGGTATACTTTGAGGATTTTGAAGTGTTCTCTCCATCTGATGGCCTCTGGCCTTGAATGTACATGAGCACCTTTTTCTTTTCATGCTCCATTCACACTGTGGCTATTCCACATACTATCTTGTATTTAAACCGAATATCTCTCTTTGCCAGTTTCTTTCTTTTAGTGGTTTCATGGATTTGGGTTGGTTTTGAGCCCTGACCTCAGCCATCAAGAACTTCCAAGCTACACACACTGAATCCGATAACAAAAACGCCTCAAGATAATGCCATGCTCTGATAGTGCAAACAGAGGAGAGAAAAGGTGAAGCATTTATTCTAACTTGTGCTCCCACATTCTCCTCTCGTTCCTTTTCTGTATGAAATATAGTTTAGCAAAATGCTCGAGTTTCTATGAAGTACATAAAATTTCTGAGAGATATATTTAAGCTACATTTAAACAAATTGAGTAAGATATGGTATCATGCTTGCAAATTCATCACAGTGGAGTGATGTGGAACTATATTTGGAAGACGTGAAATTAATTTTACAAGTACCATTCAGAATAAAGCTTTTGGTTACATCAGCTCCCCTTTAACCCCAACCACAGAAACTAGAGTGACCTCTTTCCTGCTTGCTTAGGCTCTTTGTACCTGAATTTTCTGTGTATTAATATTTCTATTTTGCTTCCTTCTTCTTATCTTATTAACACATTATATATGCTTAACACATTATTAACACTAATTACTTGCACAAACAGATATATTGTGTATATATACTCAGCAAAAAAAAGAAATGTCCTCTCACATTCAACTGCTTTTATTTCCTGTAATTTTCAACATGTATAAATATTTGTATTAACATAAAAAAGATTCAACAGCTAAGACATAAACTGAACTGTTTTTCAGCATCAGTAGAAAGGTCTCTTTAGTGTCCTAAGTTATTGTAACTGTGACCTTAACTGTGCCCACCTCCTGTAAACTGTTCATAAGGACTTGTAAGGTGCAGGTGCAATAATTGTTTATGGTTCATTGAGAAAGCATGAAAAACATTGTTTAAAGGCTTTCCGATAAATATCTGTAAAGCTTATTGGATTTTACAAATTTATCTTTAAAACACAGTTTCCTGAAAATGGGATGTTTCTTTTTTTTTTTTCTTGCTGCACACTATATATATATATATATATATATATATATATATATATATATATATATATATATATATATATATATATATATATATATATATATATATATATATATATATATACAGTGCCTTGCGAAAGTATTCGGCCCCCTTGAACTTTTCAACCTTTTGCCACATTTCAGGCTTCAAACATAAAGATCTAATTTTTTTTTTTTGTGAAGAATCACCAACAAGTGGGACACAATTGTGAAGTGGAACGTAATCTATTGGATATTTTAAACTTTTTTAGCAAATAAAAAACTGAAAAGTAGTGTGCAAAATTATTCATCCCCTTTACTTTCAGTGCAGCAAACTCACTCCAGAAGTTCATCGAGGATCTCTGAATGATCCAATGTTGTCCTAAATGACTGATGGTTATAAATAGAATCCACCTGTGTGTAATCAAGTCTCTGTATAAATGTACCTGCTCTGTGATAGTCTCAGGGTTCTGTTGAAAGCGCAGAGAGCATCATGAAGACCAAGGAACATACCAGGCAGGTCCATAATACTGTTGTGGAGAAGTTTAAAGCCAGATTTGGATACAAAAAGATTTCCCAAGCTTTAAACATCCGAAGGAGTACTGTGCAAGCGATCATTTTGAAATGGAAGTAGTATCAGACCACTGCAAATCTACCAAGACCTGGCCGTCCCTCTAAACTTTCAGCTCAGATCTTTTCCCAGAGCTGGCTGATGCAGAACCTCTGTCGTGTTGGTGGAGATGGTTAGTCCGAAGTTGGTGCACGCTGTGTAAAAGAGGTCCATGCTATATTGCATGCCTGCTTCTGTACTGGAGTTGAGGGCACAGTCATCTGCAAACAAAAAGTTTCGAATGTATTCAACTTTGACTTTGGTCTGGGCTTGAAGCCTTCTCAGGTTAAACAACTTCCCATCCAGATGGTATCGGAGACCAACTCCCACATCACTGTCCTTGAAAGCATCCATAAGCATGGCAGAGAACATGAGGCTGAAGAGGGTGGGGGCTAAGACGCATCCTTGTTCCACACCATTCGTAACCTCAAAGGGTACGGAATAGTTACCCTGGTCCTGGACTATAGCAAGCATGCCAATGAAGACTTCCGGAGATCCAAATTTGGCCATGATTTTCCAAAGGCCTTTCCGGCTTATGGTATCGAACAGCTTTGTTAGGTCTAAGAAGGTGATGTATAGCTGGTCATTTTGTTCCTGACACTTTTCTTGCATTTCAAGATCATGTCAGTGGTGCTTCTCTTCTTTCTGAAACCACACTGACTTTCTGGTAGTAGGCCATGATCAAGGTGCTCTGTGAGTCTATTCAGCAGAATCGTGGCAAGGACCTTTTCTGTGATACATAGTAGAGAGATTCCTCTATGGTTGTCGCAGGATTGGCGATTGCCTTAGCGTTTTGTAAATGTGGATGATAGATGCATCTTTGAATTCCTGGGGTATACGTTTCTGCTTCCACATCCCACAAAACATCTCTGTTAGTCTTTCCACTAACTTAGGCGCACCACACTGGAATGGAGTCTGCTCCCAGAGCTTTCCCACTAGACAGGAGTTAAATGGCCTTGTGAGTTTCCAGCAGTGATGGAAGGTCAGCCAATCTCTCCTTTATCTCCTCCTGGGGTAGGCTGTTGATAGCTTCATCATTAATGGAATAGGCTCTTTTTAGGACATTGACAAAGTGTTCAGTATCTTCTCCTTCTCAGTTATGAGAGTGCTGCCATCAGAGCTCAAGAGTGCGGCAATGCCTGAGGTTACAGGGCCATAGACATCACGAAGAGCACCATAGAAATGTTTCATGTCATTTCTGTCGGCAACAGACTGAATATCATCAGCCTCTCGGCTCAGCCATGTGTCCTGCATCTCGCGCAGTTTTTTCTGCACCGCTTGGCGGACTCACTACTTTACATTGTAGCAAAGTGTCATTTCCTCAGTGTTGTCACATGAAAAGATATAATCAAATATTTACAAAAATGTGAGGGGTGTCGTCACTTTTGTGAGATATTTTATATTGACAAATCTGGTGCGGTCCATTCCATGAGGATGTGATGCACTGGAGTACATAAAGCAAAAAGTGCACAAGGATAGGTGTAAGTGCTAATACTCAGGACCTGAAAACAATAGACTGGGCTGTTTAAGCAAATTGTTCTATTTTTTATTGTTTTAATCATTTTCTGTGCACTATTTTGATGGCTGATTACAAAGTAAGCTAAAGTCTCTAAATGGGCATGATGTGACTTCACTGACCCACTATTTCTAGTCCATCAGCAATGTTTATGTATCCTTAATTACAAGTGTGCTTCATTTATTTTTAGCTTTGGTGATCTAATGGGCCTTCCAGGGCCAAATTCATTTCAGCGCTATCTCACTAAATAAATTAGTCAGCTACAAAGAACAGGGCCTCAGGGCCACTGCTAATGAAGTGTCTGAGATGTGGGTCCAAACTAACCTTTATCCACACAGATCAACTCTTCTACTGGGAGATTGCAAGTAAAACTTCTTATACAACTTTTTTTTTTGTCTTATTTCTACAATACTTTTAGTGGATTGGCTTCAGTGCTGTCTAAGCTACTATTTGATAAGTATCAGTCCCATGTTCAGCTGAAGGCAGGGAGATAATGTTCCTCAGAACTGATCTTAGATGGAATCAAGTTTCCTAAAAGTTTCATTATTTTTAAAAGACCAATACAACCCAAATCATAAAACAGATGATACTGCTAGGCGGCGCAGTGTGATTGGAGGCACACTCCTTTTAATGTTCCAGAAAAGTGATCTGATGGAATCATTCAATAATGGTCCAATTAATTCTATGAAAAAAATTATCCAAATTGTCATATTAGATGATACTGCTAGGCAACAGCTAGGAAGTCTGAGGTACCCCCAAATTTCATGTGACATACAGTATGCTATATACAAAATGATGCAATAAGTTTGGCTCTCAAGTAAGTTGTCTTTTAAGAATGCTCCACGTATTTTACCAGTTAAATATGCAAGTAAGAATGTTTAAACGATGATGCCCATCATGTAAAGTGAGCTATAATGGAGAATCATTTACGTCTGTCTGATCAAAGGCACTGTCTCATTAATGGCTTACAGCTGAATATTTGATTTTGTTATCTCGTACACTGGCAATGCTGAAGATGCACATTGGCTTTAACTGTGGGTAGTAAATGTTTGGACAAACTTTAACTTTGGGTAAAAAATTCCTTTATTATCATTTTGACAGTTCAATACATCCTAATTTTTCATTTTTATTTAGTATTGCCCTGAATAAGCTATTTAACATAACATCTGGGTTACACATGTGTTTCCAAATTGTGTTTAGCATACCACAAGGGGGGATGGGGGGCTATGGGGGGTTGGACGCCCTCACGCACGACCAGGATCTGAAGCTTGTGTAAAATCATACCTATCATACCTGCTGTGATCAGATGACATGGCGATTAAGAGCCTGTCAGCCTCTATTATCTAAAGTGAAGACACAATTCACAGGCCTGCCCTGGTATGACAATGCTATGCAACATCTCATTCCCTCATGGAACAGGGTTACATGCGTATCCCAGACGTTTCCCAGGGAACTCTATTTTGCATTTAGCATAACACTATGGGAACAAGAATACCCACTCTGTCATACCAAGGGTACGGCCTGTTCAAAAAGACGTAAGCTCAAAGGTCACTGCAAGACAATGGAGCCCTGCGTGGAATAACATCCAGGCTGTAATATCAAATGAACGTGTGTGGCATAGAACACCCTGCAGCAGCACACACCTCCTGCAAGGATACTCCGTTGGACAAAGCCTTCGAGGAGGTGACCCTCCTGGTGGAATGAGCCCTTATGCCCAAAGGCGTAGAGCCTTTATGAGGCGAGACCGTGCGCCTCATAAGCGATAGAGATTGCTTCCACTATCCAATTAGAGATGTGCTGCTTTGACACAGCATCACCTCTAATGTCGCCCACAAAGCAGACCAGTGGCTGCTCCGACTTATGCCATTGGCCGGAGCGGGGGATGTAAGTACAGAGAGCCCATACACCTCTATTTTTTGTGGACCAGGAAATAATGGCTGTAAAAACCTCCCTCCGTCAGGCAACGGAGTACATGTTCAATGGCCCCTTTGTCCAAGAGGGATTGTACTTCCTGTGCTACCATCGGGCTCTAGTCTCTGCTGACTACTTTGGTGAACACACCTCTGAACCAGGGGGGTCGAGCTCTGAACTGGACCCAGTAACCCTTTTCTACGGTAGACAGAACCCATGGAGACCCATTTGGCAGTAGTAACCACACTCACAGGTGGTCTTTTAGTGACATTAGCTATTCCACATTCTATTGGAGGGAAAGCATCAGAAATTTGTTGCCCTGCGACAGCTCGCTGATCAGAGAACACTGAAAACTTGGGACAGCCTTGGCTAGGGGAGGCCCTACAATAGCACTGGGGGGGTAACTGCCCTAAGAACCTCATGTCCCCTAACTGCCCTAACAACACCCCTGATACGTCCCTCCACAGCCCCTCAGGACTGCTCCTCTGTCTGCTTGGCCTTTATGACCATTCTCAGATCAAGCCTAGTAGCAGGCCGCAACTGTGGCTGCCTGGTTCCCCTGGCTGTCTGCGGGGGTTAGCAGGCTGTCACACTTGCTTTCTGTGTCTCCCTCGCTCTAGCGCTGGCCTGGGCTCCACTCGTGGATGCCAGTGTAAACTCGACACAACAGGGAAGGAACTAGCTGATTTCCGCCGTATGTCGAGCTCACTCAGCAGGTCTGCTTGGTATTCCTGCAACACTGTCATTATCTGCATTGACCCACAAGCAAGACCCACTACTACATAGACCTTGCCCACCAATGCCACGGTGGTCTTATATAGCTTGAATGGCAAAGCCATCCCCCTAATTACCCACCGTTGATGGAGAGATGTAGTTCGCATGCGCCTCCTCCACCTTCATCATAGCTAAATAGCCATGCCGTACATTCCCCACAATGGCCGAATAATACAACATCGTGGGGTTATTAATATGGTTTATGCATGGTTTTTCCCCAGAAGCCTGATATTTTGTCATGCAATTCTGGAATAAAGGTGAGTTTCTGCAGTGTGAGGGATTTACTTTCACTGGGGAGAAAAAGGCTCATCCCGCCTTAGTAGTCACTTCAAGCACCTCTTTATACGCTGCTCTCAGTTTTTTGCAAATCCTTCTGGCTCCTCGGAGTCAGAGAGGAATTATTACTATTATTTTTGCATGTGTCTCCCCCTTTCACTTTCCATAGTGGAAGGAGGAGTCACGATGCGAGCTCCAAAATCCAGCAGGGAGCCGAACCCGAACCTCGTCTCCGCCTCCACTTCCATATACATAAGAGATCCCCCAAACATGAGACGGCTAACTGCCTCGGCAGCGGCCGCCCCAGATCCACGAGGCTCTGAAACCCAACTCGTGATGAAACGGGAGCAAGTCGTAACACACTTCCTGAATTCTTTCTTGTTCATTAATTCCCTCTCTTTTCTTTTCTTTTCTTTTCTTTCTAAAAAAGGCGAGAAAAGTTTTGAGATTTTGAGAAAATATAGAGTAGAAATTAATCATTTTTGTCACACAAACAACAGACATGCAGTCTCACTGAAGATAATAAGACTGGTGGCGTGGCTCACAGGTGCCATATATATCATGCGACATGCTTAATTGCCACGTCACCTCATCATGGCCGGCCTATAAGTAGAGACATGATTTTACACAAGTTTCAGATAGGGGTAATGCGCACAAGGTGCTTCCCATACTGTTATGCTAAATACAACGTCAAAGTTCCCTTTGAAAGGGAACACTAGTGGCTTTGTTTATTGTTTGTGTCCACTTGTCCCCATATAGATAACTTCCACATATTTAAATGAAAAATTATTTCTATCCTGATGGGAGTGGTTTCTTCTAGGATTACTTCTCCACCATTCACAGGGAGCACACAGAATGGTTTGATGAGGATCAAAATTGAATAAATCATATGCTGTGGCCTTTACAGTCACCAAATCTCAACCCAGTTAAACACTTATGAAAGATATGCAGCTTTCAGTATACAACACAGGATTGCCCCAAATCTTTTGGGTGGCAAATAGAATAAGTTCAGAACACCACAACTGGATTCAGATGTAACACATCTGCTCAAACAATTTAAATCAATATAGCTAATTAACTTGCTGTGTGTATTTCTGTGTGTGAATGTATGTGTACACTGGCTTGCCAGTTTAATAGTTTTATTAATCTAATAATTAGTAAAATGGCAACATATTGTATACTATATAAACTCTCATCAACAATTCTTGTAAGCACACTAAAAAAGGCAAACTTCCTAGAAAGTATAAAGAAATTATGTGCTATAAAAATCTTCTTGTCAGAGGAAAGACATCCAGTAGAGAAAGCTGAGAGAATATGCCAATCCTCCCAGGTTTTACATTCTCACTGTTGTACATAGCACATTTAAACAAGTCTGTTGCTATGTTCTGCTGGCACTTGTTTGGCTGCAGTTCATTGGAAGTTCAGGGAATATTGGCAAATAAAGCAAGGAGAGCCTAAGTACACATATAATGAATACATTATGGGATCTGTTTATAATCATTAGGATTTCTTGTAGCTAAAAGTTCATCATACCATGTACATGTACTACTGCTGCTATAATGTTAATAATGTTAAAACAAGCAGCATATAGAGCGTTATAAAAACAACCAGTCTGTATCAGTGAATCTAGAGTGAGAGAAAAAGAGAGGAAGTACAGGGGAGAAAAGGGAGAGATTGAAAAGGAAGACAGAGAGAGTGCACAGATGGATTGTGCTACTAAGTGCGAGTTGTGTGGGAGGACTGTGAAGGAGCGAGAGCGGACCAAGGGAAAACAGCACAGAGAGAAAAGCGGGCGAAGGAGCAGAGGAAGAGAGGGAAGAAGAGCCAGGAAGAGAGACGAAGATGCTTCCAAACTAGCGCCTACGCAAGTCACACACACACCGACATGCATCTGCCAAACGAGCTGCGCAAACAGAACGCTATTGAAAAGACTGAGTGTGTGCATCTTTGAAGAGGGAGTGGATGGTGGCTCAATTCACAATCGAACCTCTGATATTTCCATGTAATCTCTTAAGACTCTTGTTAAGATTGATCCACGATCATAAGTTCATACCCCTCATTCTCTCTTACTATCTCTCACTGTGACTCTCTCATCTAACTTTCCAACCTCCTACTCTCGCAATCCAGCTCCTCATCATCACATCATCAGCTCTCTCTCTCTCTCTCTCTCTCTCTCTCTCTCTCTCTTTCTCTCTCGCTCTGGTCACGCTTTGTCTCTCTCATCTCTGCCTCCCACTCATCCTCCAATCACACTTCTTCATTCCATCTCTCATTTTGTTCTATTGCTCCTTGTTGCACTTCAACATTACAATGCTTATCTCTCCCTCCCATCAATCTGTTCATCACCCCCACCACCACCCCTTTAGTGGTTGAAGGTTGGAATGAATAATAAATATTTTTAATATTTGCTTTCTTCAAGGTAGAATTGTATATTTAATAATGTTTTTATTGGGTGTTATAAAAAGCAGAATGTGCATTCGCTCTGGCAATATTTGCTTAATACTTCAGCCTTGGTTATTGGAGCTTAATGAAATTCTGAAGTATAATAAAGAAATCTCATTAATGCAGGAACACACAAAGTTAATATTCCTTGACACTATATGTGATTATATAGAATAAGCCTTTCAGTCTTCCTGAAACAAGGCTAGAGACTTATGGAGGAGTTTGCTAAATGTCACTTAATTATAACCTGCATTTCTGCTCATGTACACACAGAATATAAATATATATTCACATCCCACAGATACTCGATTGGATTGAGATCTGAAGAATTTGGAGGCTAAAATTCCTCTTGGCTGAGAGACATCTTCCTCATCCCATTCCTGAACAACTTTTGCAGTGTGACAGGGCACATTATCCTGCTTAATGACTCCAATGCCATTAGGAATACCATTGCCATGAAGGGGTATACTTGGTCTGCAACAATGTTTTATAGGTGGTATGTGTCAAAGTAAAATCCACATGAACGCCAGGATCCAAGGTTTCATAGCAGAACATTGCCCAGGGCATCCTACTGCCTCAGTCGGCTTGCTTTCTTCCCATACTGTATATTGGTGCCATCTCTTCCAGACAAGACCTGACGTTTTGGAGATGTTCTGACCCAGTCATCTAGCCATCACAATTTGACCCATGTCAAAGTTGCTCAGATCCTTAAACTTGCCCATTTTTCCTGCTTCCAACACATCAACTTCAAGAACTGACTGAGAGGAATTCACTTTCACTTACTGCCTAATATATCCCACCCCTTGACAGGTGCCACTGTAACAATATATTCAATATAATAATGTTGTTCAATTTACCTGTCAGTGATTTTAATGTTATGGTTATGTTGGTGGTGCCATATCCACTTTATTTTTAGTGTTCCAAAGAACTTGGTCCATTAAATGTATTTATTTATTTTTCTCCCCAGTTATTTAATGTCTCTTAGTTGACAATGATAGTTATGGAAGTCGCACAAATGAAAGCACAGTAGAATCTCATCTGCCTCCCTAAAATGAAGAAGCCCTTATGTTTTGATAATAACTTTGAATGTAAAGAAACCACCAAAGTGAACATACATTTGCTCTTTTCACTTGGACAGAAGACCTATGAAGGAGAATCCACAT
This sequence comes from Ameiurus melas, assembly GCA_012411365.1. Taxonomy (NCBI): domain Eukaryota; kingdom Metazoa; phylum Chordata; class Actinopteri; order Siluriformes; family Ictaluridae; genus Ameiurus; species Ameiurus melas. The sequence goes on along the minus strand of CM022766.1, from coordinate 9,978,684 downwards.
CCAGATAAGTTTTTGTTTGTGCTCCAAAGCTCAAGTGAACACTCAGAGGAAACATCTTGTAAGGAGGATATCAGCACATAATGGTTCAAACGTATGGTATAATGGTTCAAATGGTATAATTTTTCTGTCATCATACTTTGTATCACAAATTTTACTTTGATATTAATGAAAGCAAATTAACAAGCTACATATTCATCAATCTTTTTTCTATTTTAGAGCCATATCTCATTTGATGATAAAATGTGTGTGATGCTGAAAGTTTTTTCTTTCATTGGTAAACAAATAAAGAAATATACAGTGAGTTTGATTTAATGCATTGCTGTGACAAAACATTTCTCTTAAGTGAAGATACAGAGAAGAGAAAATGCAAAATAAAAATACATAAATCACATGCTAGATGATGGTGGATTTTACTCAGATCATGGGAAAGAAATGTAAAGCTAATCATCTAGCTAACATTACTGTCAGAAAATAAATAATGAAATTTAATTAAAATTGCACTTTTAATCTGTGATGCTGCATCAGAGTTTAAATTAGTATAAAATTTAGAGAAGTAACTCAGGCCAAAGAAATGTCTGTGATGACTTTGTTTTATCAATCTATGGTCTGTATTATTTTTAGCTCCTCTCATATTGCTTGTGTGGCACTTGGGCAAGAAGGGGAATTAAGTTCAACATGACTCGCTTGGCAGTGGAAATATTGACATCATGGAGGATTTGTTTGTTGAAAATCACTTGAAATAATAAAAAGTTTACTGATTCATGTTTATCAATAGTCTCTGAGAGAATTCTGATTGCCTTTGAGTGAATGAATACAGCCCTGATAATGGTGGTTGTAAATTCTCTCGGGCATTACAATTTTATGCATTTTATCATTACATACTCCAGGTTGGGTGAGCAGTGTTTCTCAACTATCTCTCCATCCGTGCACCACTTACTGTTGATACAGACTCCCAGGCCTCTTCTTTGTTCATGTCCAATGAAGTAGCTCTTATCTGACTCTAAAAATTTTAAAACGCAACATTCTCTTAGACAGATGTTTCCTGAAAACAGGCTTGGAAGCACTGGTCTGTTTGCTTTAACTTTTCTCTTTAACTTGTAGCCCAGCTCTCTTAGTGCACTTCTGTTCTTTTTTAACATCACTCTTTCCCTAGATTCTATAGGCCACCATGCATACAGTACATGAAACCATAGTTTGATTAACACACCCCATATAATCTACAAACTAGCTAGATTAGTTAATTTACCCATAAAAAAAAAATCTCTCACAGTTTTGCAACTTAATTCAGCAGGAATATTCTTCTTATGTTTGATATGCACAAAACCACCAACCAGATAATTCTTGGCACAAAGGATGCTTCAGACTTTAGCTACTTAATTAGTCAACTTAATCAGAAATTTTTAACAGAAGAAAGGACTGCAGAATTGGCTAACAGTCAACCTTCAAATAAAACATACACATTGATATTAATGTGCACCACAAGCTCACCATCATAAGAGACATAATGTCAAAAAGTACTAACAGCTAATTAGCAAACACATACACAAGCAAGCAGCTAACTTAGTATGTCTGTCACAGCTTTTGATGAACAAGAGCCTCATCATCATCTCTTCGCTTGACTGGTCACTGTACACTTGTTTGCTGGTGCTGTAATAATCACTGATTGATTCATGGGTAATAATGATTATTCATTCATAGTTCTGTTCTGTTAGCTAAATTAATATTTTTAATTAGATCATTCAAATATTGTCTGCTGTCATCAATACAGAGTGTTCAAGCACATTTCTCTGTTTTGATGATTATGTAACCTCACAGGTATATCACAGACATTTAAATATTTTGACAGACAGTATCTGATCACAAGATTCTCTGATTATGCATATATACTAGGGTCAGAATGCAATTCCACTGTCTCTTTATCTGTTTTATGCTAAGGTGTTAGTAAGCAGGCTGCAAATGTGTCATGCAGCTCCCTGCAAACACCAGATTCTTCATTCTCGTGTTAATCTACCTGATCTAGCTCATTAAGGGCATGTCATATCATTGTCAAGATATTTTGGAGTGGTGGGAGCAGAGAAAACACGAAGCTGTGCAAGACAATGCCTCCTTAAAACTAGGATTCAGATATTCTGGTCTTAGAAGTCATTAAATAACATTAAATGAGGAATCTTTAATTATGAAGTTTTAAAACAATTAAACCTAAAGATTAATTAATTATTTCAAATGAATTTTGAACCTACAGTAACTACTAATTTATTTATCATTAATTAAATAGTAAACAATTTATTTCTTGCTTATGATTAGATTAGTACCTTAAATTATTACCTTATTATCATATATTAAAGTGTTGTTTATTTTTTTTCTTTTATTTATTTATTTATTTCATTTTCCTTGGCCATGATGTAGGGTATTAATGACATTGATACATGTCTAAAACAACACACCGTCTAATATGCACACATAATTATCTCATTGGGTGAAGGAATTAATGTAATTTTACCTGATAAATCTGTGTCTACCTATGTATTTGTGCCACCCCTGCTGGCTTTACTCTTCAGCAGTATTTATCAAAATGTCAACCTTCAGTTTAATTAGATTTGGTTTCACCTGCAAGAAGAAAACAGACTCCAGAAGGTGCCATAATTATACAGCACCATACAAATATACAAATCCAGGAGTGAACAAAACCATTCTAGTTTTCTGGCTTGTATGTTTTTTACTTTTTAATAACATAAATACAATTGTGACTTCTACTCTTCTTTTTCAACATTTGTTTTCTATTATGATCTGACCAATTAGATAACCTGTCTATTTACCAATATGTTATTGGGAGGTGGGAGGAAATTGGAGAATATAGAGGAAACTCATGCGGACATGGGGAACATGTAAAATTCCACACAAACTGTAACCCCAGCTCCAGATCAACGCTGAAGCTGTCAAGCAGCAATGCTACCTGCTGTGTCACTGCACCACCCATAGCTACTCCAATATTATTTAATCCTGAATGGTATTATTTTTTTTTTAATCTTGAAATCGCTTGCACTCGGATATTCTTCCTGTTATTAGGCCTATGGAGCTTTTTTGTCTGTAAATAGACCCTTTAGTATTCGGTACTAGGGTGTAAGAGATGGATAAATAAAAACAGTAGTTTATCTAAAGATGTTTCACACTGAATAGTAGAAAAAGCCACTCAATCACACTATCACAGTCACACAATACTGAAGGACTCACTCCACACCAGTTCATTGCAAAGTATCCACTCAGTGTTCCATACCTGTTGATTCAAAGCCTTTGGTTCTATGCTACAGTGTATGGTAACGGCTAAGTTTCTGGTTGATGTCTTTGTCTCTTAGACATGTATCATTGTTTGTACATTGCCTGACTTCTTCCTGTTCAGTGGCCTTGACTCTGTTTAACCTTTGGGATTTATCTGCCTTTGATTTAACAAGGAATATCTGACACTGTGTTGTGTTTATATGCTGTACGGGCAAGCTAAACGACCAATGCTGTCTTTTTATGAAGATGTAGAATAGTGACATGTTTATTGTTAAGTACTGCTTTTGAGTAGATGGGAATTACACAGAAGACTCAGATATCTGGCAATGTAACACAAGGAATGAATCATATACTGATATGCACACAACATTTGGAATTAGGCCTTAATAATATACGATATTTAACACAAGGCTAAGTTATTAAGAAGATGATCAGCTACTAGTGAGCTAGTTCACACAATTTGCTCCCTTATTGTCACTTTACTCATTTAAATATATAATCAAGTAAATATGCAAATAAGCCACTTTAATTTTTTACATCATTTGGAAATAATTATTTTGTCTTCAATAAAAATCACTTTGGTATAGGCTTGAGATGATTGGCGATAGTGTCAGGAATCACTGTTGGATCATTATTTACTCCATGGGAGAAAAAAAAAACCATGGTGTATTGTGTCTTAAATTTATTTTTAGTTTATTTTCTATCCTATACTGTATGTATTTTTTGAGTGTACTGTCTGACTTCATAGCAGAGCAATAAAACATCTTTCTCACATGCATCTTACTCACCTTGTCCATGCTTGCCAAACAGATAAAGCTATGCTAGCCTTCCTACATTTACATTTACATTTATTCACTTGGCAGACGCTTTTATCCAAAGCAACTTACAAATAAGCAAAGCGATATATCAAGCAGGGAACAATACAAATAGTGCTACTATACAAGATCCATTAATTGAATACCAGAGGAAGCAAAGTGTACAGAGTAGAGGTGTAAGTGCATTGTCTGTGTTTTTTTTTTTTTTTTAGGAGTTGGTTAGGTGTTCACGGAAAAGGTGGGTCTTTAGCTGCTTTTTGAAAATAGTGAGAGACTCTGCAGTCCAGATTGAGATCGGAAGAGCATTCCACCACTGGGGAACGGTATGCGTGAAGGTTCTGGAAAGGGACCTTACGTCTCGCTGAGTGGGAACTACTAAACGTCGGTTGCTAGTCGATCGCAGATTGCGAGAGGGAATGTATGCCTTCAGGAGAGAGTTGAGGTAGGAGGGTGCTGTTCATGACAAGGTCTTGTACGTGAGCATCAAGGCCTTGAACTTGATGCGGGCAGCTACAGGAAGCCAGTGGAGGGAGATGAAGAGGGGTGTGACATGAGTAGTCTTGGGCTGGTTGAAGACAAGGCGTTCTGAATCATTTGAAGGGGTTTGATGGAGCTGGCTGAGAGGCCTGAAAGCAGTAAGTTGCAGTAGTCCAGTTTAGAGATGACAAGAGCCTGGACTAGTATCTGTGTAGCCTGAGTGTAAGTGAGCTGAGCTGTACAGTGAAGTTCTGGTTGATTGAGGGATAGGCTGGGATGACGAGAAGCTCCAATTTTCCGAGGTTAAGCTGAAGATGGTGCTTCTTCATCCAGACCGAGATGTCTGACAGGCAAGAAGAGATGCGTGCAGAAACAGATGGGTCATCAGGCTGGAAGGACAAATAGAGCTGGGCGTCATCAGCATAGCAGTGATAGGAAAAGCCATGAGATTCAATCACCTGACCGAGAGATGTAGTGTATATTGAAAAGAGGAGTGGACCCAGAACTGACCCCTGTGGAACGCCAGTTGTGAGTTGCTGAGTTTCAGAAATACCTCCGCTTCATGATACCTTGAAGGATCTGTCCGAAAGATAGGATTCCACCCAGCGTAGAACCATTCCAGTGATGCCCAAGTTGGAGAGAGTTGATAGGAGGATCTGATGGTTCACAGTGTCAAAGGCAGCAGAGAGGTCAAGTAGGATGAGGACAGATGATCTAGAGGTTGCTCTTGCTAGTCGTAAGGCTTCAGTGACGGAAAGCAGAGCAGTCTCCGTGGAATGGTTGCTCTTGAAGCCAGACTGCTTGGTGTCTAGGAGGTTGTTCTGTGTGAGAAAATTGTAGAGTTGATTTAAAAACGGCTCTTTCGAGAGTTTTGGAAAGAAAGGGGAGGAGGGAAACGTCTGTAATTGTCAACTATAGAAGGATTGAGTGATGGTTTTTTAAGCAGTGGTGTAACCCGGGCTTGCTTAAATGAGGTAGGGTATGTGCCAGTAGAGAGCGATGTGTTAAAGATGTGTGTAAGTGCAGGTAATAGTGTGGGAGAGATGGATTGAAGAAGTTGAGAAGGGATAGGGTCAAGGGGACAGGTTGTGGGACGGCTAGAGAGGAGGAGTTTAGAGACCTCAGTCTCTGAGAGGGGAGAGAAGGAAGTCAGTTCCTTACATGGAAGAATGAATGAAATGAAATGATAAAATTGTAGTTTATCAGCATGACTACACTATACAATAATCTCTGCTGTTGTTCAACACAGAGCACAAGCATGCATAGTTTACATAATTTACTTCAAATTTATAATGAACTTAGTTACACCTAATAACTCATTACATTTATATACAGTCCCAACATTGAATTTCTGACCTTGTTAACAGGTAATTAAGAGTCATCCAAAAACATGGACTAAATGCTAATGACTAGCAGCTACATCTGACTTGTAACTACAATGGTGCTTGGAAGTTTGTGAACCCTTTAGAATGTTCTATGTTTCTGCATAAATATGACCTACAAAAAACATCTGATTTTCACACCTAAAAGTCCTAAAAGTAGATAGAAAACAGAATGTAACAAATGACACTAAAATATTACAATTGGTCATTGATTTATTTAAGGAAATGATCCAGTATTACATATCTGTTAGTGGCAAAAGTATGTGAACCTTTGCTTTCACTATCTGATGTGACCCCCTTGTGCAGCAAAAACTCCAGCTAAACATTTCTGATAACTGTTGATCAGTCCTGCACATCAGCTTGGAGGATTTTTAGCCCATTGCTCAGTACAGAATACAGAAAACTTCAACTCTGGGATGTTGGTGGGTTTCCACACATGAACTGCTTGCTTCAGGTCCTTCCACAACATTTCTATTGGATTAAGGTCAGGACTTTGTCATGGCCATTCCAAAACATTAGCTATATTCTTCTTTAACCATTCTTTGAAAGATCAACTAGTGTGCTTAGGGTCATTTTCTTGCTGCATGACCCAATTTCTCTTGAGATTCAGTTAACGGACATTTTCCATTAGAATTTGCTGGTATAATTCAGAAATCATTGTTCCATCAATGATGGGAAGTTGTCCTGGCCCAGATGCAGCAAAACAGGCCCAAACCATGATACTACCACCACCATGTTTTACAGGTGGGATAAAATTCTTATAATGGAATGTAATGTTTTCCTTTCTGCAAACATAACACTTCTCATTAAAAAATATATATTTTGGTCTCCTCCATTCACAAAACATTTTTTCCCAATAGCTTCTAGCTTGTCTCTGTGATCTTTAGCAAGTGCAGATATTCAGCAATGTTCTTTTTGGAGAGCAGTGGCTTTCTCCTTGCAGCCCTGCCATGATACCAGTATTGTTCAGTGTTCTCCTGATTTTGGACTCATGAACGTTAACATTAGCCATTCTGAGAGAGTCCTTTTGTTGCTTAGAAACCCTGGGTTCCTTTGTGACCTTATAGTCAATTACACATCTTACTCTTGGAGTGATCTTTGTTGGTCGACCTCTCCTGGGGAGGGTAACAATGGCCTGAAATTTCCTCAATTTTCTGACTGAATCAGTCAAGTCCAAACTCTTTAGATATGGTTTTGTAACCTTTACCAGAACGATGAGCTTTAACAACTCTTTATGAAGTCCTCAGAAATCAAATTTATTTATGCATTGATATACTTCCTCAAACATGTGTTGTGAAGATCAGACTTTGATAGATCCCAATTTCTTAAAATTAAACAGGTGCTCACTTAAAACTGATTGTCATCCCACTGATTGAAAACACCTGACTTCACATACTTTTGCCACTCATATATACTGTATAATATTGGATCGATTTTCTCAATAAATAAATGACCTGATTGTCATCCCACTGATTGAAAACACCTGACTTCACATTCTTTAGCCACTCAAATATATAATATTGGATCGATTTTCTCAATAAATAAATGACCAAGTAAAATATTTTTGTCTCATTTGTTTAATTGGGTTCTCTAAAGTGTTCACAAACTTTCAAGCACTACTGTTACACCACGGCCAGCAGATGGCACTGCGGCATGGCTTCTGACTGGTCACATGACTTTGTTTTGGTTTGCTCGCTTCCTGCTTGAGCATTTAGTATAGTTTAAGTGTCTTTAATTTGCCCCAGGTGTCGATGCTTTAGTTTGATTATGTTCACTATTTAAACCCCTCGGTTACTGAGCACTTCGCTCAGTATTATGGGTTGTATAATTTGTATCGAGTGTCTCATGTGTTTTGTTTATGTAGTGAGTGCACTACATATTTGTTTCCATGCCTCGATTCATGCTCTCGTTTCATGCCACGATTCCTGTTTTCCTGTAAAGGCCACATTGTCGTAGCATTGTTTGTTTTTGAGTTCTTTAATAAAGACTTTGACCTTTCCCAATTCCCGATCCGTAAAGACGATTCCCGATCCGTAACAACTACTGTAATTACAAGTATATTTTTTATTTGTATGTTTTTGCTACAATGACGTACCATGCACACAGCACACATTTATGTCAAGCTAAAACCCCCTTCTGTTCCCTCAAGTCAATGTCTTTGCAGAAATACTCACACAAGATGGTTTAGCCTATACCCCTCCAGTATTTAATTAAATTGCCCCCTTATTGTCAATTGGTGATAGTTATGGAATGCCAATTGTGTATACAAATTAAAAATAAGATCCAATCGCAGGTACTAAATTTTAATAAAACAAGACAAAACAAAAACTGCCCAGTTAGTGGATTGGCTAATCTAAAATGCCCCAGGTATGAATGAATATTTAAAAAAATGTGTTGTGTGCTATATTGGACTGTGATGGACTGGTGTCAAATCCATGGTGTAGTCCCACTTCTTGCCTGGTATTCCTGAGATAGGCTCTGGATCTGTGACCCTGATTAGGTTAACCTGATTACTGGTTTGTGTATCAAAAGTTAGTTCTTCCAGGCATATCTTAGCTCACCACAGCTTTCAGGAAAATTTTGCACATGCAAATACCTCTTTTGAATACCAGTTTCCCATCTCACTTTGCATGTGATGTAATTTACTTACTCATGCTTTGTAACTCATTACAATATGAAATTAGTCATATTGCACATGCGAATCAGCATTATATATTAGGGATTTTAGAAAATCAAGAGTTAAGGTACTAAATCTGTATACAGAAAAAACCTGGAACTCTATGTCGATTGGAACTTGGAAATGCTGTAACACACTGACTCAAAACACACCACCAGCCTACACATGCCATTGACAGTACAGTTATTCCAATTTTAGGATATGACTCATTGCAGTTGTAAAGTTAGTGTTTTCCTTACAGCTTAACAACAACTTAAATTTAATTATAGTTGTCTTTTTTACATTTAATTTTTTTGTGGTGATTAATGGTGTTGTAAACACACACAGGTATGTCATACTATACTTATGAGGACCTTCTATTGATATAATTATTAATGCAGCTAATTAATGCTATGATACACACACTCACACACACACACACACACACACACACACACACACACACACAAATTTAAGTATCATTGGGATTGTACATTTGCATACAAAAATGCCTTATTATACATGTATATTTAGTATATAAGGTAAAGTTACCCACAATATGCATATAGCTTCATACAAGTATAATGGAAATAATTCATTTTTATTTCTACAAAGATGCAGACATACTACACCACACAAAAACACAGAGAGAGAGAGAGAGAGAGAGAGAGAGAGAGAGACAGAGAAAACAATATATAGGTAGACAGAGAACAAAATATAACAATTCCAGCATATTTTATATCTTCTGCATACTGATATTATAAGATCAGAATGTATTCGTTCTGTAAGTCTCCTGTCATGTGAAAGTGTGTGAAATGCAATGGAACTGAAACGAATCCTTCCTCTGGTGTTATTCGTCTAGCGTCACTTTGTGTTCATCCTAGGCCCTGTGAAGCAATGTGTATTGCTGATAATCATATCCAATGAGCAGTAACAGAAATATAATTCATTGCATGGTATTAAATCTCACTCTGTGCATCACTAAGTCCAGAATGTATATATTATATTCACATTTTAGGCCAATATGAAAAAATAACAGCAGATCATTGCTGAATGATTTTAGTATTCTAGCTCGGCTTCTCAAGCAGATACTCTAAGTTATGTACTGTAGCTCTAGTAAAAATATGTAATTTTATGTAACTAGATATACAGACATTTTGAACACCCCTGGTGTAGATAGTTAATTTTCTACTTCCATCTATCAGCATCTTATTAGCTGGCCAAGCGGGTCTATGAAAAATTACCAGCACTATGTGGGTCTTAAGACATAGTAATTGGGCAGAGAAAGCTTAGAAATGTAACCTAGTGCTTAATTAGACACACAGCACCAATGGGTTACTGATGATCTTTGGTTGACTTTCTCAATCCAGCCATGATAACATTCACATGTATCCATGTGGTTGTGTACTGATGTTTGTGTGTGTGTACTGATGTTTGTGTGTGTGTGTGTACTGATGTTTGTGTGTGTGTGCGTTTGTGTGTACATTCTCTGTAACTGTCTGATATCAGCATGCCATCGCTGCATGAACTAGTGCATAAGAAAGTTTGTCTCGGACTTCAGTTTGTGTGTGTGTGTGTGTATGTGTTGTGTGTGTGTGTGTGTGTGTGTGTGTGTACAACCTCAGCAGGCTCCTAATGTAACCTGACAGCCTACATCCTACAGGATGTCAATCTCAGAAGACGCATTATTACCCCTTTATTTCTGGAATGAAGGGATGAGAGAGAAAAAAGGATATAGAGAAAATAGAGAGGTGTGTGTGTGTGTGTATGTGAAAACTGATAGTAGATATGAGATAGTAGATACACAATACTGAGACACAATACTTAAGCAACATAACGTGCTTATTTTCTTGTAGCCTTTTAGCATAGCATTAAATAGGTATTAAATAGCATTGTTATGTACCTATTTGGCTACTCCCTGAACATAGGCTACATTCTTTGTCAGATTATATGATACATTGTCTTCAATGTTTTAAAAAGTAACACATAAATAAAAAAAATAAAAAAACTTGTATTCTTAAACTTTTTTGGACATATTAAAGCAAGCAGTGTGGCTATTTTCTTACTAATGCCTTATGAAAATATCAATATTTTCCAATATATTTTAACCAATATATTTGGTTATGGCACGTAATTATTTTCATCATCCATTTTCCCATTGGAGAGGTAAAACTCTCACCAGCTCTTCTGCCTTCAATGCCCTATCCCATACTGAACATCTGCTGTTTTGCCCTTCTTATTTGAGTATGCCCACAGTGTGATCAAGATGAAAGGATTTCACATTTCTGTATTTAGAGTTTAAAAAAAAGGCTAATCACAAGCAACACAGACTCTAACCCCAAACCCCTTGCAACATTGGCCAATCAGAAAAAAATGGGTTAAGTCACGGCTGAGACAAACAAACAAACAAACATTAAAAAACATGTTTTAAAAAAAATCCATTTTCCATGCCGCTTGTCCTGCATGGGGTCGTGGGGAGCCTGTAGCCTATCCTAGGGAAGTCGGGGCACAAGGTGGGGGACACCCTGGATGGTGTGCCAACCCATGGTACGGCACAATCACACACACATTCATACACTATGGACAATATAAAACTGCCTATAAGCCAACAACACATCTTAGGATGTGGGGAGGTAACCCTGAACCATAGGGAGAACATGCAAACTCCACACACAAAGGGCAGATGTGGAAATCAAACCACCAAACCTGGAGGTGTGATGCAATCGTGTTAACCACTAAGCCACATGCTACCCTATGTTAAAAAGACATTAAAGCTGATAATGAACTCTTTAGGATTATAATTTATGGAGTCAAACCTAGAAAACAACTGATTAAACAGAGTATGCTCAATTATCTAACTTCCTCTACAGTTTAATGTTTCTGTTTTAATGACATACTTCACAAATGATTATTTATGGTACAAATTATTTGGTAAGGCAAATCATTGCAAAATAACCACTCTAAACACATCACACAAAATACTGGATAATGCTGAAGACTGGAAGTGATTTTACGAGATGTGCATTGTTCATGTGTAGGTCCTCTTTTTTCAACACAGTCCTTAACAGGATAAAACAGTTACTAAAGCTTAATGAATAAATTAATGAAGGATCACTTCTGAATCAGAGAGAGAGAGAGAGAGAAAAGAGAGAGAGCGAGACAGCATAAAATACACTAATATATTATTAAATGGAATAAAATATGTGAATTATTTCAAAGCAACTTTCTCTAACTTGAATTTCCTCTCACCTCCATGCATCTCTGTCTGTACTCATCTCTTCATCTCTCTTTTTCTCTATGACATGTCCTTTATTTACCATTTTTGGCAGCTGATGTGGCAGACATCCAAGTTCTCCACTCAGCCCACTCCTACACTAACATGTCCATTTTGTCTAGAGGACGGTCACTCTCTTCTTGTTCACAGCTCACTGTCTGGCCCTAAACCCAGCTCTGTTTTGAACACACAACCAACACACACCACATGCACATCAACTAATCACTCAGGTTTTTTTCTTTTTATTAATAACATTTGTTATTACAAGTTTATTTCAGTAGGGTGACATGCATTAAACAATAAATCACATACATATAAGCCCCAGTGGGAATATTCAAGATGGTGGCGCAGCAGTAACATGCAATCTTCAGATCCAAAGTGGTGCTATTTTTGTCTTATAGTCAGTCTTTTTACAGCATATGTACATCAGAGAAACAGGTGTTCATGTTGACCATTGCCAGAGACTGCTAAAATACAGAAATCATGCAGCAACAACCTTGCATGATGATCTCTGTAGAAGCTACGCGATCTTGGCTTGCTGCGGAGACCAGGTCTCCAGTCCTCAGCATCGCCTGATGCCGGTGACTGGGGGAGGGGATGTCAAAAGTATTGTGTAAGGAAGTGGAAGCGTGGGAATAGGGCCAGGGTCCATGCTAGATTAAAAGCAAGGCCAATAAGGCTGCAACTGACAGCCACTGACATGGCATCAGTAACCAGCTACATCAGCAAGTGCATTGATCACATCACTGTCACCAAGACCATCACCACACACTCCAACCAGAAGCCGTGGATGACTGCCGAAGTGCAAGCATTACTGACTACCCAAGACTCTGCTTTCAGGGCAGGTGACAAGGCAGCCCTAAGAACAATGAGGGCCAAACTGTCCTGGCCATCAGAGAGGCAAAGTGCGCACACACCCAGAAAATCCACAGTCACTTCACAGATAGCAATGACACATGGTGCATGTGGCAGGGCATTCAGATAATCAGCAACTACAGGACAACATCACCCAAGTGTGACAGTGATACCTCCCTTTCAGATGCTCTGAACAACTTCAATGCTCGATTTGAGGCATAGAATTACATGACAACTAGGAAGATCCCCCCAACGACCAGGTGCTGTGAAACCTTTCAAACCGTGGTGTGAGGAAAACGCTAAACACAGTAAACCCACGGAAGGCCCAGAGGATGTGCAGATCAGCTAGCAGATGTTGTCACTGACTTCTTCAACATCTGCCTGAGCAGCGCCATTGTTCGAATGTGCTTCAAGGTTACCACCATTGTCCCCATGCCAACGAAGTCTCCAGGGTCCTGTCTCAATGACTACCGTCCACTTGCACTCACGTCCATCATCATGAACTGCTTTGAGAGGCTCGTAATGAAGCACATCAAGACCCTGCTTCCACATTCACTGGTCCCGCTGCAGTGTGCATAGCACACCAACCTCTCAACAGATGATACCATCGCCACCACCCTACATCTGCCTCTCACGACCTGGACCAGAAGTACACCTACGTTCAAATTCTGTTCATAGACTTCTGTTCAGCATTCAACACAATCATTCCTCAGCACCTGATTGGAAAGATGAACCTACTGGGCCTGAACTCCTCCATGTGCAACTGGATCCTGGACTTCTTGACTGGAAGACCTCAGTCAGTCCAGATAGGGAACAACTTCTCCAGCATCACCACGCTGAGCACTGGTGCCCCCCAGGGCTGTGTGCTCAGTCCACTGCTGTTCACTTTGCTGACTCATGACTGTGCAGCAATGCACTGGTCCAACCACATCATCCAGTTCACCAATGACACAACCTTGGTGGGTCTCATCAGCAAGAACGACGAGTCAGCATACAGAGAGTAGGTGCAGTGGCTAACAGACTGGTGCAGAGCCAACAACCTGTCTCTGAATGTGGACAAAACAAAAGAGATGGTTGTTGACTTCAGGAGAGCATGGTGCAACCAATCTCCACTGAACATGGATGGCTCCTCCATGGCGATCATCAAAAGTGTCAAATTCCTTGGTGTTCACCTGACAGAGTAACTCACCTGGTCCATCAACAGCAGCTCCATAGCCAATAAAGCCCGGCAGCGTCAAGGCTGGAGAAAGCCCATCTCCCAACTCACATCCTCACCATGTTCTTCAGAGAAACCATTGAGAGCATCCTGAGCAGCTGCATCACTGTCTGGTTCGAAAATTGTACCTCACTGGATCGCAAGACCCTGCAGCGGATAGTGAATACAGCTGAGAAGATCATTGGGGTCTCTCTCCCCCCTATCAAAGACATTTACACCACATGCTGTATACACAAAGCCACCAGCATTGTGGAAGACCCCACACACCCCTCACACACACTCTTCAGCCTCCTCCATCTGGAAAAAGGTACAGAAGCATTCAAACCCTTACAACAAGACTGTGTAACAGCTTCTTCCCCAAGCCATCAGACTCCTCATGCGCACGCGCACACACGCATTCTGAACTGAACACCATCCCACTCCCATTGAAATATTTGCACATCCCTGCATTGACACGGTTGCATTTTTTGCTGCTACTGTATTATAAAAGATATAGTATTTAATTTATTGTCACTGTATACTCTTTACCTGGCTGCTACCACAATAACTGTTACGTCCATATTTGGTTTAAGCTAATTTGCTGAATACTCAGTCATAGCATGTTATGTTTACATTGATACCATTTTTAAATTATATTGTTACTCCTTGGCACCTATCTTTTTCACTACCTGTTATTTCAGACATACTGTCTTATGTTTTTATCACACGTCTGCATGTGCATTTTATGTAGAATGTTTGCAGGTCTTATTTAGTTCTGTGCCATGTGGTTAGTGTGTTGTTTTACGTAGCACCATGGTCCTTAAGAAACTTTTTTTCGTTTCACTGTGTACTGTACCAAATGTGAATGGTTGAAATGACAAAAAAACACTTTAACTGGAATAATGCCAAGCTATCTGTTCAATTTGTAGTTGATTGCAAATTGAGTGTATTTGTATTTTTTTTTTAAGGAAATATTAATATTTGGAAGGCTGAGTGATTTTTGTAGCGACACATGAGGCTTGAAAAGGCAACAGTGGTTTATTATGACAAGTGCTGTGTCATGGTTGAATTGTTGCCTCAATTTTGTATGGTGTGTGTGTGTGTGGGTGGGTGGGTGTTTTGTTATAGGACATGTCTCTGCAAATGACAGCTAGTAATGAGTGATGATTGATGTGTTACTGACATTTATTTGATTGAATAGTATAACCTCAAGTAATGTCTACTTCTCTCTCTCTTCTAGCTCTCTCTCACATACACACAGACACACAAACACAGAATACTGATGAAATGCACTTTTCTTTTGATACTGTAATTTTTTTTCTTTTGATAATTAGTGTTTAATGTTTTGTGTTAACACAAATGTATGCAGAAAGCATTAACGGAAAATGCCTGGGTTAACCCTGCTCGCTTAAATATTTTTACTCTTCGTTTTATAAGTCCGAATCTCCAACAGATAATACTAAAGTGAACGCATTTCTTCAAAACCTCTGTAACCCTGTTATAGATACAAATACTGCTATGTAATTGGATTCCCCAATTTCTGTTGAAGATATTTTAATTTCAGTTAAATCTATGCAATCTAACAAAGGTCCTGGCCCAGACGGGTTTCCAATTGAATTTTTTAAAACATTTATTGGAAAATTAGCTCCATTGCTTTTGGCTATGTTCAGCGAATCTTTATAACGTGGATCTTTGCCTCCAACCCTGACACAAGGCACGATAGCTCTGCTCCTAAAGGAGGGTAAGGATCCATCCTCCTGTGGTTCTTATAGACCGCTATCACTGCTGAATGCAGATGTAAAGGTGTTGGCGAAAGTAATAGCATCTTGGTTAGAGAATGTACTTCCTTATATTATATCTGAAGATCAGAACGGTTTTATAAATGGACGTCAATTGTTTTTCAATACCCGTATACCCCTTAATATAATTTATTCAAAGTATTCGGCTGTTCACCCTGAGATTGTAATTTCATTAGATGCTGAAAAAGCATTCGACATGGTCGAATGGGAGTATTTGTTTGCAGTCCTGAGGATTTTTGGATTTGGGGACAAGTTTATTTCTTGGATTAGCCTCCTTTACTCAACCCCTAATGCTAGGGTTCAGACTAATGATACTTATTCGGATTAGTTTGCGCTCGGATGAGGGTGTCGCCAAGGTTGTCCTTTATCCCCCTCTGCATTTTGCTGGTGCCATCGAGCCACTCTCTTTTGCACTAAAATCTTCCTCCTTGTTTAAAGGAATAGTTAGATATGGAGTAGAATACAAATTGTCGCTATATGCTGATGATTTGTTATTGTATGTAACTGATCCTATCGCCTCTATTTGGCAAGATCAATGAAAATGAATATATTACCAAAGTTTCTTTTCTTGTTCCAACAAGTGCCTCTTTCTCTCCCAAAATCATTCTTTGATTCAATGGATAAGATAATTAGTACATTTATTTGGGGAGGGAAGCCACCAAGGGTTAGTAAATCTTTATTGCAGAAATGTAAACTTAGTGGAGGACTTGCATTACCCAATTTTCAATTCTATTACTGGGCTGCACACATCCATAAACTTTTTTACTGGGTTCAATCTCCTGGATCTTCTTGGTCTGAATTGGAATTATCTTCTTGTAGTGAATTATCTTTACCTGCTGTGCTTTACTCCCTTTTACCTATAAAACTTTCTCTATATACTGATAACCCTGTTGTCCTCAACACACTTTTGACTTGGTATCAATTTAGACGACATTTTAAATTTGTAGGTGCATCCTTTTTGTGTCCTTTAGTCAACAACCATCTATTTTCCGCCATCGTGCTTGGACTCATCATTTTCAGTGTGGTATGACAAGGGTATTAACCAAGTTAAAAATTTGTATTCTGATGGTGTGTTTGATAGCTTTGCCAATTTGGCATCCACTTATGATCTTCCCTTGATGCATTTCTTACTTGATGCATACTTTTAAATATGGAACTTCATTTCTAGATGTTTTCCTTATTTCCCTTCTGCTCCTCCTGAACAGGCTTTGGAAGACCTGTTTTCAAATAACCCGCATCAGAGAGGAATGATTTCTAAGATTTATGATTTTATTCTGACACTAGGTAGTGGGTTGAGTAACAAAATTAGGAATGCGTGGGAAACAGAATTAGGAGTACAAATAAGTGAGGAGTGTTGGGAACATGCTATAGGGGTGGTACAGACTACCACTTCTTGTGCTCGTCTTGGACTTATACAGTTCAAAGTTTTAAATAGAGTCCATCTGTCAAAGTCGAGATTGTCTGTGATATATCCGAATGTAGAGGACAAGTGTGATAAATGACGTGATGTTTTTTCTGAAACTCTAGAAAATAAGATATACGATGAATGGTTGTACAGATAAGTTTTTTCATAAATGGCATATCTTTATTGCATACTTTATGGAGTTACAGACACTACCCACTTAAAGGTTAGTGCCTGTTGTTGAATTTTATAATATTTTTATAACCAGTGTCAGTTAATGGGTAGCCATGATCAACCAGAGGGGTGGGTTGTGGGTTCAATTTTGTTTTCCTTTGTATAAATAGAAAAAAAAACCCTGTGAATATTTACTGCTGTTGCTCAATTTGTTTTTATTTTTGGGAAAGGGTGGGGAGGACAGAACAGAAAAGACGATTTAGATAGGCTTAACAGAAACGTTCAAAAAAAATGTTTAGCAGAAAGGTTATTAGAAATGTTTGCAGAAATGGTTCATCAGAAGTTCAGCAAAAATATTCAATAAAAAATTCAACATAAAAAAAGAAAAAAAAGAAATGTTCTGTAGAAATGTAGAAATGTTCTGTAGAAATGTTCTGTATAAATGTTCTGTAGAAATGTAGAAATCTTCTGTAGAAATGTTCAGCAGAAATGTTAAAGCAATAAAAATGAAAAAAAAAAAAAACCCTGCTCACTGAGAAGGGAACGAGATGTTGCATTAGCTGAATGCTGTGGGAAGCATGACCTGTATCTGAAGCTTGTGTAACATCATGCTTATTTACAGTGCCTTGCGAAAGTATTTGGCCCCCTTGAAATTTTCAAACTTTTGCCACATTTCAGGCTTCAAACATAAAGATATAACATTTTATTTTTTTGTGAAGAATCACCAACAAGTGGGACACAATTGTGAAGTGGAACGAAATCTATTGGATATTTTAAACTTTTTTAGGAAATAAAAAACTGAAAAGTGGTGCGTGCAAAATTATTCGGCCTCTTTACTTTCAGTGCAGCAAACTCACTCCAGAAGTTCAGTGAGGATCTCTGAATGATCCAATGTTGTCCTAAATGACTGATGGTGATAAATAGAATCCACCTGTGTGTAATCAAGTCTCTGTATAAATGCACCTGCTCTGTGATAGTCTCAGGGTTCTGTTGAAAGTGCAGAGAGCATCATGTAGACCAAGGAACACACCAGGCAGGTCCGTAATACTGTTGTGGAGAAGTTTAAAGCCGGATTTGGATACAAAAAGATTTCCCAAGCTTTAAACATCCCAAGGAGCACTGTGCAAGCGATCATTTTGAAATGGAAGGAGTATCAGACCACTGCAAATCTACCAAGACCTGGCCGTCCCTCTAAACTTTCAGCTCAGACAAGGAGAAGACTGAGATGCAGCCAAGAGGCCCATGATCACTCTGGATGAACTGCAGAGAACTACAGCTGAGGTGGGAGAGTCTGTCCATAGAACAACAATCAGTTGGCCTTTATGGCTTTTATGGAAGAGTGGCAAGAAGAAAGCCATTTCTCAAAGATATCCATAAAAAGTCTCGTCTAAAGTTTGCCACAAGCCACCTGGGAGACACACCAAACATGTGGAAGATGGTAATCTGGTCAGATGAAACCAAAATCGAACTTTTTGCCCACAATGCAAAAAAGATATGTTTGGCGTAAAAGCAACACAGCTCATCACCCTCAACACACCATCCCCACTGTCAAACATGGTGGTGGCAGCATCATGGTTTGGGCCTGCTTTCCTGCAGGGACAGGGAAGATGTTTAAAATTGAGGGGAAGATGGATGCAGCCAAATACAGGACCATTCTGGATGAAAACCTGTTGGAGTCAGCAAAAGACCTGAAACTGGGACAGAGATTTATCTTCCAACAAGACAATGATCCCAAACATACAGCAAAATCTACAAAGGAATGGTTCACAAATAAACGTATCCAGGTGTTAGAATGGCCAAGTCAAAGTCCAGACCTGAATCCAATCGAGAATCTGTGGAAAGAGCTGAAAACTGCTGTTCACAAACGCTCTCCATCCAACCTCACTGAGCTCGAGCTGTTTTGCAAGGAAGAATGGGCAAGAATTTCAGTCTCTCGATGTGCAAAACTGATAGAGACATACCCCAAGCGACTTGCAGCTGTAATCGCAGCAAAAGGTGGCTCTACAAAGTATTAACGCAAAGGGGCCGAATAATTTTGCATGCCCCACTTTTAATTTTTTTATTAGTTAAAAAAGTTTCAAAAATCCAATAGATTTCGTTCCACTTCACAATTGTGTCCCACTTGTTGGTGATTCTTCACAAAAAATAAAAATTTTATATCTTTATTTTTGAAGCCTGAAATGTGGCAAAAGGTTGAAAAGTTCAAGGGGGCCGAATACTTTCGCAAGGCACTGTATAGGCCTGCCATGATCAGGTGACGTAGTCAGACATTCCCTTTCAATGAGAACTCTATGCTGAGTTAGCTGAACACTGTGGGAACGAGAACACCCACTCCGTCATCCTGAGAGTATGGCCTATTTAAAAATATCAGTCCGAGGGTCACTGAAAGACACTCGAGCCCGGGCCAGAATGTATATCCGGTGTAGCAAGACTGCTCGCATCATAAGTGATAGAACTTGCTTCCACTATACAATTAGAGATGCGTTGCTTCCTCACAGCATCAACTCTACTGTCGCCGCTGCCTGTCTGACCAGCAGCTGCTCTGACTTACGCCACTGACCAGAGCGGTGGACGTAAGAACAGAGAGCCCATACTGGACACAGTCAGTGTAATTTCTCTTATTCCACTATGAGGAATATAGGAGGTCAGAAAGCCTGCAACACTACTAGTTGGGCAGCAGATGTAGGCACTTTAGGAACATAATCCGGCCTAGGATATAGGAAGGCTTTGGAAAATCCAGGGGTAAAGTCAAGACAGGAAGGAGCAACAGAGAGCTTGTAGATCTCCTATTCACTAGAGAGATGTCAGGGCCAGCAGAAGAGCTACCTTTAGAGTCAGAAGTTTCTCAGGGGCTGACTCTTAGGGCTCAAATCCAGCACCACAGAAAGGTCCCAGGAAGATATGCATAGTTTAGTACACAGATTGCCTGGAGTCACAATGGAGCGTGACTGACATCCATGCCCTTTGTGAAGGTGTGAGGGGATAAAGCTAGCCCGAAGGGAACAACCCGATCTTGGTATGTGTTCCCATGATTGGGCAATATTTCTATGTGGAAATATGCACCTTTTAGATCGATCATCACAAACCAGTTCTCAAACTGAATCTGTGGAATGATATGTTTGGGCATCAGCATCTTGAACCTGTTTGTCCGAAGAGTACAGTTCAGATGATGCAGTTCGGCCGCATGCTCCTCCCTTTTATTGGTTTCCACATTCTATTGGAGGGAAAGCATCAGATTTGCGTTACTCTGTGACAGCTCGCTGACCAGAGAACAGTACAAACTTAGGACAGCCATGGCTAGTGGAGGTCCTACAGTAGTATTAGCTAGCTAGTAGCTAACTGCACCTAACAACACCCCTGATACGTCCCTCCACAACCCCTCAGGACCGCTCCTCCTTTGTCTCCTTGGCCTTTACGATTCTCAGATCAGGCCTAGTAGCAGGCCGTGACTGTGGCCACCTGGTTCCCCTGGCTGTGTGCAGGGAGAGGCGGCTTCCGTAATCACCTTCTGTGCTTTCCTCGCACTAGCACTGGCCCGGGTTCAAATCGTAGATGCCCGGGTGAACTTGACAAGACAGAAAAGGAACTGGATGAATGCTGCCATTTGTCAAGCTTGCAACACTGCCATTGTTGGCAGTGACCCACAAGCAAGACCCACTACTGCAGAGGCCTTTCCCACCAATGCCACTGTGGCCTTACATGGCTTGGATGGCAAAGCAGGCCCCCAGGGACAGGCAAAGCAGTGGTTATAAATATGGCTTCCCATATTATACACTGTTATAAAGCAGTGGATTTCCCCAAGAAGCATGATATTTTGGCATGCAAGTCTGGAACAAAGGGGACTTTTCTGCAGTGTGAGGCATTTATTTTCACTGGGGAGAAAATATCAGTGAAAATACTAATCCAGCCTTAGTAATCACTTTATGCAGCTCTTTACATGCATCTCTCAGTTTTTAGCACACCCTTCTGGCTCCTCAGAGTCAGAGAGGAATCCATCCATCCATCCATCTTCTTCCGCTTACTCCTTCTTCAGGGTCGCGGGGGAACCTGGAGCCTATCCCAGGGAGCATGTGAGACTATCCATGGACAAGAAAACAGCAGAAACCAAATTGGGAAAGAAACTAAAATACAAAGCGAAGGTCATGACATACTGAATAAACATTCCACAAAAATTTTATTTGCTCATGGCATTTTTCCTATAAAACCGCCACATATACATGAAAAGATTAGATAAACTAGTGATAGCTTGATTTGGTTTGGTTGGTTGGTTTTACGGTGAGTAAAAATAAAATAAACCAAAAGGTAAACAAACACTACCAGACACAGTGGTGTTTGGTCAGTGAACATACTTGTAAAACTCTAATTGGTTAGAAATACAGTGATGTAAGGAGGTGGTTTTCACACTTAACAATGATGCCTATTGGGACGGTTAGAGAGACTGGAAATAAATCTGTGTTCACACTGTAGTCTTGGAAACCACTAAGTCACTAAGCAACTCCAATGCTCCAACAGAGTCTTTGGCAGTCTTTGCCAGCTAAGGAAATGTAATTTAACAAGAAAGAGAATTACTTTATGCTTAAGAGGATATTTTTTTTAAATATTCTCCTATGCCAACAGGTTCACTCTGATATCTTAAGAAATATTTATTAAATTATAATTATGTTTGTCCAAATTTCTTTTTTCATTAAAGGAATAGTATCATAATCTAATATAAATATAATTCTAAATACATGCTTAATGCACATAATGAGCACATGGTTCGTATCCATCAGATCTGAGCATATGATTCACCAACACACAGGGTGACCAACTGGGCCATGCATCAACGTCACCATGGCAACAACGCCTCATTGAGGATGCTTATAGAAAAATGTATGTCGGTTGCAGTGCAACAAAATAACTGTGCACACAAACATACAATAGATCCACACACAATCACCCACACTGATACTCACACTCGGATACACATGTGCTGATACATACGCTCAAGTAGGATGACATTTGAGTCATGCCATTTATAGTTCTTAAGTTTAAACACAAAAAAGTAAGTAATTATAAAGAAATAAAAAATTAATGAAATTTATTTAAACAATTAAAATTACTATAACGGATAATAAATAGTGAAAAACTGTTCAGTGTTGTAAGGAAATTAGTTGGTAGATTGTGTAAAGTATCTTGGTGAATATAAAAACATTTTACTATGGTCAGGGTCACAGATCAAGGAACAATTGTTGCCTAAGGCCCAGATTGCATGTGAAAAAGAAATGCAGTGTTAAGTGTATAAAGTAATACATCTTATAACTGCTATGTTATTTACTAAGCTTCAAAATCATTATGGGAATGCCATTTGTGTGTTCAGAATTAATATATCCAAAAGGAAAGCATTTCATAATCCACTTTCTGCCAGTTGATGACAAAATTACACGATTTCTTATTCTTAATATTGTGAAATTTTATATACATCATGCCTTAACAAAACTATCCAAAATCCATTACTCATCTATCTATCTATTTTCTATCTGTAATCTATTATTATTATTATTATTATTAGCAGTAGTAGTAGTAGTAGTAGTAGTAGTAGTATGTTTAAAAACAAATCTTTTTTTATTATTATTCTTTAACATCGACACAATAAGCCAATAAGTATAGCTAGGTAGACAGAGAGATATAGGTATAGATATATAGATATAGTACTGCGATGGACTGGCACCCTGTCCAGGGCATACCCTGCCCGATGCTCCCTGGGATAGGCTCCAGGTTCCCCCGACCCTGAAGAAGGAGTAAGCGGTAGAAGATGGATGGATAAATACAGTAGACATAGAAATATAAATAGATAGATAGATAGATAGATAGATAGATAGATAGATAGATAGATAGATAGATAGATAGATAGATAGATAGATAGATAGATAGATAGATAGATAGATAGATAGATAGATAGATAGATAGATAGAGAATGTGCATGTGTGTTATGTTTTAAAATTTGCACTACAAATAGTTATTTTCTTGTGCCTCATGTTGCGATCATTATTGTTATTCGTTGTGCAGGTGAAGTTCTCTTCTTCTGTAGGTAAGCAGATCTTAAAATAACAAGAAGCTGGGCTGCTCACTGCTCTGTGTGTATGTGTACGTATGTGTGTTGGTGGGGGTGGGGGGTGGGGGTGGCAGTGGGGCTGCCCTCTGTAATACTGACTGAATGAAATGTCACGTGTGCTGTGGGGGTCCTTTGAGACTCTCTGGAGGAGGGAGTGAGTTGGGGTCACAGCGCTCCTGCTGAGGTCACAGTGCTTTGTTAATACACTCGCACTGAAAAGACCTGCACAGGAGCACAGACCCAGCAAAATCAATAGAGCGGCAGGAAGCCATCCGCTCATACACTCTAACTTCTTCTCATAGGGATACACATGGTACACACACATACATACACACATACACACACACATACACACACAAATCCTTTTTTGGCTCTTGCAGCTTTTTGTATTGATCATGCATACACACAGAGAGACTTCTATACACACAGCTATACACACTGCTTTTTGGATATTGCAGCCTTTCATTTACTGATAACACACACACACGCACACACACAGAGACATAACACACACACACACACACACACACACACACACATGCATCTCAAAAGACCATATTTATGATATGATACTTTTGTTCATCAGACCTGCTTTTATCTTCAGTATTTCTGCCCGGGAAGTTCACTTTTTTAGTTGCATGTCATGACCTGGCGTATAATGCCCTTGCTCCTATTTAATAGGCTGATGATTCTGATGCTCAAACACAAAAGGTGAGGAAACCATGTTGGAATCAACACCAGTAAAATCTTAATATGGTAAGTATATTTTCTGTCATGCTTTGTGTATATGAAGTGTATATGAAACCTTTATACTCTATGTAAATGCTGGCTACCTTTGCTTAACAACTCATGTATGGTGTGTTAGCCACAGGTACTTAGTATCTATCTGAGTGACATCAATTCCATGATTTATATACAGAAGTACTGAACAGTTGGATACCTTTATTCAAATTACGTGTAATAAAGGATTTTGTTAAAAGGGAAACAACCTCCACATTTGAACAGCTTCCAATCATCGTTGGCTGTGAGTTCAGAAAACTCCGCCTCTTCGTACAGTATATTCTACCCTGGGCAGTATATTTTCTGCTGTTTGAGTTTGGGAATAGTGAAAAGCTGTATTTGGTTCAAGTTTTTCGATTGTGTATATGGATTTATTATATCTGGAGTTAGCTTCAGCTAGCATCCAAATAAGCTCATTACCATGGGCTGCAATAGGTGTGTTCGAAGAGGTAAACAGCTAATCTATTTAGAGCATGGCCTTATTCAACCTGGATTTGACACTCCTGCTCTATATAATTTTTTTTTTGGAATATTGCTGCTTTTGGGAAGCAGGATAAATATGTTAAATGCTTATTAAAATACAGCAGCTCAACTGTTCTTTATTGAACAGTAAACCACTCACATCACACTCAGCATGTTGTGTATTTGTCATGCTTGTTGTGATGCAATCACTGAATAATGGATTATGTATGGAATATTAATATGTTTTTTTTACATATCTGTGCATGGGTATTGCAATGTGTTGCTGTTTTTGCTTCATCTAAAGCTGGGAGGAGTTCATGATTAATGAATTCTTACAGAATTTTTAACAGATATGCATATGGGTCCTGATTTATAGTGTCACAGCTCAGCCTGATCAGAACTCCAAATCCCAAGATGCAACGCGTGCCACTCAGGCACGCATGCGCTCTCCATCCCCGGAGTTCTGATTCAAGACACCTGTCACTAATCACAGACTCACACTCAAGCACGGCTACTTAGGTTTGCCAGTCACAGAGTTGCATTGCGAAGTATATGCTCAGTGAACCTCTTTCTCTGCGTTACCAAGCCTTCCGATTATCTTTGATTACCTCGTTACCTCGACCTTTGTGTCCGCCCGACCACGCCTTCTCTTGCCCTCCTTACTCTGTTCGTCCGATCGCCTGACCCCTGCCTGTTACTCGTTTACGATTCTGCATTATCCTCGTCTTCACGCTGCGTCGCCGCTTGCGCTCTTGCCTCCGTGCCCCTTTCCCACGAATCCGTGAGCAGAATACGCTTTGCGGCTTATTATGGAGGCAGCAGTGGCACCGGTTGGCCTCAAGCCACAAGGACACGGCCGGATGATCAGCCAGCACGACTCAACGCCTGGACGCCCTCACCGAGCAAGTGACTCGGCTACACCAAGCCCCGAGGCGGCTTCGCCACGCGTTACCTCCCACACGGCACCAGAGAAGTACGATGGAGATCCGCAGCGCCCGAGGCTTTCTCTTGCAATGCTCGTTGTTTTTTCCACTTACCCGGAGATGCCGGAGCCGTAAGATTATCCATTTCATGGAGCTTCTGACCGGAGAGCTTTGCTCTGGGCAACAGCCGAGTGGGAGCAGGCAGCCACCGCCATTCACACATACGAGGAGCTAGCCACCGATCGTCCGAGCCGTCTTTGATCACTCCCCTGACGGCAGAAACCGGGGAGGAGCTCCTCACCCTGAAACAAGGAGCGAGGAGCGTGCGGACTACGCCCTCGAATTTCGCACTATCCCGCGACGCGGCGGCTGGAACCAACCGGCACTCAAGACAGTGTTTCGCCAGGGATTAAATGCCGACATATGTGACGGAGCTGGCATGTCGCGACGACCAGCTCACCCTGGATTCCCTGATTGCACATCGCATTTGCCTGGACCGGCTGCTCCGAAGCCGCCGCTCTGCGCCCCCCTGGTGGCGGTTCCAGAACCTGCACCTCCCCGCGAGAGCCCATGCAGCTGGGGCGTGCCAAGATCAGCACACAGGAGAGGGAGCGCGAAGACGCCGCCGAACTTCGCTGCTTCTATACGGCGAGGGGAGGGACACTTCATTCAGCAATGCTCCCTCAAGCGTCCCCAGTTGTGTCAAGGGAACCAAACCGTCACATCCCCAGCTTCAGCAGGGTTTTCTTCTTCGTGGAGAAGAAAGGAGGAGGTCTAAGGCCCTGCATCGATTATCGAGGCCTCAACCAGTGCTGCGCGTAAAGTATCATGGCTACCCGTTACTTCTGGCCTGTTGCCCTGGAACAGTTACGCCTAGCCACCATTTTTACCAAGTTGGATCTGCGCAGTGCCTATAACCTCATCCGGTTATGTGTGAGGGGCGAGTGGAAAACCGGGTTTAAGTACCACGCGCCGGCGTTATGAGTACCTTGTCATGCCGTATGGGCTATCCAACGCCCTCGGTTTTCCAGTGTCTCATCAACGACGGCGTGCGGCGTGAATGCTAGGAAGAAATGTCATAGCTTACATCGACGACATTTTGATCTATTCCAAGTCAAGGGAGGAACATATTCACCATGTCCGCCAGGTGTTGAGGAGGTTACTCCAGAATCAACTGTACATCAAAGCGGAGAAGTGTGAGTTTCACAGAGACACTATTTCCTTCCTGGGATACATAATTAGCCCTAAAGGGGTCACCATGGACCAGGAAAAGTTTCGAGCAGTTCGAATTGGCCTCCACCCAGGACTGTAAAGGAATTACAGAGGTTCCTCGGATTTGCCAACTTTTACCGGCAGTTCATCCGCAATTTCAGCAGGATTGCGCATCCCTTGACCTCTCTGTTAAAGGAAAAACCCAAGCACCTGTCATGGGGCCCAGCAGCCCAGAATGCCCTGGAGATGGCTCCGCCACGCTACAGCACGCCTCGTTCTCAAGCATCCCGACCCATCCAGACCATTCGTTGCGTGAACTGGGGTAGGAGCGGTACTCTCACAAAGGTTCGGAGATAAGCCTAAGCTCCACCCAGTAGCATTCTTCTCAACGACTCTCGGCATCTGAAATAAATTATGACGTGGGTAACAGAGAACTCCTGGCAGTGAAGTTAGCTCTCGAAGAATGGCGTCATTGGGCGAGAGGCGGCACACCCCTTTGTTATCTTCACTGATCATAAGAACTTGGAGTATTTGCGCACTGCAAAAGTCAAAACAACCGGCAGGCCCGTTGGGCCCTGTTCTTCACCAGGTTTCAGTTCACGTTGTCTTACCGAACTGGGTGCAACAAAGAACGCAAAGGCCGATGCCCTCTCCCGTCTGGATCACCCGAAGTTAACAAGGACCAGGAGGAATACATTGTTCACCCCTCGTATATCGTCAGCACCCTCGAATGGGAACTGGACAAAGAGCTAGAAAACATCCCTTCGTCTATTATCCCACCCACATGTCCCGAGCGCGTGGCCGACAGGCTTGCGAGAACACCGCCAGACTACCGTCCGTCTGGGCACACAACCACCCCGGCACAGGCACCTGGGAGCACTGGAGCGACACGTACCTCCTACTAAGGGAGAAATACTGGTGGCCCAACATGCAGAAGGACATCCACAGAATAGTGGCATCATGCTTGTCCTGCGCACAGAATAAGGTCCCCGAACGCTTCCCATGGGCAAGCTCAAGCCCCTACACATTCCGGAACGCCCATGGTCTCACATTGCAGTGGATTTTGTGACAGACTTACCCGAATCCCAGGGCAACACCACCATCCTGGTTATAGTGGACCGGTTCTCAAAATCGGTGCCGCTTCATCCCTCTACCCACCTTACCCACTGCCTTTGGGACTGCCGAGCTGCTGTTCACCCATGTCTTCAGGTATTTCGGCATCCCGGAGGAGATCATCTGTGACCGGGGGCCCCCAATTCACATCCCAAATCTGGACCAGTTTCATGTATAAGTATGGGGACGTGGGTCAACCTCACCTCAGGATATCACCCACAGTCCAATGGCCAAGTGGAACGAGTCAACCAGGAATTGGGCCATATCCTCCGCACCTTTGCGCAGCCAATCCCGGCGATTGGGACAAGTTCTTGCCATGGCCGAATCGCCCAGAACTCGTACGTCATTCAGCAACTAATCTCACCCCGTTTCAGTGCGTACTCGGGGTATCAACCCCCTCTGTTCCCGTGGAATACAGATGTCACCAACTCACCCGCAGTCGACCAGTGGTTTGAGTGGAGTGAACAGGTATGGGCAGACACCCATCGACGTCTGACACGGGTCACCGACTCATACAACGCGCAGCCGACCGCGCCGCAGCAACCAGCCAAGTTACCAACCCGGTGATCGGGTATGGTTGTCTACAAGGGACCTGAGGCAACCACACGGCTGCAAGAAGCGCTCGCACAGAGGTATACGGGCCCCTTCAAGATCCTGAAACGCATCAATGAGGTCACGTACCGGCTGCAACTACCCCGGCACAGCCGCGTCGCCCCTTCCTTCCACGTCTCACGCCTGAAACCAGTCGTTCCGGGCCCTTAGCATCTGATGTGCCCTCTGAGCACCTCCGCCTCCCCTGGATATCGAAGGGCAACCAGCTTACCGTCTCAAGGACATCCTCAGCTCCAGGTACAGGAGGGGTAAGCTGGAATACTTGGTCAAGTGGGAGGGCTACGGTCCTGAGGAACGCTGCTGGATTCCAAAGCAGGACATCCTCGACCGCAACTCATTAGTGACTTTCATGCCTCGCATCCTGACGTCCCGGCCCCCGCCCGGGAGACCCAAGAACGTGGCCCCGGAGTGAGCTCTTTGAGGGGGGTTCTGTCACAGCTCAGCCGGATCAGAACTCCAAATCCCAAGATGCAAGCGTGCCACTCAGGCACGCATGCGCTCTCCATCCCCGGAGTTCTGATCCAAGACACCTGTCACTAATCACAGACTCACACTCAAGCAACGGCTACTTAGGTTTGCCAGTCACAGAGTTGCATTGCGGGTATACGCTCAGTGAACCTCTTTCTCTGCGTTACCAAGCCTTCCGATTATCTTTGATTACCACTCGACCTTTGTTTCCGCCTTCGACCACGCTCTTCGTCTTGCCCTCCTTACTCTGTTCGTCCGATCGCCTGACCCCTGCCTGTTACTCGTTTACGATTCTGCATTATCCTCGTCTCTACGCAGCGTCCGCCGCTTGCTCTTGCCTCCGTGCCCCTTTCCCACGGATCCGTGACATATAGTATATAACAGCTCAAATCTGCCTCACTGTAAGTAACACACAGTTTGTGTAGGGATACAGAAACTCTAGAAAAAAATTTTCATAAACCAATCTTTAATAACACTTGTGTTTTTTTATTCCCTGTAACAGCAGCAATAATCTTCACACATCTAACATTTCCCAACACACACACACACACACACACACACACAAACACACACACACACACACATTTTACTACACAAATTAAACATCTGAATCTCACCTTAACTTTAAAAACATAAACAAAAGGAAAGGTTTGGACTCTGGAACACCTGCAGTGAGGGAAAAAAGTATTTGATCCCCTGCTGATTTTGTACGTTTTGCCCACTAACAAAGAAATGATCAGTCTATAATTTTAATGGTAGGTTTATTTGAACAGTGAGAGACAGAATACAAAAAAAAAATCCAGAAAATTGCATGTCAAAAATTTTATAAATTGATTTGCATTTGAATGAGGGAAATATGTATTTGACCGCTCTGCAAAACATGACTTAGTACTTGTTAATTTTCAATGCCCTGGCTGAGGGAAGGAGGTTCTCACTCAATATTTGACAGTACTTGGCCCCGTCCATCGTCCCTTTGATGCGGTGAAGTTGTCCTGTCCCCTTAGCAGAATAACACCCCCAAAGCATAATGTTTCCACCTTCATGTTTGACAGTGGGTATGGTGTTCTTGGGGTCATTGACAGCATTCCTCCTCCTTCAAACACAGCGAGTTGACTTGATGCCAAAGAGCTCCATTTTGGTCTCATCTGACCACAACACTTTCACCCAGTTGTCCTCTGTTGGATGTTAACTTCCTTTTACTTAATTCTGATAAAACAGAAATACTTTTATTAGGCCCACGTGTAGCTAGAAGTAATCTTTCTGATCACATGGTTACTCTGGATGGTCTTTCTGTTTCATCATGTACAGCAGTTAAAGACCTTGGAGTGATTATTGACTCCAGTCTTTAATTTGATGCTCATGTAGATAATATTACTAGGATAGCTTTCTTTCATCTCGGAAATATTTCTAAGATAAGAAACATATTGTCACTACATTATGCGGAAATACTGGTTCATGCATTCGTCACCTCTAGATTAGATTACCGTAATGCCTTACTGTCTGGATGTTCCAGTAGAAATATAAATAAGCTCCAGTTAGTCCAGAATGCAGCTGCTAGAGTCCTAACTAGAACTAGAAGATACGACCCCATCACACCAATATTATCCACACTGCATAGGCTCCCAATAAAATCTCGCATTAACTATAAAATACTTTTATTAACCTATAAAGCACTAAAAGGTCTCGCGCCACAATATCTAAGCGAACTTCTGGTTTTAAATGATCCGCCACGCTTACTTAGATCAAAAGATGCAGGCTATTTGACGGTACCTTGAATAGTGAAGGCTACAGCAGGGGGAAGAGCCTTCGCTTATAGAGCCCCACAGTTATGGAACAGTCTTCCTATTAGTGTTCGGGACTCAGACACAGTCTCAGTGTTTAAGTATAGGCTTAAAATTTATTTGTTTACTCAAGCCAACCATGACTAGATTCTGTTTTACTACTTAGCAGTCCTAAGAATGTTTCTCCCTCTCTCCTTTTGCCAAGCCACACACGAATTTATGTAGATACTAGAGATCCAGATTCTTTCTGCCTCTGGATGGAGCTCAAATTTTCTCCAATTCCAGACTGCAGGGACTACGGCTGCTCCTAAGGCCATACATACTTCATGTACATCCATAATGAACTTTTTCACACTATCTGTTGTTACCCAGATGAGGATGGGTTCCCTACTGAGTCGGGTTCCTCTCAAGGTTTCTTCCTTTTAAACATCTTAGGGAGTTTTTCCTTGCCACCGTCGTCACTCAGTGACTTTCTCAGTTGGGATAAATTCACACATTTAATATCTGTATACCATGTTAATATTTCTGTAAAGCTGCTTTGAGACAATGTCTATTGTAAAAAGTGCTATACATATAAAATTGAATTGAATTGAATTGAATTGCCTCTAATTCACCTGGGCATCTACAAGTGGAGCCCATGCCAGTGCTGGAGCAAGGGAGGCACAGATGGTGAGTACAGCAGCCTGCCAACCTCCGTAAACAGCCAGGGGAACTGGGTGGCCACAGTCATAGCCTGCTACAAGGCCTGATCTGAGAATGGTCATAAAGGCCAAGCAGCCAAAGAAGAGTGGTCCTAAGGGACCATGGAGGGACATATCAGGGGACATGAGGTTGTTATGGTAGTTAGCCCCCAGTGCTAGTGTAGGGCCTCCCCTACCCAAGGCTGTCCCAAGTTATCAGTGTTCTCTGGTCAGTGAGCTGTCATAAGGGTTTATGCTTTCCCTCCGATAGAATGTGGAAATGTTAATGCCACTAAAAGACCAGCTGGCAGCGTGGAAACTCCTACCAAATGTGTCACCTTGTGTCCTGTCTACAATAGTAAAGGTTTCCGTGTCCAGTTCAGTGCTGGATCCCTCCCCAGTTCAGAGGTGTGCTCACCACAGTAGTCAGCACAGACCAGAGTCAGCTCGAGGTTAGCGCAGGAAGTAAGAGCCCTCTTGGACAAAGGGGCCATAGAACATGTACCCTGGCTCAATTGTGACTCCAGGGCATCCATGTACTAAACTACCTGGACTACCTGGTTTAACCTCAGAAAAGTATGCTTTCTCCAGTGCAGTGAACAACTTGCCTAAATATTATAAGGATTCTACTATGATGAGGGGCGTTTCTATTCCCAACATGCGTAGGGTCGAACCGATCAACATTGAGCAAGATAAATCTGCATCTTGGGCGAGACCTTGTATCTCTATGGGAGACTATTGGAGCTTATGGCAGCAGCAGCCAACGTCAATTGAGAGGTCACCATGTGTTTACAGACAACACAGAGGTGGTCTCATATGTTGACCACCAGGGAGGATTGTGTCTGCGCACCCTGTTCAGGCAGGTGCAACTAATTCTTCTCTGGGCAGAAGGAAAATTTTGTCAGTGAGTGCAATGTACATTCTGGGCAACTGGAATGTAGGGGCAGACATCCTGTTGAGGCAGGGGCTGAGGCCCAGGGATCGGTGGCTCCATCCACAAGTGGTGGAGTCCATATGGTGGAGGTTTGGCCAAGCAAGGCTGCATGTGGAGAAAGATTCCTCTGAGGAGACAACACACTGCCCGCTGTGGTTCACCCACACTCCTTGCAAAGAATTAGGGCTGGACACCATGGTGCACATGTGGCCGAGGTCACATCTGTACGCTTTTCCCCCTGATTGCTCTGCTCCGACAAGTTCTAGCAAGAGTTCGCCAAGACAGTAGATAATACACATAGATAATATTACTGCTAGATGGCACTCCTTGGGAGATTCCCTTCCGCAGGGATCTACTGTCTCAAGCCGGAGGGCTGATTTGTCACCCTTGGCCGGAACTCTGGAAACTTTGGTTCTGGCCCCTGAAGGCCACCAGCTCATATATTCTGGTCTCACAACTGAGGTTGTAAAGACCATGATGAACCCTAGAGCACCATCCATGAAGAAATTGTTTGAGCTCAAGTAGTGGCTCTTTCTCTTGTGGTGTGAGGCATGCCAGCTATACCCAGTGAACTGCACAATAGCTACAGTACTGGAGTTCTTATGAGGATGTTTCTCAGTGGGGTGGCCTCCTTCTACAATCAGAGTTTACGTGGCCACCATTTTGGCCAGCCAAGCCCGAATTGATGGAGCAACATCAATTGTTCTAACTTCAATGTTTATCTGTGGTGTCAGGCAGCTGAGGCCCATCTGCAGGCTTCACATACCTTCCTGAGACCTTTTTGTGGTCCTGGAAGGTCTGTCAGGGGCCCCATTTGAGCCCTTAGAGTCAGCCCCTGAGAAGCGTCTGACTCTAAAGGTAGCTCTTCTGCTGGCTCTGACATCTCTCAAGCGAGTAGGAGATCTACAAACTCTCTCTGTTGCTCCTTCCTGCCTTGACTTTGCCCCTGGATTAGCCAAAGCCTTCCTGTATTCTAGGCCGGATTATATTCCTAAAGTGCTTACATCTGCTGCCCAGCCTGTGGTGTTGCAGGCTTTCTGCCCTCCTCTGTTCCTCACACCTGAACAAGAGAGAATGCACCTGCTGTGTCCAGTAAGGGCTCTCTATACTTATGTCCACCGCTCCGGCCAGAGGCATAACTCGGAGCAGCTGCTGGTCTGCTGCAACAGTAGAGGTGATGCTGTGTCAAAGCACCACATCTCTAATTCGTTCGAATCAATCTCTATCGCTTATGAGGCGCGTGGTCTCGGTACACCTCTGGGCATAAGGGCTTATTTCACTAAAGGGGTTGCCTCCTTGAAGGCTTTGTCCAATGTGGTATCCTTACAGGATGTGTGTGCTGCTGCAGGGTGGTCTACGCCACACATATTCATTCAATATTACACCTGGATATTTATTCCACCCCGGGATCGAGTGTCTTGCAGTGACACTTGGGCTTGGGTCTTATTGAACAGGCCGTACCCTCATTATGACCATGAGGGTATTCTCATTCCCATAGTGTTATGCTAAACACAATATGGAGTTCCCTTTGAAAGGGAACGTCTGGGTTACCCATGTACCTCTGTTCCCTGAGAAGGGATAATGAGTCATTGCGTAGCTTTGTCATACTGGGGTATGCCTCTGAATTGGGCCTACGCTTCAGATAATAGAGGCTGACAGCGCAGTTCACAGATTCCATATATATGTCGCGTTTAATTGCCACATCACCTGATCATGGCAGGCCTATAAATAGATGCCTGTATCGTGCAAAGTGCTCCCATAGTGTTATGCTAAACGTAACATCTCATTCCCTTCTCAAGGAACAGGGTTACATGCGTAACTCAGACATTTTGTTATGATTTATGTATTGTCATTGGTTGTTTCCCGTATGTGTCATTAGTCTCAGCTGTTTTGGGTTTCGGGGCAGAACATTTCGCTTTCGCCCCGATTATGTTTAGTATTTAAACCTCTTGTGTTTCTATGTTCATAATAAAATTTTGCGTTAGTTTTCTGAATACCAAGCCTTTTTTTTACCTCATTTCATGTGTCATAGTTTTCATCTTGTTCTCGCCCTCGTTCTTCGATTCTGTTTTGCCTCATTTATGCCTGTTTGCCAATTGGCTGAAGTTTGCCTGTTTATGACCACATCTATGTTTCACGATTTGGATTTGTCTGCCCGTTTCTCATATAATAAAGCTCTTATCTGCATGTGCATCCGTACTAACCTCCATTACATGAATTATGTGACAAAGGAACTTTTTACATGCCACAGTCACCTCTGGCTTGCTCATTAGGGACAAATTTATCAATTTATAATTTATATCCTGAATTTAAACATTTCTTTAAAGCTGCTTTGTGACAATGTCAATTGTTACAAGCTCTATATAAATAAACTGATTTCAATTAATTGGCAGTTCAATTAATATTTATATAATTTATTTCTTTTACCGTTTTTTTTTACGGTTTCCCTGGATCTGAAACAAACTTTCACTTGCATCTCACTTTAATCCATCTACAGGATGCATTTTGGAAGGTTGGATAAAACCAGAGTACCCTGAGGAAAGTTACATGGAGAATATAAAATACAGAAATCCCATACCATAAAGCTGTGAAAAACCAACACCACATTTTGCACCACAGAGCTCCATTTCGAGAAAAATTGTTTATACTTGTCAGAGGGATGAAGGAGGACGCAAGTGCAGGAGCCGAGACGTGAGGGCAGGAACAGTCTGAGTTAGACAGTAATGCACAATGTGAGGGGTATCCAGAGATGCAGGCGTGAACAGATACTGAATCTCAATAACGGTGTCCCAGAGACGTACAGGTAATCATGCAGATAGTCTGGTGGAAACAGGCAATGTTCAGATATGCGGGTTTTTCAGAGACGTGGTCGTAAACAAGCAGGGCGTTGTGATGAACCAGGTAATACTCAGCAATGCAGGTTATCCAGAGACGTGGTCGTAAACAGGCAGATTGTTGAGATGAATCAGGTAATGTAGAATCGTGAGGATAATCCAGAAGCGTAGTCTTAAACAAAGCGGGAAGTCAAAACCAACCAGGTGAATTCACAGAATAAGGAAAGCTTGGTATCGCATCTAACATACGTTATGGAGCGTATACTTCGCAACCTGAAATAGGAATGTGACTACTTAAATACCAGTGGACGCCGAAGGCTAGTCACAGGTGTTGCGAATCAGAACTCCGGTGATCTTGAACGCATGAGCGCTTGTGTTGGATTCTGGGAACTGGAGTCCAGGTCGGACTGAGCTGTGAGAGAGCCCCCCCCAAAGGGCTCACTCCGGGAGCCCTTGCCCCTCTTTGTCTTTCTCGGGGTCTTGGGCCAGAGGTGTATTCTGGGTGAGAGGTGTGAAAGTCCTCCATAAGTTTTGGATCTAGGATATCCTGACGTGGAACTCAACATTGTTCCTCCAGGCAATATCCCTCCCACTCGACCAAATACTCCAATCCTCGTTTTCTTTGTCGCGATTTCAGAATCCTACTGACCTGGTAAGCTGGTTGTCCCTCGATCTGGAGTGGAGTAGGTGGACTGGCTGCTGGTAGTTCCTGTGCTAGGGGACCTTCCACCACTGGCTTCAAATGGGACACATGGAATGACAGGGATATACGACTATGCGGAGGCATCTTCAAGCAGTAGGTGACTTCATTGATCTATCGGAGGATCTGGTAAGGACCGGCATATTGAAGGGTTAGTTTCCTGCAGCTATGAGGTTGTTTCATATCTTTAGTAGAGAGCCACACTCTATCGCCAGGTTTGTAGTTAGGGTGGTCTCTACGTCGGCGTACTGCCTGGCGTTTATACCTCTCTGAGATGGCTTCGAGGCGTCGATGGGTGGCTGTCCAAGCCCTGCTCACTACATTTAAACCACCGGTTGACGGCTGGGGCTGTCATAGGAGTAGCGTTCCATGGGAACAGCGGGGGCTGGTACCCGAGCACGCACTGGAACAGTGTGAGTTTGGTGTCTGAGTGTTGGAGGGAATTCTGCGCATACTCAGCCCAAGGTATAAAGCAGCTCCAATCCTCTGGATTTAGAGCGCAGAAGGTCCGCAGGAAACGCCTCAGTTCCTGATAAATCCTCACGGCCTGGCCGTTGGCTTGGGGGTGATAGCCAGACGCGAGATTCACAGTCACCCCTAATTTCTCCATGAAACACGTCCATACCCTAGAGGTGAGCTGGGGGCCGCGGTCACAGACAATCTCTTCAGGGATGCCAAAGTAACGGAACACATGTTGAAAGATCAGGTTGGCAGTAGCGAAGGCGGTGGGTATTGTGGGTACAGGAATGAAATGGATGGACTTCGAGAACCTGTCTACTACTACTACTAGGATTGCTGTGTTCCCCTGGGAAATGGGCAGGTCCGTGACAAAATCGATAGCGAGATGTGACCATGGTCTTTCAGGCGTAAGCAAGGGCTTCAGTTTTCCTACTGGCAGTGTCCTGGTAACTTTGGCCTCGGCACACGTTGAGCATGAGCCCACCGTAGTTCGGATGTTCGGATCTTCGGCCACAAGTATCTTGCTAGCAGGATCTGATAAGTTCATTGTGCCCCGGGGTGCCCAGTCCCTTGGACCGAATGGGCCCATGTGATCAGATTAGTACGGTGTCTTTCTGGTACAAATAATTTTCCTGGCGGGCAGTTAGCCGGAATGCTGGCTGTGGGCATCTTCTCTAACTCCTGGTTAAAATTCCATTCTACAGTGTTGAGAATGTACATCGGGTTGATCACATGGTCCTCCTGATTTGGAACATTATCTGTGGGCTCACGATGAGAGTGGGAATCAGGCTTGGTATTCTTGGATCCGGGACGTTAGGAAACCATAAAATTGAACCGGGTAAAGAACAGGCTCCATCTATCTTGGCCTGCATTCATCCTCTTCGCAGTTCGGAGATATTCTAGATTCTTGTGATCCGTAAACACCATGAACGGATGAGTTGACCCCTCCAGCCAGTGTCTCCACTCTTCGAACGCCATCTTCATGGCCAAAAGTTCTCCGTCCCCCACATCATAATTCCGTTCGGAGGGGGTAAATTTCAGTGAAAAGAAGGCTATGAGATGCAGTTTTGGATTGTCTCCGAACCTTTGTGAGAGAACAGCCGATGCTCCGGTGCTCGAGGCGTCCACTTCCACCAAGAAGGGACGCTCAGGATCTGGGTGTTTGAGGATGGGAGCCATGGTAAAGGCTGTCTTGAGATGTTCGAAAGCAGCCTGTGCCTCTGGAGTCCAGGTTAGCCGCTTAGGTTTTTTCCTTAATAATGTCGTGAGCGGGCCAGCAATGGAGCCAATATCTCGGATGAATCTCCGGTAGAAATTCGCAAATCCCAGAAATCGCTATAATTCCTTGATGTTCGTACAGGCCATTCCACCACAGCTGTCACCTTTCCCTTGTCCATGGACATGCCATCAGAGTGTATGATATATCCCAGAAATGCTTTGGTGGTCTTATGAAACTCACACTTCTCGGCCTTAACATAAAGCTGATTCTGCAGCAGTCTTCTCAACACTTGACGAACATGAGAAATGTGTTCCTCCACTGAGTTTGAATAGATAAGAATATCATCGATGTATGCAATAACGTATTTCCCCAACATGTCGCAAAATATCCAGTATGTTAATGTCATTTTTATTTTAGTGATAAGTAATAGAAATGGAACTAATGCAAATGGAACCACAGAAGTTTAAGAACTTATTACCCCAAAAAGCAGAATATCCTAAACATCATTTCTATAATATAGATGGGATTTATCCTATTCAGAAACACTGTCATACTGAAAAAGAAATACATTTTTGAATTTTATTTAATTTTTAATAATGATTTGTCCAAACAAAAATAAGGGGTTAAAGGCCTGCAAGTTAATAGAGAAAAATAATCAATAAGGCACCTGACCTTATGTTACCATTCATCAAACTGCCCACACACTCCTCATCTCTGAGAAATACTGCATGCTAAATAGGCAAGTAGCTGCATATAATTGTCTATGTGAGGGTAAGCATGTTCGCCTGTCTCACTTCCTGCTTGTGCGATTACGTATGTGTGTGCCTGTGTCTGTGTGTGGGTGTGAGGCAGACAGCACCTGCATGGATTAGCGCATTTCCCAAAACCAACTAATTACGGCAGGCATTTCTGTTCTCAACCGTAATTAAATCAAATGATGGTGTGTGCATGCGAGAGAGAGACAGCAGCGCTTTCCTGAAGTAATGACCAATAACAACAGCAGCATCAGCAACAAACATCTGTTACAGAAATGCGATGGTGTAGCTGCACCTCAAATCAAACTTATGCAAGCACACACATAGGCAAAACAAAGAAAGACATGAAAAATGTACTTTGGTATCTGAGAATCTAAGAATGTATGTAGTTAACACATACATTTAATGCATACATGCAATAATAAAAAGTTAACTAAAAAAGTCTTTAAAGGAGTAAGGAGAAATGGTGTCTCTGAAGAAAGTGTGGTGTAATGTGTGACAGGACAAAAGTGTGTAAACACAGTAGTGCTTTTATTGGAGAAGAATTACAGAGTTCATAGCAAAGGTCAGAATGCAGGCAAATCTATAAAAAAGGAATCAAAGAATAGGAACTAGGGTCAAAACAACCAAGTACTGTGATACATAGAATGCGGATCTCAGGAAACACGGCTCAGACTGTAACTAATTGAGTAACTAATTGCATAATGAGATACTGCAGGCAAAACTCATCAGAACTCAACACAGCACAGGTGAACACAATTGGGCAACAAACCAATGACAGGACAATGGCAGAAACCAAAATGCTGATATAAGTAGCATCCAAATGTGCTTGTCTAATTCCCCCTTATACTGAAAATGGTGTAGAGTGAATGGGATGATTAGCAGAAGATATGACAGTGCTGTTAGCAGATAGTTGGTCCTATGGATATATAAAATTGCTAAAACCTGTATCAAATAACTCCAAAGAGTAACTGGGGAAAGATCTGCCCCTTGTTGTTTAAGCTTGCACAGTATGCTTGTTTTTAACCAAAAGTTAATTTATTTACTTGTTTATCTATCTATCTATCTATCTATCTATCTATCTATCTATCTATCTATCTATCTATCTATCTATCTATCTATCTATCTATCTATCTATCTATCTATCTATCTATCTGTCTGTCTGTCTGTCTGTCTGTCTGTCTGTCTGTCTGTCTGTCTGTCTGTCTGTCTGTCTGTCTGTCATAAGCAGTGGTGAGGAAAATATTATGTTATATATAGCAGACATGCATCTCAGAACACACAACACACTGTACCTTGAGGCAGATTGGCTACAACAGCAGAAGCAGGGATATGAGACTGCAGTGGGCACAGAATCACTGAAGATTGGAAAAATGCCACCTGGTCTTTTTCCAATCTTCAGCTGCCCAGTGTCTGTGAACCTATGCACAATGTAGCCTCATATTCTCTGTTTTTGGCTGACAGAAGTTGTCTTTAGAAGCCCATCTGCCTCAAGCTTCAGCGTGTTGTGCATTCTGCTTTTCTGATTGCCACAGTTTTATAGAGTAGTTATGAGTTACAGTAGCCTGCCTTACTTTCAGCTCAGACCAGTCTGTTCATTCTCCTCCTTCTTACACCTGCAGCTCACTTGATTTTTTTCATAATTTTTTCACACCATTCTATGTAAACTCTATTATGTGTGCACACCCCAGGATCTCAAACCAGCCCATCTGGCACCAACAACCATGTCACAGTCAAAGTCTCTGAGATCCAATGAAAAACAGGTACAAAAAACAATCCGTAAGCAGCAGTTGTGCATGTGGAAATGTTATACTAATTAGAGAGATCTGAGGAGAAGTTCCAGACTGGTTTGAGTTGACAGAAAGTCTACAGGAAGGTCTAGCAGGAAACATCACAGAATGCACTTCACAGTAAACCTTGAGCTAAATGAGAAAAATAGCAGAAAAATACCACATCGGGTTCCACTCCTTTCAGCAAAGATAAAGAAACTACACAGTTGAAGTCTTTTTCCAGACTTTAATGGTATTGTTTTGGTGAGCTTGTACCCAATGTAGCCTCAAAAACAAGTGTGAGTGTTAGTTTTTGTTTTTTCATTAAATCTAAGAACTTACATTAAAGGTACTACATTAAAGTCTTTAATATCTACCTAAACAGTACATACAGAAACTAAACTAAACACTAGAGCTTCTCAACATAAGAAAATTGGAAGGCTCAGAATGCTTCATATGAAATATGCTTATAAACACTATTTATCAAGAGGTACAAAGGCATTAATGATGGCCTAAACATGGGACAGGTGTTCGATATCTGCAGAGACAGAGTGATGGAGGACAAGTCATTGAGGACACCACTGTGACACCTGCAAATAAACCGATTTATTCTGACTAACCTTCTTCAATGTGTCACTCTCTCGCAACTCTCCTTCCCTCTG
Organism: Ameiurus melas; assembly: GCA_012411365.1. Taxonomy (NCBI): domain Eukaryota; kingdom Metazoa; phylum Chordata; class Actinopteri; order Siluriformes; family Ictaluridae; genus Ameiurus; species Ameiurus melas. The sequence continues at coordinate 9,937,922 of CM022766.1, read as the reverse complement.
TAAGGTCTGTCAGTACTGCAGTCACTCCCTCTTTAATTTGCACCCGTCACTGAGGCCTAGAGGGAGCAGTGATCCTGAGCTGTGAAATACAATGCGTCTGGGACCACAGGGAATTTACAGAAGACTGCAGAGAGACAAAAGCAAGGAAGAAAGAAGGACAAAATTACTGAGGAGCCTTGGAAAGTATCTGTAGTCATCACGATGCCCTCAAAGGCACTTGTGGCATGACAACAATTCTCTCTGAGATCCATGGCTACATAGTGATGGAGGAAGACAGGGGAGGAAGAGGTGGACAAGACTAGGATAGATGAACAAGGGATAACAATAATCATGCTGGATGAAGAGATATTACTCCCACACTGGGATCTAGGGACAATTCTGTTCAAAGAAGCTATAAAATCTAACTAAGGCAGTTTTATCTGGCATGGAAGAATAATTTTTACATTAATATAAGGCTCTAATTTATTCAAATTCTAATTTGAATCCAGCACTAATTGCATTTCTAATTCTACTTCTACCTGGATATACTAATTCATTTGACTTAAGTCAACTGGAAAACAAGGCATTCATGACAATTCCGGATTCAAATTAAATATATACAGTATCTCACAAAAGTGAGTACACCCCTCACACTTTTTCCCTCCCCGGTGTCATGTGACTTGTTAGTGTAACAAGGTCTTAAGTGTGAATGGGGAACAGGTGTGTTAAATTTGGTGTCATCGCTCTCACACTCCCTCATACTGGTCACTGGAAGTTCAACATGGCACCTCATGGCAAAGAATTTTTGCTCAACATAAAAATGGCCAAAAGATTGCCAAGACCCTGACACTGAGCTGCATCACGGTGTACTCAACTTCTTTGGTCGACCATGGGCTTGGCCACTCTGCAGTAGCTCAGTGTCAGGGTCTTGGCAATCTTCTTGTCAAATTAGCTTGTTACACGATCTGTACACTCACTACTTTACATTGTAGCAAAGTGTAATTTTTTTTTCCAGTGTTGTCACATGAAAAGATATATATATAAGATAAGAAAGATATATATATATATATATATATATATATATATATATATATATATATATATATATATATATGTATATGATTTGTATCTGTAAATGTATACTTTTGTGTCCATTTGATGAAGGTGTGTGTATTGTAGCATGGGAAAAGTACACCAAATACAAATTGATAGAGCCAAATGCTTGGTGCAGGAAACCATTTAGACAGTTTTTCTTCCTGATAAAACATGAAGGAAACAGAGGGAGATGGCTGGAACACTGGAGCGAAAGAGCAAACTGAGCAGACAGCCCCCTGCAGAGCGAGCCATTGATAGAAAAAAAAACACAGTTTCCATCCTCTTGCTCTCTCATTCTCTCTCCTCTCTCCATGTTTCTTATTTATCTCTCTCTCTGTCTCTCTCTCTCTCTCTCTCTCTCTCTCTCAGGCTGCTTTCTATACTATGGCCTATATTTCTTTATTCACCACCTTCTATGTCTCTCCATCCCTCTCTTTCTGTTTTTTTCTTTTTCTATCTCTTACTCCTCCTCATCCCCCCCTCTCTCACTCACTTTCATGCTGCTTCCCACTTTCTCTCCAATTTTCCACCCACTCTCTCTATTCACACCCTCTTTTCTTCTAATTATTTATTCTCTTTCCCTCTCACTTTCTCTTTTTCATCCTTTCTCTTTCTTTTCCTTTCCTTCTCCACTGACAATTCCTCTTTAACTATCTCTTTTCCTTCCTCCCCCTCTCCATCCATTTTTTTCTCACCTCGTCTCTCTCTCTCATTCTCTCTCTCTCTCTCTCTCTCTCTCTCTCTCTCTCTCTCTCTCTCTGTGAAGCAGGTGTAGGTAGGAGTGAACTTGCCACATCCTGATTTTCACACTGCTAATTTTGCAATGCTCAGCCAATCTCCCCGTTTGCACATTTCTACACTTCCCCCCAGAACATGCTAATTACGGGCTCTCAGTGACGTGAGCGAGGTTTAAAGGCTAATTAGCATAAAATCCTACATGCTGTATTTTTACCTTCCTAATCAACACCCTCACACGGCTACATTTTTAGACGTGGGAGAGAAAAAGAAAAGACTGAGGAAAAGCACATGGCCTGACTCAACTAAATGAGATCAAACATTTGAAGGAGGAAAGAAAAAGTCACCTGGAAGAACAAGAGATGTGTTGTGGTCTTGTGGGTGCATTATTTTTTTTATTATTTTTTTTACAAACTCAAACGAAGTAGACAAAAGCAAGAGAGGACAAACAAGGTAGAAAGCATGATGTATCTGTCCTCAAATTAAATGCATCCACTGCTAATCATTCCTACAATGTCCCTGTATAGTATATTACAGTACACAGTATAGTACAATTTGGATAAAAAAAAAAACCTGTATTCTCTCTATGTACAGTATACTTTTTAATTTATCAGTTATTAAATCACATTTAATTTGGATGGTGCTTAGTATTTAAGAACGATATGTTCTCATGCCATTTATTTCAATTTTACATTGATTCTGAAGTGTAATATGGTTACATCACACGTCTCATAACTAGAGCATAATCTCAAAATCAAAATATGGTCCAGATGAGATGAGATACCTTTATGAGATGGTCCAGTGTACCATCCAGGGCATATTCATACTATGACCATAACCAGCATAAAGCAGTTACTGAAGATTAATGAATGAATGAATGAATTTAATTTAAAATTAAATGACTAATACAATGCTGTTAAATTTGTCATATATATATATATATACATACATACATATACAGTGTCTCACAAAAGTGAGTACACCCCTCCCACCTTTGTAAATATTTGATTATCTCTTTTCATGTGACAAAACTGAAGAAATGACACTTGGCTATAATGTAAAGTAACAAGTGTACAGCTTGTGTAACAGTGTAAATTTGCTGTCCCCTCATAATATCTCAACACACAGCCATTAATGTCACAAAATATTGACACTTAGGGCCCAATTTTGACATTTTCAATTAGGAGTGTACTCACTTTTGTTGCCAGCGGTTTAGACATTAATGGCTGTGTGATGAGTTATTGTGGGGGGACAGCAAATTTAAACTGTTACACAAGCTGTACACTCGCTACTTTACATTGTAGCAAATTGTCATTTCTTCATTGTTGTCACATGAAAAGACAATCAAATATTTACAAAAATGTGAGGGGTGTACTCACTTTTGTGAGATACTGTATATATGTGTATATATTAAAATAGCACAGCCATGACAGTAGTTCCATATGCATTTTAAATTTTATTCTACTAAATTGTTTCTATTAACAAATCATTCACGGGGACTTGTATGGTGAAAAATATACCATCATTGATTTGGTAATGTTTAACATTATAGATGGAGTCTTGGGTGTCTGACTATGTAAAAGTCATTCAGAGAGAGGCTTCAGCGCACAGGACACTTACGCTTTCTCAGTAACGTTACAAGCTGTGTGGGTTGTTTTTTTTTTTGTCTTATTAACACCAATAGACAGAAAAATGAGAAGCTGGTATGGGAGTGATTGTTTATAGCTGCTATGACATGAGTGATAACTTGTCCCACAAATGTTCCACAACTTTAAATGTAACTATAAATGGTCAAAAAGCATGATGTGTTGTTTATTAATAAATTAAAAATTGTAGTCTTGGTAAACTGTTGTGGTATAAGAATAATAAATCATTTCAGACCATGCTATTATAGGAAATATATCCACTTTGAGGAGGTAAAACTGTCACAATACCTGTTTTAGATTATTTTCTTATCACAGCAAAACCCATCATGTTTTATTCCTTACTTATAAAACAATCATGAGCAATTACTCAACCCATATCCCTAAACCTTTGACTCATGAAAATTGTACTTATGTTGCAAGAGTAACCATGTTGATCAATTTTATTACCAGCGTATAAATAGTTCACACCTCATGTTTACAGTGTGTTCTCATCATGTTTGGATTACTGTAATTACATGATGGGAACTCTTATTGGAACTGTTCATCACCATGGACTTGCAAATGAGTTGTCTCTATAGCAACAATATAGATATATCAACAATGGATACATTAACAGCAAGATAGCTAGTACAATATGTTTTCGGATGCTTTTCGAAAGTATGCTTTTGGACAGAAACCTAAATGCTACTAGGGAATAAAACAGGGGATGTTTGCTAGATATATTAATTCACCCATCCATTTTCAGTAAGCTCTTTGTACTGGTAAGAATCGCAGTGGCTCTGGAGTGCAAGGCAGAAATACATACAGGATAACAGAGTATAATGCATAGGATATACAGTACATACAGGATAACAGAGTATAATGCACAGACACTCATTCACACCTAGGGGCAATTTAGTGTCACCAATCCACCTATGAGCATGTTGATTAAGAGATGGAGAAAACCAGTGGACTTATTAATTTACTAAATCTGAAATTCTAATAGAGTGTGTAAATTATTATTACCAACTGACATATTATAATTAGACAAAATATTTTTTATATAAATTTTTCTCAATATTATGCCTTAGTACCTCAAAAAATTATATGTTCATAATAAATATTTATACTTCAGATTACAACAGCATTCCAAGTGATCCTGTGGAAGTCGATTAAAATAAATTCAACTCATCTAAATAGCACCTTTAACATGACATTGTTGCAAAGCAGCTGCAAAGAAATCCAGATATAGATTTAGATCCATTATGAGCAAGCCAAAGGCAAGGAAAAACTCCCTGAGACAACACGAGGAAGAAACTTTGAGAGGAACCAAGACTCAAAAGGGAACCTATCCTCATCTGGGTGGCACCAGATAGTGGGATTATGATTCATTGCTCTTACACAACTGTATGTTATAGAGTCAAACAGAACTGAATGAGTGTGAAAAGATCTTTAGCATGAGCATCAGGGTCTTTTTTTTTCAGAAAAGTCGAAATTATCAGGTGAAATTATCCAACGAAGGATGAGACTTTTTTCAATTAGTTTCCATTTCAGGATTAGTATTCCAGGAGACTCTTTGAGATGCACAGGGATATCAAGACCAAGATTTGAAAATATTCTCAAACAAACAATTAATTAAATTTCACAAGCAAATCAATATGCTTTATTTGGAAACTTATTCACAGTATCTGGACACAGTATTCATACAGGTGGATGGGCTACAACAGCAGAAGTCCACTCCTGTTAGCCAAGAACAGGAATCTGAGGTTATGTTGGGCACAGGCTCACTGAAACTGGACAGTTGAAGATTGGAAAAAGATTTTAGTGTGTTGTGTAATCTGGGATGCTATTCTGCTCACCATGGTTGTACAGGGTGCTTTTTCTTGTCATGGATATCCCGGAAGGGACACTGAACTACAGATCCCAGCAGCCACTGCACCACACAGGATCATCATCACATGACCACATGCACCTGATTCTCATACACTTAACAAGCACCTATGTGTACCTATGTGCCACAGTTTGCACTGCACTCTAAGTCTAGAGTCTAGATTTTGTCTTTCGTTACTGTTATTTGTCTTTGTTATATGGTCTTTGTTAATGTTTTATTCTTGACATAGTGTTTTGCTCCCTGTTCATAGTTCTTGTTTTGTGGTTTGTTTTGGCATTCATTAAAACTTAAAATCTGCAATTGCATTTGTCTCTGCCTTTAAAACGTGACAATTTTGAGTTACCATAGCATTCCAGTAGTTTAAAGCAGTATAGCCATTCTCCTCTGTCCTCTTTCATCAACTAGGTGTGTCTGCCTTTTTTTTAGTATTTTGTACCATTCTTTGTAAAGTCTGTTTCTGTGGTGAATGAAAATGGCAATAGATCAGAAGTTTCTGAAAAACTCAATCCAGCCAATATAATACCAACAATCATGCCATGGTCAACATCACTGAGACCATATTTGTAACCCCTTCCTGGTGCCGGAAGTGTAATATTAGAGAAGGTTACTACAGTAAATGGTTTTAATTAACAGGATCCTGAGTATTTTGCAGTTGATGGTGAATTTGGCTAACCTCTATTTACCAGATGTTGTTATACTATAACAGGCAGAAATGTATGTAAATTATTTAATCCCTAATAGCGCGGTGCCTCCACTGAAGAATTACCCCACTCACACACTATGAGCGGTATTGTTTATTCCCCAGAACCAAATATTGAGTATAACTAGGCCAAATATATATAAACCTTATTAAATAAAAAAACGTCCAGTAAAGCCAGGTAGTATGTATAACAAAAATAAAAAACATTTATTATGCTAAACAAAAACTTCAAGCTGTATACATGTATTAGAAACAAAATTTTAGACCAGTAACGCAAACACTCCTTTCTAATTATGAAACAACAGGAACAGTACAGTTTGGATTTTACCACTTAAACCCTTTTTTAACTGTTCAGAACCTTCACCAAGCGCTTGGGTTTTCTGTTGGGGCCCGTGAGTTGGTGCACATACAAACAAAAAATCCTCCTTGGTTCCTTTAATGAACGCTACAAAACCTCTCCGTTACTCACGCCTCTGGAACAGAAGAATTAGCCACTGTGGTCACGAGCTGAGAGAATGAATCCACGGCATGCGAGGTTCCAGAAGGTTAATTCAGCGACGCAGGTTCAGCGATGGAGTCCTCCTTAAACAGCGTAGTAGCTACTATGCTACCTAGCACAGTTCTCCACAGTACTCGTCCTTCAGTTTCACAGCGACACTGCGACTGGCGGTTACAGATGTCCGTCCCTCACGAAGACCATAGTCCACGAGTTACAGATTGTACTTAGCTTTGTTTTTTCCCAAGCTAGTGCAAAACAAACAAACGCAGCTAAGCTAGCACTTCACCTTACAGTTCACAAATTCACCGAGCGGATAGTTGCTTTCCTTTCGCTGAATAAAATGATATTTGTGCCACTACTTTAATAGAAGTTTAGTCTACAAACATCACCTCTGCGTTAAAACGCTGTTCTTTTTTTTTCTTTTCCCCCGCTCTCCTCCCGCGTGTTTCTCCCTCTCCTGTTCGCTACCTCTCTCCCTCCTTTCCTTTTTTTTCCCTCTCTCCCCTCCCCAACAAAGGTGACCTCTGATTGGCTAGGAGTTTAATTAAACAGGCAACCCATTGGCTTGAACTATTCCAATGGAAACAAATTGCAACGTATTCAAAAACAAAGGACCATGGGAAATGTAGTCTCAACTGAATCCACCCAAAAATGCAGCAAGCATACCATTTATTCAACTACATTTTTGGGAGGTGCCTACACTCTCCCCCCACCAAAAATCCAGCATGCCCCCATGCTGGCTACACTAATTAGAACTAGTTAACTAATTACTATGTACCATAAATGGGCCTTCAAAATGTGATAACAGGTATTATAATAGGAGAAAATAGTGATCTCTTAGTCACACATGACTTGCATTGAGCAAAAGAGTTACACCACCATGCATGATTGTAGTGTTCAAGAAAGTGCATTATGGGTGAGTGAACTGCATGAACACTGTTATGCTTTACCCCTACAGGCTCTACACTAGGCTCACCTAGCCTTGAATGCGTCAAACGTTTTGCAGGTTTTCTTTGTCTCTCTGACCTCCTTATTTCTGGTTCCGGATTCTCTGCATCTGCCATGTCTGTAGTGCAAACAGTCTCAACAGAACATTCCGTTTCTACCTCCCTACTCTCACCTATCCCCACAGGTACATCTTCAGAAGGTGGTAAACTCACTACAACTTCTGGCACGTCTAGCGCTGAGTAAGGAGTGTTGGACTCTGTAAGCCTTGCATCATCTCTTGGCTTAACACAGCTTTCCTCTGACTGGTTGGCTATCAGATCTTCAAGGTAATGGCCATACTCCGACTCAGACAGAGTCCGAAGAGTACTGCTCTCCCAGGGGGATATCAACTGGAGGATCATTTTTTTCAACATTGTGGGAGATCATGACTTCCTCTCCTTCCCCCCTTTCCCCCCCCGAGCCCAAACCCCGGTCGTACATTACTTGTTACCTTGGTTCAACTAGGCAGAAGCAGCCTGGGCCAACTGATAAGCTGCTTGTAGTTCTTTTTCATGTTAGCCACATATTTCAAGTATGAAGTTGCCGAAGTTCCATCAGCTGACACACCAAAACTAATGTCCACGGGAAGTCGGGCTTCTCTACCAAACATTAAAAAGTAGGGTGAAAACCCAGTGGCTTCATTGGGTGTACAATTGTATGCGTGCACGAGATGAGCAATGTGCTGACTCCATCTTGACTTTTGACTAGGCTTAAGAGTTCCTAACATGTTCAAAAGAGTTCTATTGAACCTTTCAGGTTGAGGGTCCCCTTGTGGATGGTATGGCGATGTTCTTGATTTCTTTACACCCAGCATGGTCAACATCTCTTTCACCAACTGACTCTCAAAATCTCTGCCCTGGTCAGAATGGATGCGATTGGGAAGGCCGTAGTGAATAAAGTACTTCTCCCACAATGTCCGGGCAACTGTTATGGCTCTTTGATCTCTGGTTGGGAAAGCTTGAGCATAACGTGTAAAATGGTCAGTTATTACCAACACATTACTCACATTACGGGAATCTGGTTCGATGGTAAGGAAATCTATGCACACAAGGTCCATGGGCCCCGAGCTTGTAATATGTGACAGAAGCGCTGCTTTCTGTGGCAGGGTTTTCCGCTTTATGTAGCGTTCACACGTCTTGCAATACGCCTCCACGTCTAACTTCATGCGTGGCCAGAAAAATCTGTCAGCGATAAGGGCATATGTCTTGTCAAAACCTAGATGTCCATTATTATCATGCAAAGACTTTAGAACGATGCTATGATACTGTTTGGGGAGCACAAGCTGTCGCCGTGATCGCTGGTCCGACTGTCTGACTGTTCGGTAAAGCAGACCTTGTTCAATGGACAGTTTCTCCCACTCTCGTTTCAGAAGCGTAACATCTGGGTGACTTTTCAGCAGTTGACTTGCTGGGTTGTTTTGGCTGACAGCTAGCCATGCCTCTCCAATACAGGGGTCATTTTTCTGAGCAGTTTGAAGCTCAACTGAGCTGAAACTGGGCATATGATCAGTGATTACTCTAGTAGCTTGAGAGAATGCTTTGGGAACTGCCGAAACGGATGCTCCTATGTGGTTAAATACACATGACAAGGCATGTCCACTTCGTGTGTGCCATGAAGCATTCTGACAGAGAGCTCGTACTCCTGCAACTGGAATCTCCTGCCAGTCATCATCAGGTGTTGTGCCTTCATGAGGCCGGCGAGACAATGAGTCTGCGTCAACATTCTGCCGACCTGGTCTATACTTCAGACTAAAGTTGTAGGTGGATAGGGCCGATAGCCAGCGATGACCAGTAGCATCCAGTTTGGCTGAGGTCAGGATGTACGTCAGTGGGTTGTTGTCAGTTCTGACTTGTACAGTAGCCCCATAAAGGTAGTCATGAAGTTTATCAACAATTGCCCATTTGAGAGCTAAAAACTCCAGTTTGTGCACGGGATAGTTTTTCTCAGATGGAGAGAGACTTCTGCTGATGAATGCAACTGGGCGTAAACCTTCATCGTGTTGTTGGTATAAGACACCACCTAGCCCCTCCAGGCTAGCATCCACATGCAATACATATGGCTTCTGGGGATCAGCAAACGTTAACACAGGTGCTGTAGTGAGCCGGGTCTTGAGTTCCTGGAAAGCATTTTCACATTCCTCAGTCCATCGAGAGCCAAAGGGTTCCGAAGGCTTCAAATAAGTCTTGTCAAGTGGTTTGGCTATACTCGATCTTGAGAGAGAGCGAGGAGGATAGCCTTGGAGAAGTCCATTGAGTGGGCAGCAGAGCTTGGAGAAATCCTTCACGAAATGGCGATAGTAGCCACAAAATCCAAGAAAGGATCGTAGTTCCGTCACAGTCTGGGGTCTCGGCCAAGAAATGACGGCCTCTATCTTGGATGGGTCAGTTGCTATACCGTCCTGTGACACCACATGTCCAACATAGTTGACAGAAGTCCGTCCAAACTGGCACTTGTCGAGTGATACTTTTAGACCCTCTTCTTTGAGCCGGTCAAGCACTTTGAGCAGCCGCTCCTCGTGTTCTTCGAGTGTGTGTCCGAACACAATAATGTCATCCAGATACACTAGCACCTCCAGAAAGTTCATGTCACCAACTGTGCGCTCCATGACTCTTTGAAAAGTAGCTGGTGCTCCTGAAATCCCTTGGGGCATGCGTTCGAATTGATAGAAGCCTAATGGACAAATAAAAGCAGTCTTCTCCTTGTCAGCCTCTCCCATGGGTACTTGATAATACCCGCTCCTCAGATCGAGGACACTGAACCATTTACTTCCAGACAAACAATGAAGAGCGTCTTCAATCTTTGGGACCGTGTACTGATCTGGTACGGTTCGAAGGTTAAGAGTTCTGTAATCCACACACATTCTTACTTTGCCGGACTTCTTGCGTACGATTACAATGGGTGATGCATAGGGACTACGTGACTCAGAGATAATGCCCTTGGCCTGTAGTTCCTGTAGGTGTTGGCGCAAATCCTCGAAATCAGCAGGTGGTAAGCGCCGTGATCTCTCTCGAAAGGGTCTTGCATCCTTCAGTCTGATCTCATGACTGGTGGTTTTGGAACAACCTACATCCCATTCGTGACAAGAAAATACCTCTCTCCGTTTCAGCATTTTCTCACAGAGACGACGTTTTGCTTCTTCTGGCATAGGAGAAGCTTCAAAGTCAAAGGATTCTGGATCCAGTTCACTTGCGACTTCCTCAGCACACTGACCACTAGGTAGAGGAACTGGGGTAACTGGGAAAATGTGGGCTAGTGGGGTTCCACGTTTCACAAAGACTTTCTTGGTTGAGAGGTTCTTAACCGTCACAGTAATGCGCTTACTGGAAACCACTGTTGCAGGATGAACCTCAGGCCTTAACCACAACTCAGGTGAAAAGGTGTCTGTAGGCTGATCTACCAATGCTAGTTGGCCTGTGAAATCACCATGAAATTTGGGAGTGCCAATGACTTTAAACATCTGTCCTGGATGCAAAATGATAGCCTTCCTTTGGGTAAACCACACAGTCCCATGCTTATTCACATCTTCTGGAGTGTCAGACTGAGTAAATGTCCTGTACGCTTCTCTGAGGGCGGGGTGTATTGCCAGAGTACTCAGGAACTGATCTCCTGCTTGCTCCTTACAGTACTGAAACATCGTTTTCACCAACTTGGTGTTCGTCCCCACCAGTATGGCGACATCTTTATCTTTCTCATGGTCAGGGCATAATAAAGCCAAAGTGTCTATTGTCTGTGCCATTCCACAGACAGCAGATGAGAACTCAAGTTTTATGGACAGGTAACCATCGTATGGGTACTTCTCAGTGCTTAAACCCCATAGTTCCAGTTCATTGAGTGGGTGGATAGGTATGTGTTTGAGGTTGGTGTCATAGAAGCTGCGGTACAAAATAGTTACCATGGAGCCACTGTCAAGGATAGCTTGAGCATAGATGCCTTCTATTTGGACAGGTGCAATGGAGCGGGGTCCAACTAATCCCTCAGGTAACAATTTTGTGCCTGCCATCACAGGGTGTGACTTTTGGGTGGAACGTATTTCAAGCGGAGCCACGCACCGTTCCTTCACCTGGCTCCTTGAAAGTTTCCCTGGTTCCGATTTACTTTGATCAGTTTCTGAGTAACTTTTCTTAGATCCTCAGGCTCTTTACACTCTCTTCGTGTATGTCCATCCTGCCCACAATTGTAGCAGAAAACACCTGGCTGTAATGGTCTGAATGGTATCACGGTAGATGGTGCATCATATGCAGAGGTATCAAGTGTTCACTGTGTGGGGGTGGTCTTTGCTGTAAATTTCTCAGGTTTCAGGGTAACTGGAGTGACGCTCAACAGTTTGGCCACTTGAGAAGACAATTCCTTCACTTCATTTCTTAGGCTGCTAAGCTCAGACGAAACTGAAGTTGGTGGTACAGTAATGGGGGCAGCAGTAACAGTTGTTTTCACTCCCTCCCTTTTGCTAATCCAATTTTCTTCCTCTCGCACTTCTCGCATTAGCTGGGAAAAGGTAGGGGGGTTTTCCAGAGTATGACTCATCCGTATACGGAGCACAATCATGTCATGAGTAAGTGCACCTTTGACTAGCTGTTCCATCCGAACTCTGTTCATGTCTGCAGCTTTAACTCCTCCTTTAAGAAGGGCACGATGGAGAAGTTTGTCAAGGCGATACAGGAAATCAGACAGTTTTTCTCCAACATTCTGAAATGTGCTTTTGAACTTGACCAAGATGTCATCTCCGTTCTCTGTAGTACCATATGCTGTGTCAAGAGCAGATAAGTAATCAGCCGCTGTGGCAGTAGGAGTGCTAATTTTCAAGAAGCGAACAATGTCAGCAGCTGGTCCTTTTAAACTCTCCACTAAACGCTGTCTCTTAGCAGCATCAGTACATTGCCACTCACTCATCATTTGTGTTGCCTGCTCCATCCAGGCTTCATATTCTTCCTCACCTTGAGGTACAGGTTTCACTCCTGAGAATAGTCTAAGTTTTCTGTAGCTAGGTCCATCAGTGGACACTTGGTTGCATTTGTCCACTAATTTGCCAATAGCAGTCACTAAATCCAAATTCACATATGTTTTGGGAGCTCGATTTTCTTCTACAACGGCCTGAAAATCCTCCATAGACTTGCCTTCCTTTTCAAGTAGTGACATCAGCTTCGTACGGAAAGAATCGTCCTCGGGAGCAACATTCGGGGTATGAAGGCGTTCCACAAGGTGCACAGTCCTTGGTCCAGCCTCACCTTCAATGCTAGTCAAAGCTAGTCTCCACTAAGATGAACAACTGAGTGCCAGTAGAGTCTCCATGTCGATCACCTATCTTGGTACGACCAAAGACTTTAACTGTGTCTAGGACTTTATCAATGGTCTCCTTGCTAGTGTATATTGGAACATTACTCAATAGTATAGTACGAGACGGATTGACAGTCTGCTGCAGACCCCACTGAACTGCTTGAGAAAAATCCATGACTAAAATACACTACAGGTACTGAAAGTTTTACTGACTGGTGTTGTTTCAGGTTGTGTTAAAGGTTACTGACTACAAATAAATAAAACTTTGCCTATCTGGTAAACAGAGAGAATCCCAGCGGTGCCTCCAAAAATGTAACCCCTTCCTGGCGCCGGAAGTGTAATATTAGAGAAGGTTACTACAGTAAATGGTTTTAATTAACAGGATCCTGAGTATTTAGCAGTTGATGGTGAATTTGGCTAACCTCTATTTACCAGATGTTGTTATACTATAACAGGCAGAAATGTATGTAAATTATTTAATCCCTAATAGCGCGGTGCCTCCACTGAAGAATTACCCCACTCACACACTATGAGCGGTATTGTTATTCCCCAGAACCAAATATTGAGTATAACTAGGCCAAATATATATAAACCTTATTAAATAAAAAAACGTCCAGTAAAGCCAGGTAGTATGTATAACAAAAATAAAAAACATTTATTATGCTAAACAAAAACTTCAAGCTGTATACATGTATTAGAAACAAAATTTAGACCAGTAACGCAAACACTCCTTTCTAATTATGAAACAACAGGAACAGTACAGTTTGGATTTTACCACTTAAACCCTTTTTTAACTGTTCAGAACCTTCACCAAGCGCTTGGGTTTTCTGTTGGGGCCCGTGAGTTGGTGCACATACAAACAAAAAATCCTCCTTGGTTCCTTTAATGAACGCTACAAAACCTCTCCGTTACTCACGCCTCTGGAACAGAAGAATTAGCCACTGTGGTCACGAGCTGAGAGAATGAATCCACGGCATGCGAGGTTCCAGAAGGTTAATTCAGCGACGCAGGTTCAGCGATGGAGTCCTCCTTAAACAGCGTAGTAGCTACTATGCTACCTAGCACAGTTCCACACTTACTCGTCCTTCAGTTTCACAGCGACACTGCGACTGGCGGTTACAGATGTCCGTCCCTCACGAAGACCATAGTCCACGAGTTACAGATTGTACTTAGCTTTGTTTTTTCCCAAGCTAGTGCAAAACAAACAAACGCAGCTAAGCTAGCACTTCACCTTACAGTTCACAAATTCACCGAGCGGATAGTTGCTTTCCTTTCGCTGAATAAAATGATATTTGTGCCACTACTTTAATAGAAGTTTAGTCTACAAACATCACCTCTGCGTTAAAACGCTGTTCTTTTTTTTCTTTTCCCCCGCTCTCCTCCCGCGTGTTTCTCCCTCTCCTGTTCGCTACCTCTCTCCCTCCTTTCCTTTTTTTTCCCTCTCTCCCCTCCCCAACAAAGGTGACCTCTGATTGGCTAGGAGTTTAATTAAACAGGCAACCCATTGGCTTGAACTATTCCAATGGAAACAAATTGCAACGTATTCAAAAACAAAGGACCATGGGAAATGTAGTCTCAACTGAATCCACCCAAAAATGCAGCAAGCACACCATTTATTCAACTACATTTTTGGGAGGTGCCTACATATTTATTATTGTTTGATGTGTACATTAACTGAAGCTCTTGGTTGTACGTATTGCGCTTCTGCTACATAATTGGTTTATTGGATAATTGCATGAATGTCCAGGGGTACAGATGTTATTACAAAAGTGGCCAGTGATTATACATGTTATGTGCAATAATCCCAGTTAATGAGAAAATGTTGGGTTTACACATGTAACCCTGTTCCCAGAGAAGGTAACGAGACATTGCGTGAGTTCCATGCTGTGGGAAATGACTGGCATCTGAAGCTTGTGTAACATTATGCCTATTTATAGGCCTGCTGTGATAAGCTGACATGGCAATTAAGCACATCGCATGATATAAAACTGTACTTGTGAACCATGCCATCAGCCTCTATTATCTGAAGCGAAGACGCAATTCACAGGCATGCCCTAATGTGACAAAGCTTCGCAATGTTTAATTCCCTTCTCACGGAACAGGGTTACATGGGTAACACAGACGTTCCCTTTCAAAGAGAACTCAACAATGCGTGAGCTAAACACTGTGGGAATGGCAATACCTACTCTGTCATACTGAGGGTGTGGCTTGTACAAAAAGATCCAAGCCCGAGGGTCACTGCAAAACAATCGTGCCCGGAAGAAAGTCTGCAACACTACTGGCTGAGTAGCAGACATAGGCACTTTAGGAATATAATCCAGCCTAGGATATAGGAGGGGCTGTGGTGACTTGGCAGTTGAGGCTCTGTGTTACTGATCGGAAGGTCAGGGGTTTAAGCCCCAGCACTGTCAGGCTGTCACTGTTGGCCCCTTGAGCAAGACCCTTAACCCTCTCTGCTCCAGAGGCAGAGACAGAGGAGGGCAGTAACCCTGCAACACTACAGGCTGGGCAGCAGACGTAGGCAATTTAAGAATATATACAGCCTAGTATATAAGAAGGCCTTTGCTAATCCAGGGGCAAAGGAAGGGGCAAAGGAAGGGGCAATGGAAAGAGCTTGTAGATCTTCTACTTGCTTGAGAGATGTCAGGGCCAGAGAAGATCTACCTTTAGAGTCAGAAACTTCTCAGAGGATCAGATCCTCAGGGGCCAGACCCACAGTTTCCATAATTACATTTACATTTATTAATTTAGGAGATGCTTTTTTTTTAAATCCATAGCAACTTACAAATGAGAAAATACAAGCAAAGCGATGAATCAAGCAGAGAAAAATACAAGTCGTGCTATTATACAAGATATTTAAATGAGTTCTAGAAGAAGCAAAGTGCTCAGAGTAGTGGTGTAAGAGCCAGAGTAAGGTATTTAAAAACATGCTATTTATTGATTGATTTTTTTTTTATAGGGGTTGGTTACGTGTTCACAGAAGAGGTGGTTTTTTAGCTGTTTTTTGAAGATAGTGAAAGATTCTGCTGTCTGGATTGAGGTTGGAAGTTCAAGCTCTGGTAAAGTTCCAGCCATGGTTGACTGGCCAAAGGTGGCCAAGGGTGATAAATCAGCCCTCCGGCTTGAGACAGTAGATCCCTGTGGATAGAATTCTCCCAAGGAGTGCCACCCAGCAAAGATATTATTGATGAGTATTATATTCGAGCTGGACAATAAGGTGCTACTAGCAGTAGATGTAGACAGTCTTGGCGAACACTCGCTAGAGCGATCAGGGGGAAAAGCGTACAGATGTGGCCTGTGCACCATAGCGTCCAGCCATAATTGTGTTTGAGGAGTGAGGGCAAACCACAGCAGGCAGTGTGTTGTCTCCTCGGAGGCCACCAATCCCTGGGCCTTAGCCACTGCCTCAACAGGATGTCTTCCCCAACATTCCAGTTGCTCAGACTGTTCATTGCACTTACTGACAAAACTTTCCCTCTGCCCAGGGAAGAATTAGTTGCACATGCCTGAACAGGGTGCGCAGACACAATCCTCCCTGGTGGTCAACATATGAGACCACCTCTGTGTTGTCTGTAAAGACATGGTGACCTCTCAATTGACGTTGGCTGCTGCTGCCATAAGCTCCAATAGTCTCCCATAGAGATCCAAGATCTCTCCCAAGATCCAGCTTTATCTTGCTCAATATTGATCGGATCGACCCTACACATATTGGGAATAGAAACACCCTCATCATAGTAGAATCCTTATAATGTTTAGACAAGTTGTCTACTGCACTGGAGAAAGCATGCTTTTCTGAGGTTCAACCTGATTACTAAGCTTTTCATGTGGACGAGAACATCACCTCAATGTTGAACTGCCAGTTCCCTGGATTGTGCTAGAATTCACCTGCCATCCAGGTAGTTTAGCACACGGATGCCATGGAGTCACAATGGAGCCAGAATGACATCCATGCACTCTGTGAAGGTGCAAGGGGATAAAGCTAGACCGAAGGGTAGAACCCAATCTTGGCTATGTGGAAATATGCACCTTTCAGATCTATCATCACAAACCAGTCCTAAAACTGAATCTGTGTAACAATAAGTTTGGGTGTCAGCATCTTGAACCTGTATGTCCAAAGAGTACAGTTCAGATGATGAAGATCTAAAATTGGCCACATACTCCTCTATTTTTGTGCACCAGGAAATAATGGCTGTTAAAATCTCCCTCCGTCAGGGAACAGGGCACATGTTCTATGGCCCCTTTGTCCAACAGGGATCTTACTTCCTGCACTAACGTCGGGCTCTGGTCTGTGCTGTCTACTTTGGTGAGCAAGGGGAGGCACCAGGGGAGGCGGGACACCACACTTGCACTCCCTCGAACTTGCCTCCCTCGCACTAGCGCTGGCCCGGGCTCTACTCGTGGATGCCTGGGTGAACTCGACACACCGGGGAAGGAACTGGCTGAACAATGCCATCTATCGAGCTCACTCAGCAGGTCTGATTGGTAGGCCTGCAACACTGCTATTGTATGCAGTGACCAACAAGCAAGACCCACTACTGTGTAGACCTTGTCCACGAACACCGAGGTGGCCTTACATGGCTTGGATGGCAAAGCAGGCCCCCCTAAATTATTTGCAGTCAATGGAAAGAGGTAGCTTGCAAGCGCCTCCTCCACATTCAGCATAGCTAAATAGCCATGCCATTCATTCCCCACAGTGGCTGAATAATCAGACATTGCGGGGGTTATAAATACAGATTATGTATGGTTTTCCCCAGAAGCATCATATTTTTTATAATGCAATTCTGGAAAAAAGGGGAGTTTTCTGCAGTGTGAGGGAGATTTATTTTCACTGTGGAGAAAAAAGCTCATCCAGCCTTAGTAATCAATTCATGCAGCTCTTTATAAGGTTGAGAGCTGCTCTCCATTTTGGCACACTCTTCTCAGAGTCAGAGAGGATTTTTTTTCATTAATTAAAAAAAAATTGGCTTTCCATAGCTTGGCACCCTGATTGTAAGCTACCCGATTACCTGATTGTAGGCATTCACAATGCACACTGTCAGAGCTCTTGAGGGCTACCCTCGCATGCTACATCCGTGGACACTTCACACAGAATGTGTGTTCGTCCTCCGCCCTTGATGAAATGGGAGCAAGGCGTAACACACTTCCTGAATTCTCTCTCAATTCTCCGAAGCTTACTGCATTTTCTTACTTTATTCAAGAAATCCAATTAAATTAAATTTCCTACCACATCTATCCAATGCCTTCAAATATATTACAGATTTGTAATGAGATTGGCAATTATTACCTAATAGAATAAAAATAGTTAATATTTTTAGATGACACTGTGTTAAATACTGATGCTGTGTTGTGTATTGCCCTCTCTGGGTGGCTGAAGAGGCTGAACATATTGGCTGACACCTGGTGATGCCACAGGGTCTTTGCAAATGCTATGCCTAGGATGCAAGAGTCACAGATGGTTAATGCTGTAGGGGTGGGGGGTTGAGTGTTGCTTCTAGGTAAAGAAGGAAAATAAAGCCCTGGGAAAATGCTCATGGGAGGATTGGAGATCTTGAGGAAGAGATACCATATGCTATTACTGGCCTTAACCAATAATACACTAAAACACTTGTTTGAGGTATGTTGTAATATTCAGTGGCAGTTGAAAATTTGTGAACACTTTAGAAATGTATATATACTGTATATACAGAATGGTATGATCTGATTTATTTGATTTTAGCCTAGGCTGTAGATTTATGCAACCTATCAGTGATAGTCCTTTACAGGATGAAATGTCCCCTAGATTTAATCTCCATTTGGGCTCTATTTTTTTAACCCATGTCACTGACAGATCTGTACCATGCCATTAAATGAGCTTGAGAAGGTGCATGTAAAATACAGTTGAGTTATTTTTTACATTGTCCAGTCTAAGAACAGATGACATAACTTCTCTGTTTCCAGAACTTCCCAACATTTCCTATAGAGCCTTATGGGCATGGAACTATAACTAAAAAAGATATAACAAATACATCTTCCTATCAGCTTTTAACGATGTATGATAGTTTCCCCGATATAATTTTATTTGGCCATTAATGAAACCTCATGATGTAATTCATTGATCAGTCATAATAATTTCATTGTGAAGTTATTGATAGTAAAATATTCTCTCTTTTCATGTCTCTCATATCTCTTTACATGTGCATGTTTATGTCCCTCTCTGTCCCACTCTCTCTTTTCTCTTTGTATATTTCTCTTTCACCCTGTGTCCCTTTCTCCCCTCCCCAACCCTAAATATCAGATTGGTTTTGATCCGTCTTCCAGTCCTTTCTTTGTATCTTCTTCATAAACCTTTGACTCTCTGACCTAGGAGAATGACCTCAACACAGGGAATAATGAACAAAGCGGGGACACACACTTGCATCCTCATATACAGACACACCATCTAAAATAAGCATGGCCCTTGAAGCAGGAGTGTACAGAAAACTGCAGTTACTTTCCTCACACACACACACACACACACACACACACACACACACACACACACACACTCACATACACACACAAGCTCATATTCCATCATAAATTAAGCATCTTATTTATGTGATAACACTCAAACTGCCTGCTCTGAAACATCTGCTTATTCTCAAAAGGCAAGATGGAGAGAGAGAGAGAGAGAGAGAAAGAGAAATTTACTGAGCTACAGTAGTAGTTCAAACTTACTCGTGAAGAGATGAGTACATAGTTACATCTGATCATAAAAAAGTGTACATTAATCTCAAATTTCCTCATTCATCTTATTAATCTTTGGTGTATCTGTACATCTGTACAATATCACAAACTTACATCTGGTCAGATTGCATGTAAATTTGAACCTAACATTCTACCAAACAAAAAAAGGCTTGATTCGCAGTTATAAAATCAAAATCAGTGGTTAAGATGGTGGGCTACTGTTAGGAAGGTCATGAGTTCAATCCTCAGCACTACCAAGCTGCCACTATTGGGCCCTTGGGAAAGTTCATTAACCCTCAACTGCTCAAATGTATAAATTAGATACATGTAAGTCACTCTGTATAAGGGCATCTGCCAAATACCATCAATGTAATAAATGAATGAGTGAACAGAGTATTAGAATCTGAACTTTAGGTAGCACAGATTAATGTGTAATTTGAAAATGTGAACCAAACTGCACAGACATCAATCATTATTATTTCAATAGTCAAGTAAATACTCAAGTGACTGGCAGGTCTTCTTCTCTGAACCTGCCAGATCCGTTTGGGTGCCCTGCCTCTGTATGGAGCTCTCATTTACTCCAATTCCATATTGCTGGGACTACGGTTGCTTCTAAGGCCAAACAGACTTCATATTAAACCATAATGAACTTTCCTTTACTTTATACTATCCGTTGTTACCCAGATGAGGATGGGTTCCCTTTTGAGTCTGGTTCCTTTCAAGGTTTCTTCCTCTTAACATTTTAGGGAGTTTTTACTTGCCATCATCGCCACTGACTTGCTCAATTGGCATAAATTCACACATTTAAAATCTGTATACTGTGTTTATATGCTTCTGAAAAGCTGCTTTGAGACAATGTCCATTGTAAAAAGCGCTATACAAATAAAATTTTATTTAATTGAAGTGATGATGCTTTTTGTGTACATGAGACACCACAAAGAGATGCCCTGCATGGAGTCTGGGGTAGCTGGGCTACACATTGACACTTACTGATCATAGTAGTTTTAAAAATTCATGTAACTTATATTCATATTTATTCATTTAGCAGACACTTTGATCCAAAGTTACTTACAAATGAGGAAATACAAGGAAATAAAAGTAAATCGATATATCAAGCAGAAAACAATAAAAGTAGTGCTACCATAAAATTTTTAATTGAGTGCTAGGGAGTGGAGGTCTAAGAGCAGGTGTAAGTACAGATTATTATTATTATTATTATTATTATTATTATTATTATTATTATTATTATTATTATTATTATTATTGTGGTTGTTGTTGTTGTTGTTGTTGTTGCTGTTGTTGTTGTTGGAGTGAAGACAAATTTGTGGTTAATTAAATATTCACAGAAAAGATCTTAAATTGTATGTTGGTTGGATGTTCATTCCACCACTGAGGGACAGTCAGTTTGAAGGTTCTGGGAAGGGACCTCATGCCTCGCTGAGTAGGCATAACCAAGTGTATGTCATTATTCAGTCACAAATTGCAGGGGGGGAACATATACCTCAAGGAATGTGTTGAGGTAGGGGTGTGCTGTTCCCGACAAGGTCTTGTATGTGAGCATCAAGGCCTTGAATTTCATGTGGGTGGTTACAGGAAGCCAGTAGAGGGGGTAATGTGGGTTCCTTTGGGCTCGTTGAAAACAAGGCTTGCTGCTGCATTCTAAATCATCTTAAGGAGTTTGGAAGAGCTGGCTAGGAGGCCCGAGAATAGTGCATTGCTGTAGTCCAGTTTTGAGAGAACAAGAGCCTGGACTAGTAGCTGTGTTTCATGATTGAATCGGGTCTGGTTTTCTTGTTTTTACACAAAATGAAAATACAGGACCATGAAGTTGTTGAAATGAGGTTTGTAAACTTCAAATGGTCATCAAAAATCACCCCAAGGTTTTTGGCTGTCCTGGTTGGCTTGAGTCTGTTTGAGCCTAGCTGTACGGTGACATGGATATGGGATTGGATTTAAGGAGGCAAAAATAACCATTTTCAACAAATATGAAAGTACAAAATATAAATTAGTACATGCAAAACAAGAACAAAAGTGTAAAAAACCTGAATAAAAAATTCTGTGAAACAAAGATGGTCCAATATAGAACACAAGAACACATCACAATCCATAAAATTGTAAATAGTCTTGCTGTACTTTTTCCTTGGAAGATAGTACACAGTGCTTTCTCCCAGTTGAGGCTTTGTCCCTCTTGGCAGAGGATGAGGTGTCACTGGACAGCATGGCCTTTTCTCTGCCATCTCTGACATGTCACTGACAGCTGCAGCCTCCACTGGATACAATGTACAGATACAATGAACTTGTGGCTTCATCACTTCCAAAATCCACAATTCTAGGCTTTGTGGCTACCATTCTTTCATCTATAGCCAGGTTATGGTGAGGCTGGAAGGATACCCTGCATGTCAATAAGATATGCTTTCTGGTGTACTTCACATAAAACAGTTAATCATAGCCAGTGTGCCTTTTAGCCAGTCATTCTGCTCATCATCTTTGACATTGCTCTTGAACAGAATATTGCCTCAAATCTATATAATGCCAGGACAGAGGTTTGGAATGGAAAATTATGTAGCTTAGTCTTTCTCCACAAATCTCAAACTCTCAAACTCAAACTCACAAATCTCAAACTCACTTTATTAGGCCACAATAAATGATTAGGCCCAGGAATCTTCAGGCTAATTACAGGACTCCATGGTGTCTGCATGCATTATGCTTTTACTCTGCATACAGGTTTGTGTTGTTATAGAGACGATTGGCTTTACAAAAAAAACAAAAAAAAAACTTGAACCGCTCTTGGGAAGTGTGCTGCTGGTGGCTACCAAGCTGTACTCTAGGAGTGTGGGCAGGAGAAAAGTGATGTTGCACATCATCCTCATTATTACTGTGCCACCTGTCCTGTTCAGGTTGTGTTGAAGGAGCAGGAGCACTGGCTCTCCTAATGACTCAAATGAGTGACACACGAATGACCCCTCTTCTCTGACTTCTCTGGGGAGTAGATGGAACTGTCAGTTTTGCAGTGGGGTAGAAGGCCTCAGAAAAAGTGTGAGGAGGATAAGGAGCATTTTCTTCTCCTCTGTAACAATAAATAATCATGAATACAAAGTACAATAAGTACCTAAAATCACCCATAATAAATGCTAAATTGGCTTTGATATTTACATAATGAGAATGATGTTTCTATATTTCTATTTAGCTATCAAAAACCCATGCTGGTGCATTCACTGTTGTTTAACATTATTAAAAATGCAGTGACATGCCACATGTGAAAAAATTTTGCTCCATTCTAAATATAATTCACATACTACCTGCAAAAAATAAATTTTCACACTACAAGCAAAAATTTAAAAGAGAAAGCAACATAATTTATGTTATAATTTACTTTTCAAGGACATTGTCTACTCCATGCTGGAATGCTCCTTGGCTCAATCCATGCTGTCTTTCTCCCAAAAAACTCCGTCCAATTCCTCACCAGAGTCATGGAGTTGTCACACTAGGCTTTAGCGCGCAAACACATCTGAAAACGGCAGACCAGAAACACAAGCTTGCTGTGCAATTCTCACACAAGTTCTAATTTGGTGAACTCTGACCAGTGTAATCGTATCACGTAAAGACATGTGGCCAATAGATGATCACTGTGTGACCTTTTCAGTAAAATGAAATAGAAATGAAAAAATGGAAGCACTAATTTTAGTGGTACTTCACAACAAAGCTTTGAAAGATTATAAAAACAACTTTAAAAGAGAGTCTGTCTGGTTTTGACAGATGAGGTCATATACTGTTCCCACCCATATTTGCAGTGGCAGATGACTGTCACACGGCGTGACGTCAGGGAATTTTTTTTTAACAAATCATATTAACGAACTGAAATGAGCTGTTCCTGTGGACTTTGACAGGATCGCTCCATGGAGTGAATGTGTGGAGAAGCTCTTATTTACTGATAGATGTCCTGCAGCAACCAGCCATCAAAGAGACAATCTCCCAGTTGAAAACTGATTGAGAACTTTTTGAAAGTAGCCAGCACCTTTTAAGACACAGTGTGTCAGCCACTTTTTCTTAGCTCCGGCATTTCTTGATATCAAGAATTTGTTTGGTTAAGTATTTGATTTGCTAGAAAGTTTGACTTGTTAAAATCTCTAGCTCCTCAGCCATATGCATTGGACATGCATATTCAAATTTGACGTTATACTTCAAAAATTTATGTTACAATGTTTTGTTGGTATGTAATATTAAAATAGAAACTTTGCAACTGTTTGCATTAATGTGATTTCTGTTTTTTATTACTTTATTAAAACCATTATTGGTCAGTAGTTACACTTAAAAATAGGCTACAAAACTACTAGTCCAGACTCTTGTTTTCTCAAAACTGGACTACTGTTCAACAGAAATGTTTAGCAGAAATGGTCATTAGAAATGTAGAAATGTCGAAATGTTTAGTGGAAATGTGTTCAGCAGAAATGTTCAGCAGAAATGTTTAGCAGAAATGTTCAGCAGAAATGTTTAGCAGAAATGTTTAGCAGAAATGTTAGCAGAAATGGTCAGTAGAAATGTTTATCAAAAATGTTTAGCAGAAATGTTCTGTAGAAATGTTCATCAGAAGTGTTCAGCAGAAATATTCCATAAAAATGAAACGTTAAAAAAAAAAAAACTGGACTACTGCTACTCACTACTCTCGGGCCTCCCAACCAGCTCGATCAAACCCCTTCAGAAGATTCGGAATGCAGCAGCACACCTCGTCTTCAACAAGACCAAGAGAACCCATGTCATACCCCTCTTCATGTCGCTCCACTGGTTTCCTATAGCTGCCTAAATTCAAGGCCTTGATGCTCACCTACAAGACCTTGTCTGGAACAGCACCCTCCTACCTCAACTCTCTCCTGAAGGCTTATATTCCCTCACGCAATCTGCAATCAATCAACGGCCGATGCTTAGTAGTGCCTACTCAGCATGGCTCAAGGTCCCTTTACAGTACCTTCAAACTAAGTGTTCCTCAGTGGTGCAATGAACTTCCAACCTCAATCCGGATGGAAGTATCTGTCATCATCTTCAAGAAACAGCTAAAGACCCACATCTTCCATGAACACCTAACCAATCCCTTAAATAAATAAATAAATAAATAAATAAATAAATAAATATATATAAATAAATATATATATATATTATATATATATATATATATATATATATATATATATATATATATATATATATATATATATATATATATATATATATATAAATAAATAACTCTCTCTTATACTTACAATTCTACTCTGCACACTTTGCTTCTTCTGGACCTCAATTAATTTATCTTCTATGGTAACACTACTTGTATTGTTCTCTACTTTGCTTTGCTTGTATTTTCTAATTTTTAAGTTGCTTTGAATAAAAGCGTCTGCTAAATTAATAAATGTAAATGTAAATGTAAAAAAAAAGGCATTTATAATGCACAATAAGCACCTCTTCATGATTTCTTAAAATTTGCATTATGGATACTGCATCCTATGCATTCAATTTACTTAAAGCCATCAGTGATGCCCTAATAAAATCATAGTAATTGTATTATGACTCACAATAAGTATTTATAATACAACACAACTATCAACAACAATATAAAATAATTCACATATTGGACATAGAAATAAATCTGCATTACTAGTCATTATAACTAATAATCCCATTATAAAAATGCAGGCTCCATTTTTTTAATACAATAATGTAACCATAAGACTGATTAATACTTATATATTGGTGTGTAATGCATTTTGAGCATGGGCATTGTTAAAGCAAGTGTATCACCTATATGTAATTATATAACAATAATATAAATGTAACTATAACTGTTATTATAACGAAGTATAAGTCTTTCTGTGTCTTTATAAATGTGTTTATAGAGCAGTAATCCTTGCTTATAAATAATTATAAGTGGGGCTGTAATTCATTATAAGCATGGGCTTCATAGAAAGTGTTACCAGCATATCTTAATATACTTCACTTTAATAGTGTCACGTAATGGTGGCTGAGACGGAAGCAAGAGCAGGTTAGGTAGTTTAATACAATAGTCCAAGGGAACATGCAGAAATCAATAAACAAAGACAGGCAGCGGTCAAACAGTCAAAACTGTTTTGGCTAAGAGACAAGGTTGTAAACAAGAACAAGGTCAAAACCAGAATAAACAAACATGGTAAAACAGCGACAGAAGGCAACTGAGTGTAGACTTCGCAAAGAATGAATGAATAGGAAGTCATTTTAAAATGTGGTAGTGATTATTCTGTGAACTGGATGCAGGTGTGTGTGATTAGAATGAAGGTGTGTGTTCTGGGACTTGCAGTCCATGGTGGCCATTTTTGTAGGCTGCAGTGCAGGATGGGAAATGTAGTCACTGGTTTGCTGTGATATGACAAATAGACCTCCTCAGGGACGTTGTCATGCTTGAACAAGTTTTGGCCTCTTAGATCAAGTGAAGGAAAATTTTTATATTACAGCATACAAAGACATTCTATACAACTGTGTGCTTTCAACTTTGTGAAACTTTGATAAATTCTCTAACAGTCTCAAAAACAGCTTTCACATTTAACCAAACTTACCCTCAGTCTGAAAAAAACATAAGTGTGAACACAACCTAACAAAACAAAAAACAAAACAAAAAACAAACAAAAAAAAAAAACATGAGTGTGAACACAACCTAAAACACTCCAAGTGCAATTTTCTTATTTTTTTGATAGTCTATAAATCCGTGTCTAACTAATTTCTTTCAGGGTTTTGTTTATGAGATATAAGTATTTGCTATTTGTTCAAGATTAAATACTGGATCATCTGTAGTTATATATAACACTTTAATTAAATATGAATTAAATCAAAATGAATATGAAATCTTCTATAAATGGATCTCACTTACCCACAGGTGACAAAAATAGTTTTTTACATGACTGTGCCCATCAACAACTCTATAAAATACAGAGAGCACTTCTATAACTGACTTCTAACTTAGCTTTACTAAAATTTACTATAACCCAATCCCCCCCCCTCCCCCGTTATAAAACCGGCAAGAATTAGGGTATGTTGCTTTTATATTATGTGTATATGATTAGGTGTATATAATTTGCATGTGACATTGGCAAATGACATGTAAATAACTAATGTTTATATCATATTTGATATCATGTACTTAATCTATATTAGTTTGTTGTTTATTTATAACTTTCATGAATAAGGGCCACTGAGTTTGGAACTTGCCATGTGTAGGCTAAAAATGTCTCTGTCTCTCTGTAGTTCCCAGCTTAACAAATCTAAAAAAAAAAAAAAAAATGGTTTGTTCAATGAAGCTGTGATTCCCTTCTTGATTTTTTTTAAGTATTGTTATCTTGTACATTTTATACACACAAGTGCATTACATATACTGTATCTGATTTACAAATGAGTAATTGCCTGAGAAAACTGCAAATGTTTCTGCATCTGAATTCCGGGGGAGAAATACATTGATATATGAAACATTACACTGCTTTAGTATCTCCCCCAGTAATAATGTTCAAAATGTTTGTACAGGGTACAAAACAATAGCCCTTAGAACTAAAAACTGGGGACCCTGTGAGGCAGCATTGCTACCAGCTGCAGTACCATGCTGCCCACTACAGGAATTCGTACACTAAATATCTTTTTATTTTTACAAGTCTGCCATTATTCGATACTCTAGTTTTTTATATTACCATGTTTCCCAATAAAAATTTATGTTGCTTCTCTTGAATTTAGTGAATTTTTGCATGTATTGAGAAAGTTGTGATTTCAGTGGAGATGCTGGTGTGCTTATGAAACTTTAAGAAGAGTTTATCTGTGAATCTTGTGTCTTAGTGACTTTTTGGCTTAATCTGTTGCTAAGTACTGTGGAAGAATATATGAATAGTGTATAGAAATATTTTTCATTTACATTGTCTCTCCATGGTTTCATGCTGATTACCAAAGTTCTTTGAAAGCAAACAAGGTTGCCCACCTTTGCCTGTGCACAAATTTGTATACTTTTTTTCATTTATTCTTTATTATTCTTTGTATAATTTGGAATGACATGGGAATTTACGATCATCAGGTCATAATATTTAATCGGGGCGGCTGTGGCTCAGTTGGTAGAGCAGGTTGTCCACTAATCGTAGGTTGGCAGTTCGAGTCCTGGCCCACATGACTCCACATACCAAAGTGTCCTTGGGTAAGACACTGAACCCCAAGTTGCTCCCGATGGCAAGTTAGCACCTTGCATGACAGCTCTGCTACCATTGGTGTGTGAGTGTGAATGGGTGAATGAGACACAGTGTAAAGCGCTTTGGATAAAAGCACTATATAAGTGCACCATTTACCATTTAATCAACTGAAAATTAAATATTGAAGTATTACTTAGCTTTTTTCATCACTAGCTAATTTATCTAATTCTTTACTGTAGCTGACCAAAAAAAAAATCTTGTGTATATATAAATGTAATATGATAGCACATTGTCTGACTGTATTTTAAGTGACAGAACAGATTCATACATTTACCATCTTTCTGAGAAAATACCCAACATATTCTTAGAAACCAGTAAATCCTACTCTAACATAAGATGCATGTTTTATTTTTGAGCAAGCATGAATGCAGTAATGCTTGAAATTGCATTCATCGGGTTCTAAATGTAGGCAGACAGGACCTTTCTGTAATATATAGACAGGAAAATCAACTATTACACCAATACAGTGTTAGAAGTATACTCAAAGTGATTTAACCTGATAAATGAAACAAAATAAAAATAAATAAATAAAAGTGAGATGTAAACATTGTACATTGTACATCAGCTTGTTTGTTTTGTTTTTTTTTCTGTCCAGTGCTGATGCTGCCTCCACAGCATACTACTATAAAGAAGACTGCACTGGCTACCACAGGTTGGTAAAAGATATATAACATCTTGCTGCAAACATTAAAGGACCTTAGCTTCCTCAGAAAGTAGAGTCTGCTCATCCCTTTCCTGTACACAGCCTCTGAGTTGACCTTCCAGTCCAGCTTGTTGTCAAGATGGTCACCAAGGTATCTTTATGTGTGAACCTGCTCAACATCCTGACCCGTGATAATAATAATAACAATAAACTTTATTTTATAAAGTGCCTTTAAAAGCTGCTTCTCAAAGCACTGTACATAAAATCACAGTCCACAAAAAAATAAAACATATAAAAGTTAATAAGAACAACAACAAAATTAATTAAGTAACTATAAAACAATCCTAAAAAGACATCAGCAGTCAAATGCAAGTATAAAAAAGTGTATCTTGAGAAGAGCTTTAAAAATGCCAAGAGTCTCTCCTTCCCTGAGTTCAGGAGGAAGTGAAGGAGCATAGACAGAAAAAGCGTTGGCCCCCATAGATTTTAGGTGGGTTAGTGGAACAGTTAACAGATTAAACTGTGAGGAGCACAGTCTGAGATTTGGGTTGTAAGGGATTAATAAACCAGATAAGTTTTGCGGAGCCAATCCATGTAATGCCTTGTATGTCAACATTATGATCATAAATTCGACACAGAACCTGACCAGGAGCCAGTGTAAGGACTTCAAAACAGGAGTAATATGGTCACATTTCCTGGTTCCCATCAGGATTTGGGCGGCAGAGTTTTGAACATATTGCAGTTTGTTAATTGTGGCTTTAAAAACTCTGGCTAAAACTGCATTACAGTAATCCAGGTGAGTGACAACAAATGAATAAATCAGCTTTTCAGCGACAGATAAATTTAGCATTGGGCGTAGTCTGGCTATATTTCTGAGGTGAAAAAGTGTGCCTTCACAGTGTTCTGAACAAAAAATGTGACGGTAATGGGGATGGTTGTGGTTCTCCTCCTCCTGTAGTCAGCAGATGATTCTTCCCACAACCACACACAACGTTGAACATGTCCCTGTACTTATCTTCATGTCCAACCCTGATGCACCTGACCTTCAGAAAATTTCTGAAGATCTAACCTGTATTTAATGTCTGCAGTGTACAGGGTGAAGCGGAAGGGCATGGGTCCCCGTGGTGCTCCACAGACAGGTTCCCAGCCGCACAACCTGGGATCTGTCCAACAGGTAATCAGTGACTCAGGAAATCATGTACATATCCAACTGCATTCTTCTCAAAGCCTATTTGACATAATAATTCACTGCTATTACCTAACCTGACTAACATCTCATACAATGCATTTTTTGAGAATGAGCATCCCATTGTGGTCAAAAATGTTATAACATGCCATCTATATATGCATCTCAAGGCAGAAGTTTTATACAGGGCCACACACGAAGGGGACACACTGGCTTACAAGCAAACCTGCTTTCCTACATACTGTATATGGTTGGAATAGTGTCTGACTTATTATTCAGTTGGTTTTACATTTTGTTTTTAAAATATTATATCCCTGCATTAAAATAATATATATATATATATTAAAGGGGTGCTGAGGGGGCTGCAGAACCCTGACTTTCAGGATTCCTTTAACTACATCTGCTAAACAAAACAAATTCCTCTTACACCACAGAAATTTCCCAAGATTTACAATTTTTAATTTATTAATAAAAGACACTCTGCACCTTTTAACAGTTTAATGTTATAGAATGTACCCAAGACTCATGTGTTCAAGACAGAGGAATTTGTGCTTTCTGATTTCCCTGTTAAATGCCAAGATGCATTTTTCTGTGTTACATGAAAGAGAAAAAAAAAGATCCTTGTGGGGTACTGTTATAGCTACTATACCAACCATTAACTGGAACTAACCTCAATAAAAAAAAAATAAAAAAAATCTCCAAACAGAAAAACTTACCATATTAATGATTATCCATGTTTCGTTTCTTTCATTTAAAAATATATATATATATATATATATATATATATATATATATATATATATATATATATATATATATATATATATATATTTTTTTTAATCTGTTTATTATTAGAAATATATTCTGTGGTATGTCCAACATACAACTCTATGCAAATGAGCTATTACTATTGGAACAATAATGTATAAGAAAGAGCATATTTATAATAGCATAATATATTAATCAATAATATCATTTGTTACAATCATTAACCACTACTGACAGATCTGTGCTGCTGCAGAAATTAATTAATCTGAGAATTCAACCACAGTGTGGTATAATTATTGTAATCATTAACTCCATTAAAAGAAAAAAAAAATTGACTATCATTCAGGTGTGACGCCATATCTTATTTCATATATATGCTGCTATACATTCTAGCACCCATAGTGAAAAATGCCTTCCCATGTCGCTGCTGTAGAAAGTGCAGGCGTAAAAAGCTAGGTGACTCAAAGAATAGCCAAAATAGTATTGAACACTTTTAAATATTGTTCATGTAATACTTCTTTTACATTTAAAGGGGTTGCTGGTATTGTTCCCTGCGATGGACTGGCACCCTGTCCAGGGTGTATCCCGATGCTCCCTGGGATAGGCTCCAGGTTCCCCCGCGACCCTGAACAAGGAGTAAGCAGTAGAAGATGCATGGATGGATGGATGGATGGGGTTGCTGGTTATATAAAGATTGAGAACTCCTTTGAGGAAGTTATCATCAGAGCTCTTTTTTATTATAGTCTTGTTACTGTGTGCAATAACTGTACAGTGAAAATGAATGCTTTAAACAAAATAAACTATGGCATTTTGATTAAATTGAAATCAGGTAAAGCTTCTTTGGTTAAGCTAAATTTCAGTAAACGTGTTAATTATTAGAATATTGTTGAATATTTTGGATTACTTTTTTCGTTGCTCCCATAGTTTATCTTTGTACCACACACTGTTCTCAGATCAGGGAGTTTGAGAGCTTTTGCCAACACACACACACACACACACGGACACACACGCACGCACACGTACGCACAGACAGGGGGGGTTTGCAGGACAGAACAGGACAGGACTTTCTCTTGCCAAACTGAAGTTCAAGAAAATACTGGATCACAGAAATCTACGGTATCTACACCCATGCTTGCGCATACACACACACAACAACACACACACACACACACACTGACACACACTTACACCCACAGACCATATCTCCTGTTAGTCAACAGAAGTCAAAGCACTGGTGCGATTAATGTTCATACCTTTTTACTACAACTTCATTAATACAGAATACAATTAAATTTAACAACATCTCAGCTTGAATATTTTTGGCTTGAATTTGTGCATACGTCGTGAAAAAAAAAACAACTTACAATATGCAAAGGAATTAATTATTTTTATAAGTTCTCCTTAGAAACAGAGCTGGGCACAACACCACAAATGGAAAATCATTACATGGGAAAGACTCAGTGTTGCCTAATCCACACTCCACATCATTTTCCCCTACTCTGGGTATAAAACACAATGGCAATGCCTACAGTGTGTGTTTGTGTGTGTAAATAACAGACAGAGAGAGTCTGTGTGGCTTTTCCTCACATACACACTGTTATTTTATGGATTATGACTTGTCTGGTATCATGTCCTCTAGTGAACATAGTGTAAGCTGTAATCAAAGATTTTACAAAAATAAATAAACTTGAAATATTTCACTTTACTTTTAATGAATCTAAAATGTATAAAAGTTCTTCTTTTTATATTAAATAACAGAAAAAAGTAAAAACATTTCCATGATATTAAAATTTTTTGAGATGCACCTATCTGTATGTGTGTACATATATATATATATATATATATATATATATATATATATATATATAGAAAAAAAAAAAAAAAAAAAAAAAGAGAGAGAGAGAAAAAAAAAAAAAAATTGAAAGAGGCCGCCAGTGGCAACCTGTGAAGCTCTGAATTCCATGCCCAAGAGGGTTGAGGCAGTGCTGGAAAATAATGGTGGCCACACAAAATACTGACACTTTGGGCCCAATTTGGACATTTTCTCTTAGGGGTGTACTAACTGTTGTTGCCAGCAGTTTAGACATTAATGGCTGTGTATTGTTATTTTGAGGGGACAGCAAATTTACGCTGTTACACAAGCTGTACAATCACTACTTTACATTGTAGCAATGTGTAATTTCTTCAGTGTTGTCACATTAAAAGATATAATCAAATATTTACAAAATATGTGAGGGGCGTACTAACTTTTATGAGATACTGTATATATATATATATATATATATATATATATATATATATATATATATATATATATATATATATATATATATATATATATATATATATATATACTTTATTGATCAACAGATTTAAAGGTTAAGCAAAGATCATTTTTCATAGCTTTTTTTGCTCATATTCATCAAGAGTGCCAATATTAGTGAAGGGCACTGTACAATGTACATTTGGCCATTGCCAAAGAGCTCCATTTTGGTCTCATCTGACCACAACACTTTCACCCAGTTGTCCTCTGGTGGTCAGATGAGACCAAAATGGAGCTCTTTGGCATCAACTCAACTCGCCGTTTTTGGAGGAGGAGGAATGCTGCATGGAGATGGAAACATTATGCTTTGGGGGTGTTTTTCTGCTAAGGGGACAGGACAACTTCACCGCATCAAAGGGATGATAGACGGGGCCATGTACCGTCAAATCTTGGGTGAGAACCTCCTTCCCTCAGCCAGGGCATTGAAAATTAAAAGTAATTACTAAGTCATTACAAAGTACTAAGTCATGTTTTGCAGAGGGGTCAAATACATATTTCCCTCATTAAAATGCAAATCAATTCATAACATTTTTGACATGCGTTTTTCTGGATTTTTTTTTTGTTGTTATTCTGTCTCTCACTTCAAATAAACCTACCATTAAAATTATAGACTGATCATTTCTTTGTTAGAGGGCAAACATACAAAATCAGCAGGGGATCAAATACTTTATTCCCCTCACTGTATACTGCAGTTGGGAGGTATTAATGAGGTATTAATGAGTAAATATGTGTGTATGTGTGTGCGTGTGTGTGTGTGTGTGTGTGTGTGTGTGTGTGTGTGTGTGTGATAATCAGTGGAGTTTAATGGCCTGTCTATCCAGTGTCCCTCAGTACATATGTGCAGCACAGCATCTCATGACCCATTACAGGGCCTCATCCGATTGATTACAGTCACCACAGAGGCTGAAAATTGATGTGCACCTTTAACGGCCAGCTCTGATTTGTGTTAAAGTCTTAATCCTTGTGCCAAAATTCAGACACCAAACAATGAGGGAGCGAGAAAAACAATAATAATAATAATAAAGGGTTAGGGCCTGTTTTATCCCATTGAGCAGGCAGCGATCGATGGAGCCTAATGTTCTCCCCTCGTAACTTTGTTGTCATGACTGGTTAGAAAATCAAAAGCGTATTTATAGCGACCATTTTCCTCCGGCCGTGCTTTGAAAATGGGAGATGAAAAGACGAGCGCCAGCAGATCCTTTTGCCCCTGCATTCTCCATCATTTAAATTGGCTTCGTTCCACCTCCTTTTCCCCGGTGCCTTTCTTCTGAGATTCTGAATTTTTGTCTACATTTAAAGCCAAGAACTAATTTAGGTAAAAATGTGGCCATCTGATCATGTTTTTAAGAAAGACATGAAGTCAGAAATCAAAGCTCCAGCTTTGCAGATGCTGGTTGAGGATTATGAAATGGTGCATCTGGGAGGTAATTAGGCCTTCTCAGGGACTGGAGGACACAAAAGCATGGAGATCATAAAAGTCATAACTTAGCTGGGTGCATGGGAGAATGTCATAGGAGAAAGATGACCAATTATGTTGTTCAACAGAATGTGCTATTTAGTAGCACAATTACAGTGTAATAAGCATGTTATAATACATGAATATATCATTTACCACAAAACTATCACACAATATGTTAATTTTAGGTATATAAATAAAGACCTGGATTGTGTTAGCTGTTAAGGATGATAAGGATGAAAGAGATCTTAAAGAGGTGCTTGTGAGAGAAGAAGCAGATGCCATGCCTATTTTTTGGGAATTCTAAAGGAAAAGTAATTTCACTGTATATTATGTGAATTTTCAAATTGTAAAGTTTACATGGCCCTACACTACATTTAACTCCTCCAACCTGTACCTTGCTAGTCTTCCTGCATATGTCATTAGATCCATATACATAATGGTAATGATCAAGCCTTTCGAGCCACAAACACGACTCAGCTTGGCCCACCATTCTATCCAAGACCTGTAATATGATTCCATTATATGTATCTTTATATGTTAAGTGCTTTAAATATATGTGTCTCTATATGCATTCTCACTGAATCCCAAAGTAGAATTGATGTGACCATCTTAACACTGGAAAATACTTGGAAAAACCCCAGAGGTATAAAATGGTAAATGGCGCACTTATATAGCGATTTAACCCAAAGCATTTTACACTGTTTCATTCACCCATTCACACACACACCAATGGTAGCAGAGCTGCCATGCAAGGTGCTAACTTGCCATCGGGAGCAACTTGGGGTTCAGTGTCTTGTCGAAGGACACTTCGGTATGTGGAGTCATGTGGGCTGGGAATCGAACCGCCAACCTACGATTAGTGGATTTGTGGACAACCCTCTCAACCACCATCAACTCATTCCCTTCTTAGGGAACAGGGTTACATGCATAACCCTGACATTCCCTTTCAAAGGAAACTTTGATGTTGCATTTAGCATAACAGTATGGGAACAGGAATACCCACTCCATCATATTGAGGGTACGGTCTGTTCAAAAAGACCCAAGCCCGAGGGTCACTGCAAGACACTCACACCCAGGGTGGAATGAATATCCAGGCTATAATAACAAATTAATTTGTGGTGTAGACCATCCTGCAGTAGCACACATATCCTGCAAGGATACCCCTTTGAACACAGCCTTCGAGAAGGCGACCGCCATAGTGGAATGAGCTTTTATGACCAAAGGCGTGGTGAGACAGCGTGCCTCGTAATCCATAGAGATTGCTTCCAGTATACAATTAGATATGCGCTGCTTAGACACAACATCATCTTTGCTGTCGCCGCCAAAGCAGACCAGCAGCTGCTCCGACTTACACCAACGGCCTGAGTGGTGGATGTAAGTACAGAGAGCCCTTCCTAGGCTGACTCTAAGGGCTAAAATGGGGCTCCTGACAGACCTTCCAAGACCACAACCTCAGCCGTCTGACACCATGCATGAACCTCGAAGTTAGAGGATGTTGCCCCGCAGAGGCTCCATCAACTGGGGTGTGGCTGGCCGAAATGGTGGCCACATAAACCCTGATTGTAGAAGGAGCCCAGCCCGCTGAGAAAGGTACTTGTAAGAACTCCAGGACTGTAGCTATTGTGCAGTTCACTGGGTCCAGTTGACGTTCCTCACACCACAAGACAAAAAGCTGCCACTTGAGCACATACAATTTCTTTATATAGATGTGACATCAGCCACGTGTGCACCATGGTGTCCAGCCCCAATGGTTCAGAAGGAGTGAGGGTGAACCACAGTTGGCAGTCTGTTGTGTCCTCAGAGGTGAACACATCCACTTCCGCTTGTCCAAACCTCCGCCATATGGACTCCACCACTTGTGGATGGAGCCTCCAACCCCCAGGCTCCTGCCTCGACAGGATATCTGCCCCTAGATTCCAGCTGCCCGGAATGTGCATTGGACTCACTGACAAGAACTTTCCCTCGGCCCAGAGAAGGGATAGTTGCGCCTTCCTAAACAGGGGGCATGAATGTAACCCTCCCTGGTGTTTGAAATATGAGACCACTGCTGTGTTGTCTGACACAACTAGCACTTTGGTGACCTTTCAACTGAGGAAGAAAGAATTTCAGTGCTAGGAATACGGCCCGCATCTCTAGGCAATTTATATGCCACTACAGATGAGGACCGCTCCAAAGACCATGAGCTGGACAGCCATTTAAGACTGCACCCAAGCCTGTGAAGGACGTGTCTGTCATTACCGTCTTGCGGTATGGAGAATCCCCTACAGTGTGACCCGAGGCTAGAAACTGCGAGCACCTCCCTGATTACTCTCAGAGGTTTCATCCTCGGATGAAACCCCCGACTTTTCAGACTCCATTGAAATGGTCTCGTGCAATAGGCCCAATGGTATGACGTTAGCTACTGCTGCCATAAGGCCTGACAGTCTCTCATAGAGACTGGAGGGGATGCCCAGACCTAGCTTTATCTTGCTCAAAGTTGATAGGATCGATCCAATGTGTGTTGGGGATAGAAATGCCCTCATCGAAGTGGAATACCATATAACCCCTAGAAAAGTTGTACTCTGCACTGGAGAACGCATACTTTTCTTGAGGTTCAACCTGAGCCCCAAGCTCCTCATGTGGGGAGGAACAACATCTCGATGTTGAACCACCTGTTCCCTGGAACGTGCTAGAATTAACTAGTCATCCAGGTAGTTTTATTACACGTATGCCCTGGAGTCACAAAGGAGCAAGAGCAGCATCCATACACTTTGTGATGGTGCGAGAGGTTAAAGCTAACCCAAAGGGAAGAACCCGAAATTGCTATGTGTTGTCTCCAAACGCAAACATCACGAACTTCTTGTGGCTGGGCGATATTCCTATGTGGAAATATGCAGTTTCAGATCTATCATCACAAACCAGTCCTCGAAACTGAATCTGTGGCACAATAAGTTTGGGCATCAGCATCTTGAACCTGTATGTCCGAAGAGTATGGTTCAGATGACGCAGATATAAAATTGGCCGCACACTCCCTTCTTTTTTGCAGACCAGGAAATAACGGCTGTAAAAAACCTCACTCCCTTAGGGAAAAGGGTAGATATCCTATGACCCCTTTGTCCAAAAGGGAACTTACTTACTAACTTACTAACTCAGCTCTGGTCTGTGCTGAGTACTGTACCTCTGAACTGGGGGGCTATAAACTGGACCCGGTAGATGGAATCCATGGAGACACATTTGGCAGTATTTTCCATGCTGTCCAATGGTCTTTTAGTGACATTAGCTATTCCACATTCTATTGGAGGGAAAGTATCAGATTTTCATTGCCCTGTGATAGCTCGCTGACCAGAGAACACTGAAAACTTGGGGACCGCCTTGGCTAGGGGAGGCCCTATGGTAGCACTGGGGCTACCTGCCCTAACAACCTTGTGTCCCCTGATACAGCCCTCTACGGCCCCTCAGGACTGCTCTTCTTTGCCTGCTTGGCCTTTATGACCATTCTCAGTTCAGGCCTAGTAGCAGACCGTGACCGTGACCACCTGGTTCCCCTGGCTGCTGCAGGGGTTGGCGGGCTGCCATACTCGCCTTCTGGGTCTCCTTCGCACTAGTGCTGGCCCTGAGTACTGGGTGAGCTCGAGATAACAGGGAAGAAACTGGCTTTTTTGAATGCTGGCATATGTTGAGCTCACTCAGCAGATCTGCTTGGTAGGCCTGCAAGACTTTTGCAAGACTCATTGTCTGCAGTGACCCACAAGCAAGACTGCTACTGCATAGGCTTGCCCAGCAATGGCACAGTGGCCTTAAATGGTGGTTTGGATGGCAAAGCCAGACCCCCAATTAACTGCCATCGATGGAGAGAGGTAGCTCGCAAGCGCCTCCTCCAGCTTCAGCATAGCTAAATAGCCATGCCGTTCATTCCCCACAATGGCCGGATAATCCAACATTGTCGGGTTATAAATATGGCTTATGCATGTTTTTCCCCAGATTTCAAACAAACTTCTTTCATGTTGTCATTATGGGGTATTGTTTGTAGAATTTTGAGGAAAATAAATAATTTAATCCATTTGGAATAAGGCTGTAACATAACAAAATGTGGGAAAAGTGAAGCGCTGTGAATACTTTCCAGATGCACTGTAACAACAGCAGCTTGACAATGAAACACACAAAAACCAGAACTTCAATAGGGGTGTGTATTAATTCAATTCTATTTGTATAGCACTTTTTACAACAGATGTTGTCTCAAAGCAGCTTTACAGAAATATAAACATGGTATAAAGATATTAAATGTGTGAATTTATCCCAAATGAGCAAGCCACTGAGTGGTGACGGTGGCAAGGAAAAACTCCCTAAGATGTTTAAAGGTAGAAACCTTGAGAGGAACCTGACTCAGAAGGGAACCCATCCTCATCTGGATAACAACAGACAGTGTGTGGTTCGGCAAAAGGAGAGAGGAAGAAAAAAGATTATTATGACTGCGAAGTAGTAAAAATAGAATCTAGTCAAGGTACGGCTTAAGTAAACAATTACGTTTTAAGCCTAGACTTAAACACAGAGACTGTGTCTGAGTCCCGAACACTAATTGGAAGACTGTTTCATAACAATGGGGCTTTATAAGCGAAGGCTCTTCCCCCTGCTGTAGCCTTCACTACTCGGGGTACCATCAAATAGCCTGAATCTTTTGATCTAAGTAGGCGTGTAAAACCAGAAGGTCGCTTAGATATTGTGGCGCAAGACTGTTTAGAGCTTTATAGGTTAATAAAAGTACTTTATAGTTAATGCGAGATTTTACTGGGAATAATATTAATAATAAAAATAGTATTAGGAATAATAACAACAACAACAAGTTTAATTTATATTATATATTATCTTCCCAGAGGTCACGGATGCTTTACAATAGCAATGCAATAACACATTAACAATGATCAATCAAACACAAAAACTTAAAAACACAGTAAAGAAAGCACAGGCACTGAGAGCAAAATGCATAGCAACACAATAGGACAAATAATATTGAGAAAAGACATACAGTGCCTTGTGAAAGTATTCGGCCCCCTTGAACTTTTCAACCTTTTGCCACATTTCAGGCTTCAAACATAAAGATATAAAATTTTTATTTTTTGTGAAGAATCACCAACAAGTGGGACACAATTGTGAAGTGGAATGAAATCTATTGGATATTTTAAACTTTTTTAGCAAATAAAAAACTGAAAAGTGGTGCATGCAAAATTATTCGGCCTCTTTACTTTCAGTGCAGCAAACTCACTCCAGAAGTTCAGCGAGGATCTCTGAATGATCCAATGTTGTCCTAAATGACTGATGGTGATAAATAGAATCCACCTGTGTGTAATCAAGTCTCTGTATAAATGCGCCTGCTCTTTGATAGTCTCAGGGTTCTGTTGAAAGCTCAGAGAGCATCATGAAGACCAAGGAACACACCAGGCAGGTCCGTAATACTTTTGTGGAGAAGTTTAAAGCCGGATTTGGATACAGAAAGATTTCCCAAGCTTTAAACATCCCAAGGAGCACTGTGCAAGCGATCATTTTGAAATGGAAGGAGTATCAGACCACTGCAAATCTACCAAGACCTGGCCGTTCCTCTAAACTTTCAGCTCAGACAAGGAGAAGACTGAGATGCAGCCAAGAGGCCCATGATCACTCTGGATGAACATAAATACATATGATTCAAATACCATTCTAGTTGTATATAGGAACTTCGTGACAGGGTTTTTTTTTTATAAAGAAAGACTAGCATCAAATCTCTTCTCTGTAGTGGTGTCCAGGTAGTTGAATGAAATTTCCTTTTGTATAGCTGAGCTCCTTGTTGTCTTTAAGTCCCAACTGAGGAATCATCTCAGCAATAAGCAATGAACAAATGCTTAAACATCTTAGCTTATGTGTGTGTTCTTTTGTACTGACTTTATTAAACTTCAGTATAATCAGTATCACTGATTAAATTTTATGGTAATGCCTCAGCTTTTTCAGACTCATGTGTCCAGCTTTCTTCTCTGAACTGGAATATACAGTATTGTCCAAATAGTCAACAGATCACTTCTGTTTGTCACACTGGATAAGTTGCAATTAAAGCTGTACCACATAACTTTCAAAAGAGTGAAACTGTGTAGAAGTGGCAGATCAGGCAAAGAGGCATTTAATAAGAAGATCAGGGAATTACTGCAATATTTTCAGTGAGAGAGAGAGAGAGAGAGAGAGAGGAATGATATTTGATGATATTGATGTTATCTTGACCCATTCAGACTCGATCCAGCATATGATTCTGATTCATGACTACATCTGCACCATCACAATTACCTCCTACACACACACACACACACACACACACACACACACACAGACAGCAGACAGAAGCCTTAAGGCTGCTTTGGATAGGAGATTTATACAGGATGTGGTGAATTGTAGCTCATTTCTCTGGGCTTCTACAAGCCTGACAAGCATAACTGGCAGCAAGACAAGAAACATACATGCACACACACCACACACACACACACACACACACACACACACACACACACACACACACACACACACACACACACACACATATACGGCTTGCTTTATTTAATTTTACTGAAATACCACTATGCAGTAGTGGTATCAATGTTAGTGATGCCATATACCATATACAAATCAAAGAGGTGAGTTAGTAGATAACATTGTGAGTTCAAATCCCATTGAGCTAATACTGGGTCCATAAATCTCACACATAAATCTCACACTGGAAACCACTGGTGTAACATGTAACATGTAAAACATACAGTATCTCACAAAAGTGAGTACACCCCTCACATTTTTGTAAATATTTGTTTATATCTTTTACAACTGATTATTTACAGTATATCACAAAAGTGAGTACACCCCTCACATTTTTGTAAATATTTGATTATAACTTTTAATGTGACAACACTGAAGAAATGATACTTTGATACAATGTAAAGTAGAGAGTGTACAGTTTGTGCAACAGTGTAAATTTGCTGTCCCTTTAAAATAACTCAACACACAGCCATTACTGTCTAAACTAATATTTTGTGTAGCCACCATTATTTTCCATCACTGCCTTAACCCTCTTGGGCATGGAGTTCACCAGAGCTTCACAGGTTCCCAATGGAGTCCTCTTCCACTCCTCCATGGGGACATCAGGGAGCTGGCGGATGATAGAGACCTTGTGCTCCTACACTTTCCGTACTTTAGAGTAACATTTTCATACATTAAGTTATGTAAACGTACCTTCAGAGTTAGACATGTGGTCCTTTTAATGCACCTTTAATGTATTTCAAAGATATTTGTCACTCCAACAACTAGCTCCTCTGAGATGTACTCTTGATAGTACCACACAAGTGACAAGCCTTTGTAACCAGAAATATACCTTTTTTTCTGAAAGTGAAGAGATACTGTAGTATTATGACCAAATGATAAACTATTCCAGGAAGAGGAGATTCCTTTAAAGTTAAAAGATTCTTTAGTATGAATG
Organism: Ameiurus melas; assembly: GCA_012411365.1. Lineage (NCBI taxonomy): Eukaryota > Metazoa > Chordata > Actinopteri > Siluriformes > Ictaluridae > Ameiurus > Ameiurus melas. Next base: position 9,896,351 of record CM022766.1, on the reverse strand, counting down.
AAGTCAGTGAGCTTGTTCTACCATCAACAACCACACATAAACATAATAAGTTGCAGAATGTCATATATCAAGGAGGTAACTCTGGACTTCAGTTCCCATCAGTCACTGCACTGTACTACAATAGATGACCTGACCAACTGCACCCAAATCACGTTTCTGTTAAGGAGCAGTCCTATATATAGCCATTGTTTGAACTACATCCTTGTATTCTATGATTTTGTCCAGGCTTCCATGTTTAGTTTTTGACACAGTATTTTTCCAAGTTGTCTTAGCGTATTTGTTTTGTAGCTCTTTGTTTATAAAACTGTTTGCAAATCTGCGATTGCTTAAGCATCAACCTTGAAACGTGACACAGCGTGAGACCTACAACGGAAGCAGCAGATCGCCATTAGATTAGATGTGTCACATTTCAGTTGTTTGAACACTAGTCAGACTGATACAGTGAGAGAAAGAAGTATTTGATCCCCTGCTGATTTTGTACATTTGCCCACTGACAAAGAAATGATCAGTCTATAATTTTAATGGTAGATTTATTTGAACAGTGAGAGACAGAATAACGACAAGAAAATCCAGAAAAACGCATGTAAAAAATGTATAAATCGATTTGCAAATTAATGAGGGAAATAAGTATTTGACCCCCTCTCAATCAGAAAGATTTCTGGCTCCCAGGTGTCTTTTATACAGGTACCGAGCTGAGATTAGGAGCACACACTTAAAGTGAGTGCTCCTAATCGTATTTTGTTACCTGTATAAAAGACACCTGTCCACAGAAGCAATCAATCAATCAGATTCCAAACTCTACACCATGGCCAAGACCAAAGAGCTCTCCAAGGATGTCAGGGACAAGATTGTAGACCTACACAAGTCTGGAATGGGCTACAAGACCATTGCCAAGCAGCTTGGTGAGAAGTTGACAACAGTTAGTGCGACTATTCGCTAATGGAAGAAACACAAAAGAACTGTCAATCTCCCTCGGCCTGGGGCTCCATGCAAGATCTCACCTTGTGGAGTTGCAATGATCATGAGAACAGTGAGGAATCAGCCCAGATCTACACGGGAGGATCTTGTCAATGATCTCAAGGCAGCTGAGACCATAGTCACCAAGAAAACAATTAGTAACACACTACACCGTGAAGGACTGAAATCCTGCAGCGCCCACAAGGTACCCCTGCTCAAGAAAGCACATACATGCCATCTGAAGTTTGCCAATGAACATCTGAATGATTCAGAGGACAACTGGGTGAAAGTGTTGTGGTCAGATGAGACCAAAATGGAGCTCTTTGGCATCAACTCAACTCGCTGTGTTTGGAGGAGAAGGAATGCTGCCTATGACCCCAAGAACACCATCCCCACCGACAATTACCCAAAACACACAGCCAAGGCAACAAAGGAGTGGCTCAAGAAGAAGCACATTAAGGTCCTGGAGTGGCCTAGCCCATCTCCAGATCTTAATCCAATTGAAAATCTGTGGAGGGACCTGAAGGTTTGAGTTGATAAATGTCAGCCTCGAAACCTTAATGACTTGGAGAAGATCTGCGAAGAGAAGTGGGACAAAATCCCTCCTGAAATGTGTGCAAACCTGGTGGTCAACTACAAGAAATGACTGACCTCTGTGACTGCCAACAATGGTTTTGCCATCAAGTACTAAGTCATGTTTTGCATAGGGGTCAAATACATATTTCCCTCATTAAAATGCAAATCAATTTATACAATTTTTGACATGCATTTTTCTGGATTTTTTTGTTATTTTGTCCCTCACTGTTCAAATCTACCATTAAGATTATAGACTGATCATTTATTTGTCAGTGGGCAAACATACAAAATCGGCAGGGGATCAAATACTTTTTTCCCTCACTGTACATTGTGAACCATCTGCAGTGGTTTCAATAAATACAGTGGATCACCACCTGGTAGAAAGTTACAGTAGTCACTGAATCACCCAAGCTTGGAATTTGCACAATGAGGGCCAACGATTCCATTAATACAGGGTGGTACATTGCAAATTCTCACTGATTACAGTGTAACCCATCATTGCAGACTGAATTAAACAAAGCAAAAGTCTAGATACTATTATGGTAATTAATTGTATGTGATAGTGGCATGCACTGCATTGGCTTTGAAAATAGACATACTTTCCATACTCATGGAAACAACAACATATCCAGATGAAAGCAAAATCCTGATAACTTCTGTCTCCCAAAAAACACATTTAATACTCACTTATAATTTAAGTCCTATCATTCAAGTGAAGAATGAAGAAACAACGAGTGCTGCTTATTTCCATCTCTCCTTCTATGCTTATGCTTGGCTGTATGAGGTCTAAACCGCTGATTTTAATCAGAGGGAAATCGATTTCCCTCTCCTTCTGGAACTGCGAAACAAAATGCAGAAGTTCATTAAAGAGTGCTCCTTCTCTTCTGAGCTGTGATATTGAGTAAGGCATTTTGGGCCAACAATAAGATCTCCTCTTGTTTACAGTGCTGAGAATGCCATGCTCTCAGTATATCAGAGCAAATTTTTATGGTGCCACTTCCAATAAGTCGAAGACATAACCCTTTGTGCAAAAGCATAATTATTATCTCTCTGCTGCAATCTAGACTTGTGTACCGAAGATCAGGAACAGTCCTATAACTTCCTGCTCTGGCTCTGAAGGGGCCTCCAGGTGATTGGCTTTGGAATTGGATTACAATGACCTACTGCTCCCTTTAATTCAGAAAGTTATTAGGCATACAAATGTCAAGCAGAGAGAAGTCTTTTGAGAAGAAGCATTCCAAAAGATATGTTTTAAGTCCCATTTAACTAGATTTTGTTTTAATCCTGGGAAGATGGCTATCTACAAGCATGTCATTTCATCAAAAAACTGAAATTAAGATAAATGCCAAGTCCACTCCTACTATCCCTCAATCTCTCTCCCTCTTCACCTATTAAATACACCAGCTGCTATAAAACTCTATCTATCCTACAATCACAAGCAATAACCTGGGAGAATGTGTGTGCATGTGTAAGAGAAGAGCTGGATTACTGTAACAGACCAGACTCATATTTGTTACAGTAGATGCTTTTATGGGCCTAGTTTAGTTGATACCTCTACAATGACTCATGTAGGGTTTAAGATTCCAGAGCAATTTCATTTCAGAGAGGATACACTAAGTCATGCTGGCAATAAGAACAAATAAGAACCTCCTGAACAAAATAACAAACAAAACTGCCAAGGAGGAACAATAGTATTATTTAGCACACTGATTATATTAACCCTTTCATGCATAGTGGTCACTTCAGTGGACAGCTATTCAAAAGCCATTTTCTGGCTATTGCAAGGATTTAAAAGCATACCAGCCACTTGAGTGGACACTAATTCATCATTTGAACCTATGCAGTGCACTGGAGGGGACACTTCAATAAATTTTTGAAAATTGTAAAAGTAAAAAGAAGGTAAAGTTACTTTTTGTGACTAAATAAGTGTAATAACACAATCTTTGATCAGGATTTCATAATTCATGCATGAAAGGGTTAATTACATTAGCATTTGATTACAAACAGCTACTTTCACATTTTGTGCACTGTTTTAAAATGAAAATGCACAGACATTTCCTAACAAGTCATATTTTAAAATGTCTTTAATCTGTAATGTTTTAAACATGTTTGTCTACTAATTTTGTATCTTTCCAAAAGGAAAATGCATCAGATGACATGTGCTTTTCTGGGATGTACTGCTCAGATGTCTACACAGATGTTGCCTCAATCCCTCAGGCCTTCAAGGACTCACTAGAGCTAATAAAGTACTGGAATTGCCATGATGATGGTGACAAGGATTCCCCCAAGTGGAAATGGTGACAAGGATTCCCCCAAGGGCAAATGGTGAGGGGAAGTCGACAAGACTGTGTTAAGGACAGTAATGAGACAGAGGCATTGTGAGTCTTCTCAGCCTATGACCCTAGCTGCTTTCTGAAGCTCTGTGGTTTAGCTCATCGGTCTCACATGTGGCAAACAGCAAGAGAAAGTAGTGTGTAAGATTTTGTGTGTGTGTGTGTGTGTGTTTGTGTGTTTGAGTGTCACATTGCTTTTGTCCCTACTTCTGTTACTTCCTTAAAAGAGGGCCCAAGGAGAATAACTTATACTTATTGAAGTTTAACACCTTCACACCTCATACTTTTTCTGTTTCTTTGCCATTATAAAGACACACTCTCTCGGTCAGGTCACCCCTTGACCCTGTTTTCACACAAGTAAGTGATAATCACTGAATCCCTGAATGCATTGTCAATCAATTTGAAATAATATAGAGGAAGATGAAACATGTACAGTCTGCTGTACCATGTTGCTTTTGGTTTTTAAAGTTCTGTTTGTTCAGGTAGAAGCTGAAATTGTGAGAGTAGAGAATTGTGTGTGACATGAGACCAACTGGGGCATCCAGTTGATACCAGAAATTAAATGTTATTAATTAATTGGTCTTGTTGCTGCAAGACCAGTTAATTAATAACATTTTTCAATGTTATTAATTAATTGGTCTTGTTGCTGCAAGACCAGTTAATTAATAACATTTTTCAATTCAAATTCTTTCTTTCTTTCTTTCTTTCTTTCTTTCTTTCTTTCTTTCTTTTTTCTTTCTTTCTTTCTTTCTTATGACTATAATGACTTGTTGGAAATATTTCTTTGAGATTCTGATCCAGGTTGACGTGATTGCATCACGCAATTCCAGCAGATTTTTTACTTTCATGCTGCAAATCATCCCAAAGGTGATAAACTGGATTCAGAGCCAGTGACTGGGAAAGCCACCGAGAACACTAAAGAGCTCCAGTTTGGTCTCATCTGAACACAACACTTTCACCCAGTTGTCCTCTGGTGGGCAGATAAGACCAAAATGGAGCTCTCTGGCATCAGCTCAACTCACCGTGTTTGGAGGAGGAGGAATGCTGCCTATGACCCCAAGAACACCATCCCCACCGTCAAACATGAAGGTGGAAACATTATGCTTTGGGGGTGTGGACAGGACAACTTCACCACATCAAAGGGACGATGGATGGGGCCATGTACCGTCAAATCTTGGGTGAGAACCTCCTTCCCTCAGACATGGCATTGAAAATGAAAAGTAATTACTAAGTCATTACCAAGTCATGTTATGCAGAGTTGTCAAATACATATTTCCCTCATTAAAATGCAAATCAATTTATAACATTTTTGACATGCGTTTTTCTGGATTTTTTTTGTTGTTATTTTGTCTCTCACAGTTCAAATAAATCTACCAGTAAAATTATAGACTGATCATTTCTTTTTTAGTGGGCAAACGTACAAAATCAGCAGGGGATAAAATACTTTTTTCCCCTCACTGTATATATATATATATATATATATATATATATATATATATATATATATATATATATATATATATATATATACACATATATACACATATATACACATATATACACCGTGGCAAGAAAACGTATGTGAACCTTTTGGAATTTCATGGTTTTCTGAATAAATTTGTCATAAAATGTGATCTGATCTTCATATAAGTCAGGGCTATTGACAAATGTAATGTGTCTAAAAGAATAACACAGAAAAACTTCTGATCTTTCATGTCTTTATTGAAAACACTCATTCAACATTCAAAATGGCAGTGGAAAAAGTAAGTGAACCCTTAGAAATAATAACTGGTTGGACCCCTCTTGGCAGCAATAACCTCAACCAGGCGCTTCCTGTAGCTGTGCATCAGACCTACACATTGTTCAGGAGGAATTTTAGCCCATTCTTCCTGGCAGAACTGCTTTATCTTGGTCATATTCTTTGGATGTCTCATGTGTATGGCTTTCTTCAAGTCATTCCATAGCATCTCTATTGGGTTGAGGTCTGGGCTCTGACTTGTCCACTCCAAAAGGTGGATTTTGTTTTTCTGAAGGAAGCCATTCTGTTGTGGACTTGCTCCGGTGTTTTAGGTCGTTGTCCTGTTGCATCACCCAACTTCTACACAGTTTCAACAGACGTACAGACATTATCACATTATCCTGAAGAATTGTCGGATATGCTTGGGAATTCATCTTCCCCTCAATGATTGCAAGCTGGCCAGGCCCTGATGCAGTAAAGCAGGCCCGAATCATGATGTTTCCACCACCATACTTTATGGTTGGGATGATGTTTTCATGATGATATGCCGTGCCCTTTCTACGCCAGATGTAGTGCTGTGTGGTTTTTCAAAATAGTTCAATCTTAGTTTCATCAGTCCACAAGACATTTTGCCATTACTGCTGTGGAGTTTCAATGTGCCCTTTTGCAAACTTCAGGCATGCAGAAATGTTCTTTTTAGTAAACAATGGCTTCCTTATTGGTGTCCTGCCATAGATACCGTGCTTGTAAAATTTTTTGGCATTAGCCAGAAGTAAGCCAGTTCCAATTATTCATTCAAATCTTTGGCGGTCAATTGTGGTTGATACTTTACTTCATTGATGAGTCTTCGATGTGCTCTTCTTGGTAGAGTAGCAACAATCCCAAAGTGTTTCCATTTGTAGAATGTTTGCCTAACTGTAGACTGGTGAATTTCTAAGTCTTTGAAATCACTTTGTAACCCTTGCCAGCTTTATGTAAATCAACTATTCTTGATCATAGATATTCTGAAAGCTCTTTTTGGCGAGGCATGGCTCACATAACCATGTGCTTCTTGTGCAGAGCAAACTCCAAAAGTTTGAGGGGTTTTTAATCAGTCAAAGTAGCTGTAGTTGACACCTCCAAATTAATATTCTTAACGAGACTCCAGGTGTGCAAAAAGTCTGTTTATACTGCCAACCAAGTTCAGCCTGCGGAGGACGACACTCCACCTTCTTGCTCTATTGAAGACGTCGCTCTGCTTTCCTGTTCCGCTAAGGATGTGGCTTTGCTTTCTTGCACCGCTCAGGATGCCGCTCAGACTCCAGGTTCAGCCGGGGACATTTTGCCCAGGCGGCCAGGACCACCAATGGAGAGGAGTGGTTTCTGCAGAAACAAATGCACGTGTCCACAGTAAACAATATAACAGTTTTCAACATTCGAAGAGCGTGCGCTCACTGAGAACTCACTCACCTGGCTCATGCACCTGTGCGCCCTCCGGCACTCCAAGCGTGCTGCAGCTCTGACTAAAAGGGAGATCGTGACAAAAACCCCCCCAGCTCTTTCATCTCCCTACATAAAATGGTATTAGACACACACCAAATGCAAAATATAAAACTAGGGCAAAGGATGTCCTTATGAAATTTTTGTCAGTGGATTTCTCCTTCAAGATGTTATGTAGTGTTTATTTGTCGCAATTGTAGGTAAAATTAGCTGGTTAGATTAAGTTGCTGAATTATCCACCATTATATTTAAGGCAAATTTAGATTGTTAAATTTAGTTACCCATATTTTCCACTAATAGATGTAGGAAAGCCTTAGCTCCCATGGACTCTTAATTTAATTTAAGGAAATATTGCCAGAATTGAATAACAGCACCTAACCAATTTATTTGTCCACCGAAACTTTTGGTGAGGAAGTACACTGATTCTGAAGGTTATTGCTCTCGTGCCCTTTGACAGTAATATCTTATAGTGATGATGCAATATTTCTTAGCAGGGTAACAAAATAGGCAAGTTTAGGGACTCAGATCATGAGGAAAAGAATCACAGGCAACTTCACTTCAGTATAGACAAGACTTTATTGCACTATGACACAAACTAATCTAAATACTACACAAAGACTATTAGACTATTCTAACACGGATACACACACACACACACACGGGCATGACAAAGTGGAATAGACTTACACAGAAAATGCTAGCATTATGGCAAATTATGGTTTCATAAAAGAGACTGACCTGAGCAAACCATCAATGCATTATGAGTGACCCAAAACTTATTGTAGGCTAGCCTAGGTATGGATTCTACTGCACCCAGCTTATTAAATGTGGAAAAGATGTGTACTTGCTTGCCATAGTTAAGGAGAGATGAGGTGTGCAACGTGGTCAGAGGTCAGGAGGCCTGGCCGAGTAGGCGATTGGATGGAGTTGATCATGGTCACAGTTTGGTTTCGGCTTAAGATTTTCTTAGGTTAAAGTTACTAGCAACATTTAAGAAAAGAAAGAAGCGGAGGTCTGAAAAATTGAAGATGAAATAGACAAGACCAACAAAGTGAATGTTCCTCCCTGTCAGCCATTGGATTCACTGTGGCATGGTCTTTCAACCCTTGCTGACTATCCCAGGACTCGATCACAGGTTCTAATCAGTGATAAGTAGTATTTTCTGGTGACTGGTGGAGTTTGGGCTTCCCTTCCAACTAATCTGCATAATACCTTTTGGGTCAATGCTCATCCTTATTTAGTATTAACTTTGTCCTTTACCTTAAAATGGGATTTTGTGATGAGCTATTAAAATTTGCCATTCATTTGCATTCTGGAAACATTATAACCGACACACATATCAAACATGACATATTTAGATATAAGGAACACTCAGCCAGATATATTGGCCTAGTACCAGATAATAAAAGCATAGTAGCTACATTTAGGTTACATACAGGGCTAATATAGTTCACATCGCTCAACAGGTAGATGAATATGGATACTAGTAAAAACATAAGTTAACAAACATAAGGATTACAGTTTTGGATTCTGGACATGGATACATGAGTGTAAAGGAAACGATAATCAATTTGTGAGATAGATGGTGTGAGTACAAATGTACAACAGTATGATGCTTACAAAGTTTAGGTTATGAACATGATGCATGATACATTAAAGCATGATACATTAAAGTGAACTTCATGAAGAAAGTTATCTGTCACTTTTCTTTGTGCTGGTCATGGTGTGGATAGTTGTTTTAGACAAAAGGAGGTCTATTAGATTTCACAGTCTCTATTTTACAACTTGAGGGTTAACACAGGTCAGGGTGAGCTAGCCTTTTCTCCTTTTGCTTTACGGATTTATGTCAGCATTAAAAAGGTGAGTGGTTGATCTGAAAAGATGACAGCACATATTCCAGAGATCAGAGAAATAAGATCCTGAGCAGTGTTTGTAGACTCTGTGTCCTTTTAGAAGGTGGTATGAACTTAGAGCACCTTGTCCAAGTATTGAATTTATTTCCTGATTGTGGCCTTCCAGGGGTGTGATAGATTACCAAGAGGCAACATCCTGCCAGATGACCTCTTTAACAAGAGCCGTTAGTGTTACTTTAAGATTGCATTTATCTGTAACCACATTAGCTGGGCCCCATCATATGAGCAAATCTGTGACTTATTGTTTGAGTGCTTGAGAGAGTATGTTTGGATGCCCTCAGTGGAATGTGGTTAATTGTCTTATAAATTTATTGGCTGCCTGGTTGTCCATAAGGTCCTACACAATCAAAATATAATGTTTACTTCTATCAAGCTGGATATTAACAGATTTACTCGTAAATCATTCAAACTCGAATTTACACAAGAAATTTCATGTTCGTGAAAATCGCATAGGTTTCAGAATAACATTTGTATCCTGCGCTTAAGAAAACTAACTAATGTAAACCTCAAGTGAGATGCTTTAAACCATATAATTTGCAATGAGTTACTGCACTTTTATAAGATGTCAGGTTTTAACAATTTGTGAATAAATACGGATGCATGTTTTTGGGTTTTTTTCACGCAGTGTCACGTGATTCACCACATGTGATCACGCAGTATCCTGCAGGCCCACTTCTTAGAATTGATATTAGTTTGTTGTGCTTCAGACCATAACCACCAGGTGGCACATGGACCAACATACTGTAGTTGAGCACAGTACAACAAAAAATGGAATGTGTGGTCAAATGGTTCACATAAAATAGTATGTTTCTCATAAATACTTTTGATAAACCTAATTTAAACAAGTTTCTAATTAGAATATTTAATTATATAAAATGGGTATGACCGAGACTGACTCCTCTTGGGTGACGAGTTAGTCATTGGTAATTTTGGTCATTGACTCCTGCTGTGCTCTTTCCTTATTCTTTAGAAGGTTTTGTTCAAAGAGTCCATGGATACTTTTTACTACAACTATCCCGGATGTTTTTTATATGGTCATGCTGATAGTTGTTGTGTCTTCATTTTTTATTTTTATCTAGAAACCCGGACTGATGTCTTTTCTTTCAACAGAAGTTACGTTTGAAATTATGGCCCTATGCCATGCATGGGGTTCGGCTGTGTAAAAATTGTTGGTGGCACTGCCATCCTTATGGAGGTCTGTTCAATAGGAGTCTGTGGATTTTCTGTCAGTCTCTTGTTTTTGTAAACTTTCCATGCAGTTTCGTTTGAAATATCTTTTGGGTAGTTCAGTGGAATGTCCTCCACGCTTTGGGTTTGTGTGGGCCTAGGGATATGGGCCATATGAAACTGTGCTTGGGGTTGGATGTGGATAATTCCTGCTATTGTTTTGGCCAACACGATTTCATACCTTCCTTTTCACACCTCCAACATGTAGGTCGGCTGGTCAGGCAGAGCTGAACCCACATAGAGCAACTATTCAGTGGGGATGAAGACCTGTGGAAAGTAGAGCTGCAACAACTAATCTATAAAGTCGATAATAACTGATTATGAAATGTGCGTTTGTTTTGGTTTTTGTTCTGTCTCCTCCTTGTTTAGTCATTGGTTGGTTTTCGAGGATGTGTATTAATTGTTTCAGCTGTTTACGTTCAGATTTGATTGTGTGTTACTTAAGCCCCGCATGTTGCTGCGCACTTCATGCAGTATTAAATGTGTTAATGAGTAAAGCTGTAATGGAGTGTATAGATGTCGATACGGTTAAGGTTCCATGTCCTGTTCTCGTTTCATGCAACGATTCCAGTTTAATGTTTCGCCCTCATTTTATGTCTGACCTTTGTTCAATACTTAAATTTATAGATGTCAAGTATATGTGAGCTACCTGGATGGTAGCGGTCGTGTTTTCGATCCCCTGTATTTGTTCCATGCTTTGAACCTAGTCTCATATTTAGTACCTCGATTATAGCTTTTCCAGTTGACCGCGATCCCTGATTGTTAAGTTCTGGTTGTAAATAAAGACATTCATCTGCAATTGCTTCCAAATCGAGTCCATTTCGTAACATGATTTGATCATATATTTTCAATAACCAGAATACAATTAAACTGAGCTTGAGCTGAGGATTGAACATCGTTCTCTGATAGTGTCTGATTATTTGTGAACTGCACATTGTAATTTCGAGAAACATTTAATATCCCCAATAAAATAGTCATTAAAAATAGCCTAATAATGTGCATAAATATTTATTAATATGGACATTGGGAAATCCATTTACACTCGACTGCATGAGTGTAATTATCATGTCACGGCAAACTAGCAATACAATTTCCCAGAATGCACCATGAACTACAAACATGGTCGATGAGTACCACTCCCAATGGATCTCAGACATGTCACCTTCTCCTGAGGACTAATCACACTAACAATCACAAAACTCTACTTAAGAGACTGCTCATGCACAAGCGGTTCCATTGTTTTGTTTATTTTGGTTTTGATTCTGACATTGATACTGGATATTACTATCTTCATTAAAAGCTCTTAAATGCAATTGCATCCATCCTAACCCTCATTACGTGACAGTAATGCAGCAGATCATTTATGTGCTTTGTAAATGCACACTTCATTGCGCTCTCTGCAGCTATTCGTGAGATAATGTGCACATAAATATTACTCAGTTCAGTGTACGGATTTAAATATTACTCAATGAGCAGTTGTGAGATAAAGTCTATATTTTTAAAGTTCATAGTCTCATTAAGTTTTCTTTCTTCATTCACATCTATTATGAATTCATAACGTGTTCATTTATTAAAACTAAATAAATAAAAAACTACTCAACGAGGAGGCAAGCACAGGCAGAGCAGCAAAAGGAGGACGAGGAAACAGCTGAGAGAAAAGTCCGAAACAACGGACGATGATCAGGTGTGACGACGGGATATTCAGGATATTCGGGAAATCGGCGAATACGAGGCAAAATGTCCGTAATCCAGAAAAGTCCGAAATGTATACCAAGGCTTGGTATAATGACAGCGTTTGGGGGAAACTGAGCGTTTACTTCACGCCGCCCTTTCATTAACAAGGTCTGATATAAATTTGGATGGAACACAGGTGTTGCCACTCAGTACGTTGGTGAACTTGAGCGCGGGCGTGGCTGGGAAGTGCAGCTGTCGTTGGCTCGGTGGCCTCGAGTTCACCGTAGCATAACAATTACAGTTCAGTCTGCATTGGCAATAGTTACAGTATCATGTTTTTCTCCATCTGGTGTGAAGCACTTTATTATGTAGGTAAAATTACCTTCATAATAATAAACAAATGTTTACATGGATTTGTAAAACTGTACTTGAAATATTACCAGTCATTCTTAGAATTGCAGTATTAAATTGTCCTAACCATTTAACTGTCTTTTCATTTGGAAGTTTTTTGTGGGTACATATTTTAAAGAAGGTCTAAATGCAGTAAACATAGATGAAAACATTTGCGCTTTCAAGAAGTGTGTGAGAAATAATTTATCCCAATCGATATACTTTTGTGTCTTTGAGGGCGGGTCCAAGCAAAATAATTTCTATCTCGTACAAGTAACTGTAGGGATTTGTATTCTCTTTAAAAAATAGCAATGGAGGGAAAGGCATTTTATTCCAAGAATACCACTGCAGTTTCTGAGCACAACAAACAAAATTAATTTAGCGTAAAAAACAAAACACTCTTAATTTGAGTATTTGGGCATGTTTGTTTCTAATATTCAGTGGTCATTCTAAATGTATTTAGTGTTGTGGTTATATGTTAACTATCATAGATTTTGTCTCCATAGAATTCTGGTAAGAACGAGCCTTGTCAACAGTCAGAAAAAAAAGTGGCTACCTGGCTAATAAAAAATATATTGGTGATTGCTAGTAATTGCTAGTTTATTGTAATGCTGACAGTAGCATGTGCAGTTCTTTGCTGTGATAACAATGTATTCAAAACTACTTTTAATTTTGACTTCTACAGGCTGCACTGATTAGCTGTCAGCTGCACTGATGCCCTGCTGTAGTTATCATCTCCAAGGAGCATATAGAGGCTTTCACTAGAAGGCTTCGGAATTTGGAGGCAAGAACTGGTTTTGAAGAAACCCCTGTCTCATCCGTTGACAGCTGATCAATCTACATCAACAATAGACAGTCCTGTTGCTGTTCCTTCAGTGACCCCAATGCCACAGCGTTTTGTCTTCCATCCACCACTTCACAGTATTGTCCGTCAGCAATGCCCTAATTCTGCTTGAGATTGCCTGAATTGCTGAGAACCACATCACATTTACAGCATCATGTTCGCCAGTCTCTCCTGCATGAAGTGATTCTACCAAATGTGATTTTAAATCACGTGTCCCTGGAGAAAGAGAAAAAAACTATATCTGGATTCAGCAGGAGCAGATTGGAGACCAATAGCAAATCATGTCACTGTGCTTTTGTTTAAAAGCTTGATTCCCCTCAACATTTATCAGAACTGGGCAGGTCCTGTTAACTTTGATGGATTCAGGGGGAAAGATGCACTGCCTAACAACCTGCTTCAAAAACACTGGGGTTACGCATGTAACCCTGTTCCCTGAGAAGGGAACGAGTCGTTGCATTTAGCAGTATGTGAACGCCTTGTGCGCGTGACCGGTATCTGAAGCTTGTGTAAAATCATTCCTCTACTTATAGGCCTGCCATGATCAGGTGACGTGGCAATTAAGCGCATCACATGATATATATGTATATATATGGCACCTGTGAACCATGCCGCCAGCCTCTATTATCTGAAGCGAAGACGCAATTCACAGGCCAGTCCCGGTATGACAGCGCAAAGCAACGTCTCGTTCCCTTCTCAGGGAACAGGGTTACATGCGTAATCCCGACGTTCCCCTTCAAAGGGAACTTCGACGTTGCATTAGCAGTATGAAAACGGGAATACCCACTCTCTTGTTCTGGTGTGAAAGACAGAGGAGGGCAGAAAGCCTGCAACACCACAGGGTGGGCAGCCAATGTAGGCACTTTAGGAATATAATCCGGCCTAGGATACAGGAAGGACTTGGCTTATCTAGGGGTAAAGTCAAGGCAGGAGGGGCAACAGGGAGAGCTTGTAGACCTTCCACTCGCTTGAGAGATGTCATGGCCTGTAAAAGAGCTACCTTTAGAGTCAGAGATTCTCAGAGGCTGACTCTGTGCGCAAATGGGGTCTCTAACAGACCTTCCAAGACCACAGCAAGGTCCCAGGAAGTTATGCATGGCCTGCAGATGGGCCTCAGCTGTCTGACACCACGCATGGACCTCAAAGGTAGAGGATGTTGCCCCACAGAGACTCCATCAAGAGGGGTAGGGCTGGCCGAAATGGCGGCCACGTAACCCCAATAGTAGAAGAAGCTGACGTTCCTAACACCACCAAACAAAAAGGTGCCACTTGAGCGCATACAATTTCCTTGTAGGTGGTGCTCTAGCGTTTAACATGGTCTCTACCACCTCAGTTGTGCGACCAGAATCTATGAGCTGGTGCCCCTCAGGGGCCAGACCCACAGCTTCCTTAGTTCTTGCCAAGGATGATAAATCAACCCTGCGGCTTTTGAGACGGTAGGTCCACCCTAAGGGCTCGAATGGGGCACCTGACAGACCTTCCGGGACCACAGGAGGTCCCAGGAAGGTATGCGCGGCCTGCAGATGGGCTACAGCCGTCTGACACCACGCATGAACCTTAAAGTTAGAGGATGTTGCCCCATGGAAGCTCCATCAACAGGGGCATGGCTGGCCGAAAGAGCGACCCAGTAACCCCGATTGTAGAAGGTGCCCAGCCCGCTGAGAAATGTTCTGTAAAAACTCCAGGACTGTAGCAATTGTGCAGTTCACTGGGTCTAGGTGACGTTCCTCATGCCACAAGACAAAAAGCTGACACTTGAGTGCATATGATTTCCTTGTGGAAGGGATCCACTCCAGGGGCTCGGATGGGGCTGCCGACAGACCTTCCAGGACCATAGAAGGTCCCAGGAAGGTATGCATGGCCTGCAGATGGGCCGCAGCCGCATGAACCTCAAAGGTAGAGGATGTTGCCCCACAGAGGCTCCATCAACAGAGTCATGGCTGGCCGAAATGGCGGCCACATAACCCTGATTGCAATTTATATTTAATTAAAACTTATTTGTATTGGAAAGTAAACAGCAATTTATTCATTTGCGCTTATTTTTTTCAATATTAGACCATATTTCCGTACATAACACTGTATATTAGGGGTGAGCCTGAAGCTGAAGTATGGATAATGACTTTAAAACAAATAATGAATGGGAATAAAAATAAAAAATAAAAAAAAGTTGGCTGACGAAATGTGTAGAGCAAAATGTGTACTCAAATCTACAATTAAATGTGAAAAAACATAAATATTAAATATTAACAAAATTATCTTGAAATTTAAACTTAGAATCTGAAAAAAGAATGAATGTAAAAAAAAGTGTTCTATTTTTATTAAGTCAGAGTAAAGTTTTATTTTCATTTGTTTAGTTACAAATCTTTATTTTTGAAGTTTCAAATATTGTTTTCAGTGCCACAGGTAAATAAAACATTAATGTTGTTTCAATATACCAAACAGAGTCATTGAGTAAACAGAATGTAGTTACTTAAATATGCTTTATCACTCGTTCTTAAATGCGCTTACCTCCTTCCTTCATCCGCACCATCACGACTTGTGACATAAATGTAGAATAAGATGGTGAATTGTTAATGTTGAATTTGGATTTGCATGGATTACATATGTCTGGATCAGGCACCGCTGCATGTTACATAATGGTTTCTATTATTGATATAACACATGATTGTACTGATATGAGGTCTTATTACAGTGACATGTCTGTTAGTTTACTTCAGTTACAGTCTGTGTAAAGGGTGGCTGTGGCTCAGGTGGTAGAGCGGGTTGTCTACTAACCGTTGTCCGCGGTTCAAATCCCAGCCAATGCGATTACACATACCGAAGTGTCCTTGGGCAAGACCAAATTGCTCCCAATGACAGGCTAGCACCTTGCATGTCAGCTCTGCTACGATTTGTGTGTGAATGGGTGAATGAGAGCCAGTGTAAAAAAAAGTGCTATTTTATTATAATAGGATAAAGTACTGTGTGAATATACAAGTATACATTACTGTGTGCTATGTATATGCAGTACAATGTTCACTAAACACGATTTGTGATATTTAAATAATACAGTACAAAACATAACTTGCAAGTATAGTATCATAAACTGCATATTAATCCAACTAAGAACAAGAAAAGATAAAACCCATTAATTAGACAAATGTAAAATAAATAAATAAATAAATAAATAAATAAATAAAACACTTGGCAGAGAGATAAACAGGCTTGGTCTAGTCACAAACATGAGGAATGGAGTGAAGAACAAAGAACAAAGGCGGAAATGTGAAGCACACCCACACTCACATAGAATAAAATGTAGGGAATAAAAAGACAAATGGCTAACATTTATTTACATTTTAATGATCATACTATACATATACTATTGATGAATAGAGAAATGAACAAACTTACCCATGATAAAGAAGAAAAGTATAAAGACAGCTAAGGTCCTCACTCAACGATGGTCAGACCATAATGGTAGAATTGATGACAGGATCGTTTATGCCATCCTGGTCAATAGTGGAAGGAGATGTTTGTTTCTGTACTCCATAGGAAAGTTGTTTCAGGATTTGGTCATTAATAGATGACTGAAGATATACTGAGATCACAATTAGTGTAACATGAAGGACAGAGTGGTGAGATTATTCTCTTGAGACAGGTGGGACTTAGTAAGTCCCAAAAAGGGGAAATATATACAGTATAAGAATATTAAAAAATGATAGAGTATATTCTAATTGAGCAATAAATCAGCTTCTAAGCATGTTGTGTGCATACTTGTAGAGATTTATTCATGTTATGGGTTGTGTGGACCTAAAGGAACAATGGTTTCTCAACCTAAAGGAACTATGTTCCCTTTCAAAGGGAACTTCGATGTTGCATTTAGCATAACAGTATAGGAGCGCCTTGCGGGCGTGACCGGTATCTGAAGCTTGTGTAAAATCATGCCTCTACTTATAGGCCTGCCATGATCAGGTGACGTGGCAATTAAGCACGTCGTATGATACATATATGGCACCTGTGAACCACGCCGCCAGCCTTATTATCTTTAGCAAGACTGCATGTGAGTGGTTTGTGTGACAAAGAAAAAGTAACACTTCTACATTTCTACTCTGTATTTCTCAATATCTCTCAACTTTTCTATCCCTTTTTTAAGAAAAGAAAAGAGAGTGAAAGAATGAGCGAGAAAGAATTCAGAAAGTGCTTTCTGCATGAAGTGTTTGGGCATAGAACATGCTTCAGCAGCCCTCGAGGGGTCTAACTGTCAGCATTGTGAACGTTTCACGTTTAGGCAACTACGCTCTTGGGTCGCTCTCTTCTCGTCTGAAGGTAGTTGGGTTTCAGAGCCGAGGCAGCCAGCCATCTCAGGTCCTGGGGTTCTTGTATGGATTTGGAAGAGGAGCCAGAGACGAATGCGGCTCTAACTCTTGCTCTGTCTTCCGGGTCCGGCTCTCCGCCTGACTTTAGAGCTCGCATCGCGACTCCTCCTTCCCCTATGGAAAACCAAAACACCCTCGCTGACTCCGAGGAGTCGGTAGAGGATACCATTGCACCAAAAACCGACAGTAGCTCTCAGGCATATAAAGAGCTGCTTGAGGTGATCACTAGGGCGGTTCAGAAGTTGAATCTAGAATGGCCTGGGGAAAAGGAAGTGGCTCATAGCAGGCTGGATGAGCACTTCCTCTCCAGTGAAGATAAACATAAAGCTCCCTCACACCGCAGAAAAGTCCCCTTTTTTTGCAAAGTCTGATTACTCAGCCATCATGGGGAGTGAGCAGCATGGCTATAGGGCAATGCCAAAGGTGGAGGAGGCACTTGCGAGCCACCTCTCTCCATCAAGGTAATTTAGGGAGGCCAACTTTACCTTCAAAGCCTTGTAAAGCCACTTTGGTGTAGATGGGCAAAGACTATGCTGCAGCGGGTCTTGCTTGTGGGTCCCTGCATACAATGGCAGTGTTGCAGGTCTACCAAGCAGACCTACTGAGTGAGCTAGATACCGGTGAGGGAATTGGGTCAGAAGCAGTGGCAGAGCTGCGCCACATATTTATCTCTTTGGGCGACCAAACAAACGGCCTGCCATATCGGCTTCAATAGGTAGCCTGAACGGCTTCAATAGGTAGCCTGGTTGTGGCTGAGAGGCACTTATGGCTCAACCTGTCAGGGATAGGGGACAAAGATAAGGTCTCTTTGCTGAATGCCCCTGTTAAACCTTCCGGCCTGTTTGGAGGTGCAGTCAATGCCATCGCTGACAGGTTTGCAAAACAGCAAATGGCGGCGTTCAGCCAGTTCCTTCCCTGTTGCGTCGAGTTCGCACAAGCCTCCATGAGTGCAGCCTGGGCCAGCGCTGGTGCAAGGGAGACGCAGAAGATGAGTGTGGCAGCCCGCCTCCCCCACAGAAAGCCAGGGCGACTGGTTGGCCACAGCCACAGCCTGCTAAGAGGCCTGATCTAAGAATGATCATAAAAGCAAAGCAGGCAAGGAAGGAATGGTCCTGATGGGCCATGGAGGGACATATAAGGGGACATGAGGCTGCTAGGGCAACCAGCCCCCAGTGTTACTGTAGGGCCTGCCCTGGCCGAAGCCCTCCCACGTTTTCAGTCTTTGCTGGTCAGCGAGCTGTCACAGGGCGACGGAAATCTGATGCTTTCCCTCCAACAAAATGTGGAAAAGCTAACATCACTGAAAGACCATTTGGCAGCGTGGAAACTACTGCCAAAATGTGTCCCCATGGGTTCTGTTTACCATTGAAAAGGGTTACTGGGTCCAGTTCAGAGCTTGAACCCCCCGGTTCAGAGGTGTGCTCACCGCAGTTGTCAGCACAGAGCAGAGTCCAATGTTAGTGCAGGAAATAAGTTCCCTTTTGGACACAGGGGCCTATAGAACATATACCCCGTTCCCTAAGGGAGGGAGGTTTATACAGCCGTTATTTCCTGGTCCGCAAAAAAGATGGGAGTATGAAGGCCAATTTTGGATCTGCGTCATCTGAACCGTACTCTTCAGACATACAGGTTCAAGATATCAAACTTATCATGCCACAGATTCAGTCCGAGGACTGGTTTGTGACGATAGATCTGAAAGATGCATATTTGCGTTTGGAGAAAACACATATCAATTTCAGGTATTTCCGTTTGGGCTAGCTTTATCCCCTCACACCTTCACAAAGTGCATGGATGCTGCTCTGACTCCCTTGTGACTCCAGCTCATCCGTGTACTAAACTACCTGGATGAATGGTTAATTCTAGCACGATCCAGGGAACAGGCGATTCAATATCGAGATGTTATTCTTGTCCACATGAGGAGCTTGGGGCTCAGGTTGAACCTCAAGAAAACTATGATTTCTACAGTGCATAGGACAACTTTTCTAGGGGTTATATGGGATGCTTGTACAATGTGTTTCTATTCCCAACATGCATACAATCGATCTTATCAACTTTTTGCAAGATAAAGTGAGGTCTGCGCATCACCTCCAGCCTTTACGAGAGGCTGTTGGGCCTTATGGCAGCAGCAGCAAACATCATACTGTTGGGCCTATTGCACATGAGACCGTTTCAGTGGTGGCTGAAAAGTCAGGGGTTTCAACCTCTGAGAGTAATCAGTCACGTGGCGATGCCTACGTGCTCTGAGTACTTGGAGGTGCCCGCAGTTCATAGCCTCGGGTCACACTCCAGGGATGTCCCCTTACCGCAAGACAGTAATGACAGACACGTTCCTCACGGGCTGGGATGCAGTCTTAAATGGCTGTCCAGCTCACAGTCTTTGGAGTGACCCTATGGAGTGCCATATAAATCGCCTAGAGATGCACCCCGTATTTCTAGCACTGAAATTCTTTCTCCCTTATTTGAGAGGTCACAGTGTGCTAGTGCTAGTAGTTATTGGCCAGCTCGAATATGGTTCTCGAAGATAATGTCCCTGCTCGACGGCACTCCTTGGGAGATTCCCATCCGCAGGGACCTACTGTCTCAAGCCAGAGGGCTGATCTATAACCCTCGGCCAGGACTATGGAAACTGTTGGTCTGGCCCCTGAGGGGCACCAGCTCATAGATGCTTGTCTCACAACTGAGGTTGTAGAGACCATGTTAAACGCTAGAGCACCATCCACACGGAAATTGTATGTGCTTAAGTGGCGGCTTTTTATCTTGTGGTGTGAGGGACATCAGCTAGACACAGTGAATTGTGCAATAGCTACAGTCCTGGAGTTCTTACAAGAACATTTCTCAGCAAGGTTGGCTCCTTCTAAAACCAGGGTTCACGTGACTGACGTTTAGGCCAGCCACGCCACTGTTGATGGAGCCTCTGTAGGGCAACATCCTCTAACTTCGAGGTTCATGCATGGTGTCAGATGGCTGAGGCCCATCTGCAAGCCGCAAGTATCTTCTTGGGACCTTTCTGTGGTCTTAGAAGGTCTGTCAGGGGCCCCATTTGAGCCCTTAGAGTCAGCCTCTAAGAAGCTTATGACTCTAATGGTAGCTCTTCTGCTGGCCCTGACATCTCTCAAGCGAGTGGGAGATCTACAAGCTCTCTCTGTTGCCCCCTCCTGCCTTGACTTTGCCCCTGTACTATCCAATGCCTTCCTGTATCCTAGGCCAGGTTATATTCCTAAAGTGCCTACATCAGCTGCCCACCCTGTGGTGTTGCAGGCCTTCTGCCCTCCTCCGGTCCACACACCGGAACTAGAGAGGATGCACCTGCTGCGTCCAGTAAGGGCCCTCTGTACTTACAACCACCGCTCCGGTCAGTGGCGTAAGTCGGAGCAGTTACTGGTCTGCTTTGGTGGTGACAGTAAAGGTGATGCTGTGTCAAAGCAGGGCATCTCTAACTGGATAGTGGAAGAAATCTCTATAGCTTACGAGGCGTGCGGTCTCGCCACGCCTCTGGGCATAAGAGCTCATTCCACTGGGGCGATCACTTCCTCAAAGGCTTTGCCCAAAGAGGTATCCTTGCAGGATGTGTGTGCGGCTGCAGGGTGGTCTACGCCACACACATTCATTCATTATTACAGCCTGGATATTCATTCCACCCCGGGCTCAAGTATCTTGCAGTGATACCTAAGTTGGGCTTAGGTATTTTTGAACAGGCCATACCCTGATGATCTACGTCATCTGAAGCGTACTTCTCAGACATACAGGTTTGAGATGTTGACGCTAAAACTTATCGTTCCACAGATTCAGTTTGAGGATTGGTTTGTGATAATAGAGCTAATTAACATGCATTTTCCATTGCCTAGTCGCAGGAAGTTCCTGAGCTTCGCATTTGAAGCCAACGTGTATAGTTATTGGTTCTTTCTTTTGCTAGCTTTATCCCCTTGCTCCTTTACGAAGTGCATGGATGCCACTCATGGATGCTACAAATAGTTGGACAACTGCTTAATTCTAGAGTGATCCAGGAAGTTGGCTATTCAACATTGAGATGTTGTTCTCACCCATGTGGGAAACTTGGGGCTCAGGTTCAACCTCTGGGAAAGCTGAGCTCCAATTAATAGTGTCTTTAATCTGGGTTATATGCAGGCGGTTGTGGCTCAGGTGTGGCTGTTGCTCACGTGGTAGAGCGGGTTGTCCACTAATCCAATAATTGTAGTGTTGGCGGTTCGATTCCCGGCCCACGTGACTCCATGTACTCCATGTACTCCAAGTGTCCTTGAGCAAGACACTGAACCCTGAGTTGCTCCCGATGGCAAGTTAGTGCCTTGCATGGCAGCTTTCCTACCATTGGTGTGTGAGTGTGTGTGAATGAGACACACTGTAAACGCTTTGGTATTGCTAAGGTTAACAAAGCGCCATATAAGTGCAGACCATTTATATTCGATTTGAATATGATGAGGGTGTGTCTATCCCCAACATGCGTAGGGCAATCCTATGAACATCAGCAAGATAAAGTTAGGTCTGGGCATCCACTCCAGATCCTACGGAGACTGTTGTGACTTATGGTAGCAGCTGTCATTATCATACCATTGGTCCCATTGCACATGAGACCATTCAGAGGTGGCTGAAAGTTGTGGTTTTCATCTGAGGAGAAACCCCTGAGAGTAATCAGTGTCACATGGTGATACCTACATGCTCTGAGAAACTGGAGATGTCCCCAGTCTCTAGCCTCAGGTCACACTCTAGGGGCGTCTCTTATTGCAAGATGGTCCTGTCTGACACCTCCCTCATAATCTCTGGACTGGTCCTGTTGTGGCATCATCTATCATCTATTGTGGCATATAAATCGCCTAGAGTTTTGCGCTGTACTCCTAGCACTGAAATTCCTCTCCTCTTGAGAGGTCACCATGTGTTAGACAATACAGTTGTCGTCTCATCTATCAACCATCAAGGAGGATTACGTTCAGGCAGGCTCAACTAATTCTTCTCTGGCAAAAGGGAAGTTGTGTAAGTGAGTGCAATGTACATTCTGGGCAACTGGAATGTGGGGGCAGACATCCTGTCAAGGCAGGGTCTAAGGCCAGGGATTGGAGGCTCTATCCACAAGTGAGTCAGTCTATATGGTGCAGGTTCGACTGAGTGGACGTGCACGTGTTCACCTCGGAGAAGACAACACACTGCCCACTGTGGTTCGCCCTCACTCTTCCTGCACCGAAAAAGTGTCAAGGTTGTTCACCATGGTACACATGTGACTGTGCTAATGTCTACATGCCTTTCCCCCGATTGCTCTGCTCCCACAGGCGCTAGCAAGAGTTTGGAAAGGTCATGCTTGGTCTGCTGCTAGTAGCACCAAAATGGCCTTCTCAAATTTGGTTCTTGGAGATGATATCTCTGCTGGATGGCAATCCCTGGTAGATTCCCATTCTGAGGGATCTATTGTCTCAAGCCAGAAGGTTGATTATTTCATCCTCGGAACTATGGAAACTGTGAGTCAGGCCCCTGAGGGGCACCAGCTGAGAGATTTTGGTCTCTCAACTGAGGTTGTAGAGATAATGTCAAAAGCTAGAGCACCATCCACTAGAAATGAAGTGGCAGCTTCTTTTATCGTGGTATAAGGAACATCTATGAGACCCAGTAAACTGTGCTATAGCGACAGTCCTGGAGTTCTTACAGGAATGTTTCTCAGCAGGGTTGGTTCATCCTACAATTAGGGTCTTTGTGGCCACCATTTCAGCCAGCCACACCCCTATTGATGAAGCCTCTGTGAGGCAACAATCTCTAACTTCAAGGTTTTCTGAGAAATTTCTGTAGTCCTGCAAGGTCCCCTGACTGATCACAGCCCTGCGTAGTGCAACCACAGCAAACTTTTTGTTACTATTCATCTTTATTGCGAGTGTTCTGAAGGCTCGCCCCCCTCTTCCTCGTCTACCTTTCCCTGCCAGTTCCCCCCTTCTTCGCATAGCCATCTACGCCCATTTAAATGGGCTCAAAAACATTGAGCAGTAGATTTGTGTTGAAAGAGGGAGCTTTCATAACCCTTTAAAGCTGCCTTAACTGCATTTGCCTCCATCTGATCCTCCATTACATGAAAGAACAAAACGATATTGAACATAGACAATATGGTCTATGATATGAATAACAATGCAGCATTTAACAGTTCAGCAAAATTTAAATGACCTCACTGTCTATAGGTGTATTTACTGTTTCCTCATCCTGGCTGTCTTTCTATGTCTTTTCTCCATCCATCCATCCATCCATCTTCTACTTCTTCTGCTTACTCCTTTTCAGGGTCATGGGGGAACCTGGAGCCTATCCCAGGGAGCATCAGGCACAAAGTGGGGTACACCCTAAAGAGGGTGCCAGTGCATCGCAGGGCACAATCTCGTACACACTCACACATACACTACGGACACTTTAGACATGCCAATCAGCCTACCATGTATATCTTTGGACTGGGGGAGGAAACCGGAGTACCTGGTGGAAACCCCCGTAGCACGGGGAGAACATGCAAACTTCGCACACATGGCCCCCGCAGGAATCGGACCCCTGGAGGTGTGAGGCGAACGTGCTAACCACTAAGCCACCATGCGCCCCTTTTTTTGAATCACTTGCTATATTTCTCTCTCTCTCTCTCTCTCTCTCTCTCTCTCATTCACTAAATCTTTTTATGTCTAGGCCAATTTGTCAGTTTCAATAGAAGAGTTGTGATTGTACCGAAGATACTCCGCACACTTCAGAGACACACACATACACACACATTCCAAAGAAATCAATATCTCTCAGAATGTTTGTGCTAGATATAGAGCCAAAATAAACACTAATGTATTTCATAAAGCGATCAGTGACTAAGAGAAACCTCAAAAGAAAGTAAAAAAGGCTAGTCTGACAGCTTATACTAGTCTAACTACATGATACATCAGCACTAACCCCCAACACACACAACTCACACAACAAAGGAATATCACATCCTTTTAATAGTAAACAGACAGTCACAACACCAAAATCTCTCTCTCTCTCTCTCTCTCTCTCTCTCTCGGTGGGAGTGGGTCTGTGTGAGAGCTGGGTGTGTTTGGTAAGTGTGGATGTGATAATGTCTGGATTTTTCCCCCTTGTTAGCTGGTCAAAACACATAGTGCTCAAGCTTGTTGTAAAAAGACAGAAATCTGATGATTGAGGCATGATTTGCCAAGACCGGTATGGTGACTTTTGGCTTACAGTCAAGTATGGTGGTGGGAGTGCCATGGTCTGGGGCTGCATGAGTGCTGCTGGAACTGGAGAGCTACAGTTCATTGAGGGAACCATGAATGCCAACATGTACTGTGACATACTGAAGCAGAGCATGATCAGTATGCAGTATTCCAGCAGGATAACAACCCCAAACACACCTCCAAGATGACACTGCCTTGCTAAAGAAGCTGAGGGTGAAGGTGATGGACTGGCCAAGCATGTCTCCAGACCTATGTCTGTCAGAGTATGTCTCGTAAAATGAATATCACTTGTAAATAATTAACAATTTTTATAACACAATTTAGGTGTCATGACGCTTCTGTGACAAAATCTCAAATAGAGTTCTACTTATGGAATTAAATTTGTGCCAAAAAGTATTGAAAGTAACTTTTTAAGAAACAAACACAAATACAATGAGAGAGAGAGAGAGAGAGAGAGAGAAGAAAAACACTGAAACAAGTGAACTGAGCAGCAAAATGTAACCTGGTCTTCAAATCAACAGAATTCTTTGTTAAGAGATTTCTAAGCTTCATTTTCATTAATCATGGTTTATGAATGTGCTGCTAGAGGTTTCTTTTATGCTTTCAAATGTTTTGTTTATGCTCCACAAGTTTGCATTCACCATTCTGGTGCAAAACTCATGTGTGGGCAGGTTTAACAGCAATTTACTCTCATTGGCTAGTGAGATTTGCATAAACTGCTTGAGTGTCCAGTTGAGGAGGAGGAGGATGATGCCACCATTGCCGCTCCTATGCTGCTCCTAAGAGCAAATCTCAAAAAAAGTTTTATGTGACTACACAAACCTTAAATATTAATTACGAACAAATATACTGACTAAGTGGGTATTTTCTAAACAAAGTACAAACAGTATAACTATACTAACTATAAACTTCCAGGTCAGGGAGCTGTCAATCCAAATCCCACTAGCCAATGAGAGTAAATCACTGTTAAGCCCTGCCCACATGTGAGGGCTGTGCCAGAATGGTAAACATAAACTTGCCAAGCTTAAACAAAAATTTTACAGAATAAACGAAAACTCAGGCCGAGCATTCATAAATATGATTACAAAACTGTTAACAAAGAATGCTGTTTATTTGCATGTTTCTATATTAAATATTTGTCACTGAATTCACTGTTTACAGTTTCAGAGTGTGTTTCTTCTTTCTTATTGTATATTCTTATTTGTACCTTGAAAAATTACATTCAATATTTTTGGCACAAATTAGTCCCACATCTACTGGGCATGTACTGTATATTAATAAATACTGCCATCATACAGCAATCATTCCCCTTCTCCTTCTCAACTGTGCACGTCAAATTAAATGAACTACATGATATGGAGCTATCTATTTATGACTACCAGAGGTACAAGTGTCCTTTCCTCCTATGCTTGGGATAAATTTTCCTTATCCCTTTCTACTTTGCTAAGTGTTCTTTTCTGCTGAAAAATATTATTTTTAGCATTATTTTTAGAACATTACTAGCAGATATTAGCTTTGAGATATGAGCATTGTTCTCCAATGTTGGTGGCTTTGCACTAAGTAAATTTTTCCTTTACCATCTCATTTTACAGCTGAATTGATTCCCCTTCAGTGTTTTCTCCAACTAGCAGATTTTTAGAGCTTGTGGTCACCACATTGCTAGCATCAATGAATTGGTACTATCTCAACATTCCATGGACTGTTTTAATCACCTGTTCTTTTTAACTGGATTCCTACTAATTTTCAGCTCTTTATTTTAAAGTGGGTATTCCCTCCACATAAATGTCTGTCTTCCTAACATTTGAGATGTATTGCACCAATAGCTCATCTTGCAACTGAATTTCTTGAAAGGCGTAAATAGGCATCAGCTCATTGTTGGCATTGACAATTTCAAGAAATCATTGTTTGATTTCTCCAACATCCTTTGCACTGACTGGACAACTATGCCAATGTTGACACAGCAAGTTCAGCTGGCAGACTTGTATTCTGGCTCAAAGCCGAATATGACCCAAGCCCCAGGACCAGAAGCCAAGAAAGCAGTATGAGTTGCACTCTAGACAAATGAATGACTTGGCAGCAGACATGGCTTTGCAAAAATCAGTGATCCATGAGTGACTGAGTAACTAGGAGGTCTGCATTTCTCATCAGTGCTCAACTTATAACTTAAATGGCTAGTCCTGCACTCCCCTTATCAGATCATGAGGGTATTCATTCTACAACATATGTGTAAAATACAGGGCAGTATTTATGCATATACTGTATGTAAATGTAGTGATTTAGTCACTATGGAAACGGAGCTTGTGTGCACAAATTTGACTGACCAAAAAGCAGGTATTAATCTTTGAGATGATATCATAGCACCCTGAGATGACATTGACGCACTGACACACCAACTTCCATGTTCAGGTTATTCACTTTTGCCTTAAGAATAGCATGACTACAGCAAGAAAAAACAGCATACATTGATGATTTGGACACAATTACAGATTTAAACACAATAACATTTCATCGCAACTCCCATACTCACCTCAGCATTTTTTCTTTCCTGTCTAACTTTCTTCAACCAGGCCTACAGTACAGCTCATTCTAACTCCCATTCTGGGAGTTTCCTCATCCTAACAACACTAATCTTCATCACAAAGTCCCCTTCATCTAAATTCACCAATTCTCTCTCTCCCAATATGTCCATCAAGGATTGCATACACTCTCTTCATCATTATAATCAAGCCACCCTTCTGGTTTTCTTGAAGCCTCTGCCCTCTTCATTCCAGCCCTCACTCATGTTAATCTCAAACCACTCCCTTTTCCTCCAAATCCCATCCATTCCTCAGTTGTCCCCACATTTTCTATCACTAATCCCAATTCCTTTCTTCATATAACCACCCCACTCCTTTTATCTGTTAGTCTGGCCCCCTGTTTATTTCTCCATCTCTTCTCATAAGAGAATCAAAAAACTATTCCAAAATCAATTGCGATAGAAAGGTCTTTAAATGTTAAATTTATTATTATTTTGAGGAGACAGCAAATTTACACTGTTACACAAGCTGTACACTCACTACTTTACATTGTAGCAAAGTGTCATTTCTTCAGGGTTGTCACATTAAAGATATAATCAAATATTTACAAAAATGTGAGGGGTGCACTCACTTTTGTGAGATACTGTATATACAGTGCCTTGCGAAAGTATTCGGCCCCCTTGAACTTTTCAACCTTTTGCCACATTTCAGGCTTCAAACATAAAGATATAAAATTATTTTTTTTTTGGGAAGAATCACCAACAAGTGGGACACAATTGTGAAGTGGAACAAAATCTATTGGATAGCAAGAGAACTACAGCTGAGGTGGGAGAGTCTGTCCATAGGACAACAATCAGTCGTACACTGCACAAATCTGGCCTTTATGGAAGAGTGGCAAGAAGAATGCCATTTCTCAAAGATATCCATAAAAAGTCTCGTCTAAAGTTTGCCACAAGCCACCTGGGAGACACACCAAACGTCACACCAAACGTTAAGAAATGGCTTTCTTCCAAATCCGGCTTTAAACTTCTCCACAACAGTATTACGGACCTGCCTGGTGTGTTCCTTGGTCTTCATGATGCTCTCTGCGCTTTCAACAGAACCCTGAGACTATCACAGAGCAGGTGCATTTATACAGAGACTTGATTACACACAGGTGGATTCTATTTATCACCATCAGTCATTTAGGACAACATTGGATCATTCAGAGATCCTCGCTGAACTTCTGGAGTGAGTTTGCTGCACTGAAAGTAAAGGAGACGAATAATTTTGCACACACCACTTTTCAGTTTTTTATTTGCTAAAAAAGTTTAAAATATCCAATAGATTTCGTTCCACTTCACAATTGTGTCCCACTTGTTGTGATTCTTCACAAAAAAATTTTAATTTTATATCTTTATGTTTGAAGCCTGAAATGTGGCAAAAGGTTGAAAAGTTCAAGGGGGCCGAATACTTTCGCAAGGCACTGTAAACCTGCTTATGTGGTTCATGGAGACATAATATATCTGTCTAAATATGTTTAAACACTTGCTAACTAAGTGTAATTTTCAGGATTTTTGGAACGTTACATGCATGTAACATGCATGTAGCATGTAACATTAGGCCATTCAATTAAGTTTGTATCACACGTCTGGTATGCTCCTGCACCATGACATTATCAAAAGAGAGAAGAGTGCTGGAACTATTTCCCATTGAATTTTTTACATTTCCCATTGTAATTTGCATAGATTAAGTTATAACGTTTTTTAACCACTGCAGTGGTGTTCATCTACTTTTCAGACACTGTCCATCAGTATTAACAAATGAATTATTTTATCACAGAAAGCGTGCTATAAGATTAGTCAGGACAGTGTTGGGTTCTGTGTGTAGAGTACCATGGCTCTGTGTTTAGCTGCTGGTGAGCAGGACAACAGGAAAGGGGAGGTGTGGGAGACCCCAAACAATCCATACCTCTCCACAATAACATTGGAATAGAGGTCAAACAGACAGCATAACCAAAGCTTTTTTGCTAATAAAAAAACACTATATATGCAACAGTGAAATTATAACACTTGAACCTAGTAGGCTAGGTAAAAAAAAAAAGAAATGGTTATGAAAAACTGCACATTCTTAAAGCCCAAAGTGTCTACTTTCATATGAGCTATTAACCACTACTGTAGAGTGTGACATCACAAATAAATTCAATGCTGAACAGAGGCACCCACAAAACAGGTGCGCATTCCATTTGTGGCCTCTGATAAAAATAATAAATAAAAATAAATTAAAAAATGTTAAATGTTAATATTCTACAACTTTACTTATGGCTGAGTTACATACACAATGGGAAAAATAGGCTTAGTTTGTTGATGCATCAAACACTATAATGTGGATTTTTCCATTAGAAGTGATTTGGATGAAATTATATTGCTTGTATTGCTTTTATTTCCATACATATATGGTATATTCTGCCATTTTTCAAACAAATTGAATTACTAGGTATTACTTGTCTCAACTTTTGCTTCATTGCAAAACTAAAAGAGCAATCGTAAGACACCAACCAAGCATATTTTGGTTGATTACATACATTTAAAAAATGAATAAAATAGTGCCTTCTGGGTTGCCAAGGAACATCTGGACAAAGTTACACTGAGAGACTAATTTAACTCCCACCTCTGATAGGACTTCTCTTGTGTGCTGAGTGAGGTCTGGATCACTGAGTCTGACTGGACCATGTTCATGTCCTCAACTGTAGAAGCAGCTGCAAGAAATTGTGGCTAGATTGCTGTCAGTGCCTGTTATGGCTGTAAACCGTGGACACTTTATTGAACACCAATAGTGATTTTTTCTGTCAAGAAAGCTTTGAGAGCTGTCAAGTTGAAGAAGGCAGCCTTCTGGGTAATACACACAAAGGGCTCTTCTGGGTCAGTTAGGTATAACAAAGCTGAGGATCTGTGGTGAACACATTTGCATGAATGAAAGTTGAAGAGGACATGGAAAAAGACTTGGGGTGGCCCCAAAGATGTCATGCCAAGCTCTTTAGCAGCCTCAGGTGGGGAAGTTGAGACAATACACTAACTCTGATAAGCATGTGTGGGGCTAGTGTTCACCTCTACTCGGGATATTGTTGAGCAATAGAACAAGCACTTTGAGAAACTACTTAAACCAGTGGGAATTCCCTCCCTTCTGGAGCCAGTGCCAGACATCTTTGGTGTTCTTTAGGGCTGAGGTGATTAGAAACCTTCATAGCTAAAGAATGCAGGGATGAATGAGATTAAGCCAGAAATTAAAGGCACTGGACAAGGTTGAGGTTGTGTTTTTAACCCACCTCTTCGGTGTTGCATGGATATCTGGGGTAGTGTCTTTGTATTGGTAAACTAATCCAATCTGGAAACAAATTTCAAATACATCATTCTGACACCAACCCAAACAAAAATAAATTCACCAATGTATAAAACATGTTTTTTCTTTGTTTTTGAATAAGGTGTTTAAAAAAATACATAGCACATGCTGTAATGTATATGCTTGCTACTCACAGCTCTCACATGGTACTAAAAACTGTATACTCATATTGCTCTATGGTTAAAATGGAGAACAATTAAATAATATAAAGATGTTAAAATGCATGGTAGAATAGATTACAGAACAAGCATATGTTACAATTTCATAACCTCAATTTAGCAGCTCATGGTCACATTAAATATATATATATATATATATATATATATATATATATATATATATATATATATATATATATATATATATATATATATATATATATATATAAATAAAATCTATTAAATGTAAATGTTCATCAATTATTAGTATCCTTTTAGTCAATTCTTTGAGCTACCTCCCTTTGCCAAGATAAAAGCTTTGAATCTTCTCCTATAATGTCTAATGAGGTTTGATAATACATTGAAAGGGGCCTGAGGAAATTACTTCATACAGTGATGCTGGAGAGATCCTTCAAATTTCAAGGTCCATGCTGGTGGACTCTCCTCTTCAGTTCACCCCACAGGTTTTCAGGGGTGACCATGGCAGGACTTTGATTTTGTGGTCATTGGACATGTAACGGAAACACTAATTGAACTACGGCATGAATGTTCTTTAAATTAAGACATGAACATTGCTTAACTAAGTCATAAACACTCCTTAAACTATGGTAGGAAACACTCATCTAACTTAGGCATGGCATGAACACTTAACTATGACATGACATGAACGCACAACTATGACATGGCATAAACACACAAGCAGGGCATGACATTAAAACACAACTAGGGCATGACATGAACCCTCAACTAGGGCATGACATGAACCCACAACTTGCTTGGCTTGGTGTTGCTTTGCTGCAACTCTTTAGCTTTGTCTCTTTTAGTCCCATTCCGATTCATGTGCGCAGCAACACTAGGGGTTTAAATAACTAGTCACCAGGATGTGATGTGAACATCTTTTAATTGCTGACAGCTGGCAACACTTGACACAGTGGTAGCGTCCATGCGCATCTCATGCACGTACGTGCTCAAGAAAAATATTTAGTCCATAGTATTTGGTTGGTTATTCATAGGAAGACTAATAAATTAATGTAATCATTGACTTGATCAAATCATATATTATTCACATGGATTACTGCACTTTTGTATATGTAATATACAACATATGCTATATGGAATATACTGTTTATCACGTTTATGGCATTTAGCAGACACCCTTATCCAGAATGACTTATAGAAATTATTTGAAGTCTCTATCAAAACAAATCCTTAAATTATATTCTCAAT
Source organism: Ameiurus melas (assembly GCA_012411365.1). Taxonomy (NCBI): domain Eukaryota; kingdom Metazoa; phylum Chordata; class Actinopteri; order Siluriformes; family Ictaluridae; genus Ameiurus; species Ameiurus melas. The sequence continues at coordinate 9,864,402 of CM022766.1, read as the reverse complement.
ATTATATATTATTAACATTTTTTTTTATTTCCATAGGAGGGAGTCAAAATATCTTCCACTTCAAAATATCTCGTTTCAGACTTCACCTTATTGTTCATTTTGTGCTCCCGGCTGTCTGTGCATTTGTATGGAATTTGTGGATATGAAACAAGTTTGTTTGACATTTACACAACATTATTAAAAGAGTGACTAACGAGGCCCATTGATTTAAAATACATATGCAATAAATAGTAGGCTACAGCCAGTCTGTTAAACAGAAGTACAGGAAGTGTTTAAAAAAAAAAAAAAAAAAACACCTCAGCTGAATTTCAGTATTAAAGACAGATTCTGTCACAGGCTAACAATTTCTGCCAATTTGTTAACTGCATGTTGTAAGTGAATAACATTAGTTTCCCACTGTTCCGATACTAATCAATAACTTCAAACTGCCACTGAACCTCAACAATTTAGCTCTACAAATGGGATCAATAATGGTCAATTCACTCATTCAATATCTATGATATGCAGTGAATGTAACTTACAAAATAACCATTATATACAACTGTCTTCAACATTTTGAAAGTGATTTATTTATTACAAAAATAGTAAACATGTTTAAGAAATGCCATGATGTCCTCCACATATGCAAAATCAATTCACAGAATTATTAAATAACTACATTTGATCAATCTTTTTGTAAGCTCTGTTCCATTACACCTTGCTGTTCCACAATGCAAACCCAGTTTATTCTTTCTTTATCATTATTTTTCATACTCAGCCTCTCCTGAAGCAATCAATATCATGTTTAACATGTTTTTTTCTCTTAGGAGGCCCAGAGCTAACAAGCCCTGTATGGCTGAACATTCAACCTGATCGACTGATTCTGGGCAATGCTTTGCTTTTTTTCACTCCAGCTCTGAGAACAATGGGACCAGAGGCTCATGAGACCCAAAGGAGGAGTGAGATGAGTAGGAGGAATATTCCCTGAGGACACTACCAGTCAAAACATTAGACGCACTCATTCTTTATTTAAAATGTATAATAATAATAAAGTCATCAAATCTCTGGAATAAAACAAATGGAACTATGAGAATTATGTTGTGATAAAAAAAAATCCAAAATAAATCAAAATATAATTTTGTATTTTAGCATCTTCAAAGTAGACACCCTTTTTGCCTAGAAATTCCAGAAATGTTTTTCGGGCATTTTCTCAAACAATTTCTTGAGGAATTTTTAAACAGTATTAAAGATGTTCACACCTATGGTGGACACTTATTGGCTGCTTTTTCTGAATATTTTGCTCCAAGTCATCTAGTTATATATAGTTGTAAATAAATTTGTAAATAAAGTGTTAATTTTCTAATGACAGAAATAAACATTTTGGCACAATTATATTTTGTCTACAACACCAATTTTAAACATTTAATTACACCTTTCCATCCAATTTTTTTTTTTTTTTTTTTTTTTTTTTTTTTTTTTTTCACAAGATTACAGAGAGAGATACATTCAGATAAGAAACTAAGGTGACTGTGGCACAACAAGTAAACGGTCAACATAAATAACCTTTAATAAGAGCAGGTTGTCCACTAATCATATAGTTGGCAGTTCAATCGGCCCACATGCAGAAGTGTCCTTGGGTAAGACACTGAACCCCAAGTTGCTATTGATGGCAGGCTAGTGCCTTTGGTATGCATGGGTGGGTGAACAAGAAACAGTGTAAAGCACTTTGTAGGACCGCTACATATTATTAGGTTTTACCGAAGTGTTATATGAGGCAAGCAGAAGACAGTTAAGCACTGTAGCGGGATCAGCCCAGGGGGCGAAGGCGTAGCACAAACACCCGGGAGGCAGGTTGTAGTGCGAGAAGTGAGGGAAAACCCAGGATTTATTTGTCCTTCAATCCGTAGTGGTGTGTGTGTGTTTGGGTGCGTGTGTGCATGTGGGGGGGGGATGAGGGAAACCCGGCAGGGGCGGGGCTGGCGTAGCGGCGTCCTCCGGGGCGTGTCGGGATTCCCGGAAGAGCTGGGAAGGAGCGGTTCCCTGTGCCGGTTTCTCGGCCTCACCACTGTCCTCGTCGTCCTCGTCCGGGGCGGAGCCCTCTGTGAGCAGAGAGAGAGAGAGAGAGAGAGAGAGAGAGAGAGAGAGAGAGAGAGAGAAAGAGAGAGAGAGAGAGAGAGAGAGAGAGAGAGAGAGAGAGAGAGAGAGCGAACGGTTAGGTAAGCCCGTGTTTGCGCGGATTCAGTGGCAAATACCTCGGACATTAGCTGCCTACGTAGCCGAGTTGATCTCCTCCCTTCGTGGGCGGCAGGGTGTCCTTTTATCCCCTCCTTCTGGAGCTGGATTGGTGAACCTCCTGCTCCCGGTTCGCCAATCCGCCGCCGGCGCGGCGGGAGTCGGGGAAGGAGCGAACCTCCTAGTTTGCGCGTCGGGTGTTGGTCCGCCGCGACAGCACCTATCATCTTCACTTATTCCAATATGGCTTCCAGTGATTCAAAATTTGTGTTTGTGTGTGTCTTTGTTTGTGCAGGTAAATGTTGTATTACTTTAAAACATCAAAGCAAGTGCATTGTAGAGCCATTTATGTCCTTTCAGGCTTGACCCCAACCACATGTGACCTACTGATTGTGAGACAAAAAGTAATTTCGATTATGTGTATGTGTCTGAAGGCCACACACGCCACACACCACTCTACATACTCTCTTCACACACTTTATACTATAACTTCCATTAGGGCTCTCATTCATTACACTGGAGCCAGATCTGCCACATTTTGGCTGTTCTGACCTGTTCATCTGATAAAATGGAAAATTTGTCAGATTCAGAGTCAGATTTTTATTTAAATTTTTTTACCTTTATCTTGTCTAAAGTAATTGTGTGAGCGTAAAGGGCTCTTGTAGTGGGGAGCTAATGGTGGCTAATGGCACCTCCATCTGCACCATTGGCCATTTCAACAGTACCAAGCACACACACAAGACTCATTTAGACACTACTTACTAAATTTTCCACAAAGGCACTTCTTCTCCATATTGCATGCAATCATGTAGAAGCAATTCCTAATGTGTGTGTGTGTGTGTGTGTGTGTGTGTGTGTGTGTGTGTGTACACTGTGGGAGAACAAATGTATGCTTATTTCTTTCTTTATGGATTTTTGTAAGACTTCACTTGTAAAATGTTTGTTTACTGTCACAGCTAAACTCTTCTCATTTCCCCACCTATTTTCATCTATCTAGCCTTTATGTAGCTATCCCATCATGCATTGCATCATGTGACAGTTTCACACAATCATGTTTGATGCTCACATTATCTTTTTTCTCTTACTCTCAAACCCACACACTCTTCATGCTAGTGCACATGGTGCATTCACTTATCCACAATGTGTGTTCTATGTCCAGACCCTTGAGATACAAGGCAAAACAACACTGTTTCAAAGGTGCAACATATTCCAAAGGTGCAAACTATTCCAAAGGCCCAACATATTCCAAAGACCCAGGCACCTTTTTAATCAAGGCTTTGAAGAGGGAATTGATAAGAAAGAGACATCACATACTTCTGTTCTCTGTTCAATCTCAAACTTGTTGGATTTGAAACAACCAACGAACAAAATTTCTGTCTTGCATTAAAAGTGCACCATACATATCTGTATATTATTTGTTGTAGTATTGCTGTAATAAAAAAAAATGAAGATATGTTTGCAATTTGTATGGTGTTTTATTGATAAAGTAATTTCATTACTGCCTAGCCATGGGATTTCTGAAAAATAGCATTTGCTGAAAGAACAGTGTTTTAAGGAGAAATTGCACTAAACTTTCATTAGTTTTAGAAATAGTGTATTAAGCTTCCCCAAATCGCTAAACTTGATCATGTAAATTCTTCAGGTTTGAAATCTACAATTCAGTCCATGTTCTCCTCATTGTAGAAATCATAGGGCCCAATATCTGCCAACCCCATGACAAACCTTTTTGAGAACTACTAGCTAACTAGTAACTATTTAGCTGCTTTTGTCTCCTGTTTTTAGAAAGGAACAGAAACTTTTTAATTTTATCACTCAGGTAGTAACATATTATATATAAAATAGTAATGCACAGGTAAATTTTTTTGAAGGTAAGAAAAACTAAATGTAACTTCATAGTTTGTCATTAAGCTCCTTAACTTGAACTTAAAGGTTCTTTCATTATATTTCACTTTCGTGGGGACAGAGGCATAGATGTAGGAAAGCCAAAACAGGCAATAGTGGCAGAGTGACATCCTCACCGGAGCAAGGAAATATAGCAATGTCCTCAGAAAAGCAGGGAGGTGGAATGACATCCTCAGCTGAGCAAGGAAGCATAACATCCTAAGCAAAGTAAGAAGTCGGAGTGACATCAGAAGTGACACCGTGCATAGTAACATACACGGCAAAACAGGGAGACTGAGTGACATAAGTGGCAAGGCTGCGATTTGCAGGAAGTGGAATGCATCCCCAATGCATCACAGAAGCAGAGCAACAAGCAGTATGGCAGTGTGATCCTCTGCTAAGCCAGGTAGTGACATCTCACAACATAAGCAGAGCAAGGAGGTAAAGCAGCCAAGGCGGAAGATGGTTACAGCTCAGTTGGAAGACCCCTTCTTAAAATACTTCCTAAGGGAGGACATTAGGTCAAGCCATTCCCAAGTGGCTTTAATCAGGGATCCTATCCCCTCTTTCTCAAACCTCAGTCAATTCTCCTCTAACAGGGCATCTTGGACACTGAAAAAATCTGCTGAATACATTTCATAAGGTCTTGCATTCTGTCTGAAATATGCATCTTTCAGATCTATCATCACAAACCAGTCCTTGCACTGAATATGTGGCACAATAAGTTTTATAATCAGCATTCAGATGATGCTGATCAAAAATTGGCCGCATACTCCTATCTTTTTTGAAGACCAGGAAATAATGGCTGTAACAACCTCCCTACCTTAGGGAACAGGTTGCATGTTTTATGGCCCCTTTTGTCCAAAAGGGTACTTACTTCCTGCACTAACATTGGGCTCTGCTCTATGCTGACAACTGTGGTGAGCACACCTCTGAACCGGGGGGGTCGTGTTCTGAACTGGACCCGGTAACCCTTTTCTATGGTAGACACATTTGCCAGTAGTTTCCACGCTGCCAAATGGTCTTTCAGTGATGTTAGCTTTTCCAAATTTCGTTGGAGGGAGAGCATCAGATTTCCGTCATCCTGTGACAGCTTGCTAGTGAGAAAAGGCTGAAAACATGGGATGGCCTTGGCCAGGGCAGGCCCCACAATAGCACTGGTGGCTAACTGCCATAACAACCACATGTTCCCTGACACGTCCCTCTGTGGCCCATCAGGACCATTCCTTCCTTGCTTGCTTTGCTTTCATGATCATTCTTAGATCAGGCCTCTTAGCAGGCTGTGGCTATGGCCCCCTGTTCCCCATGGCTTTCTGCGGGGGGAGGTGAGCTGCCACCCTCACCTTCTACGCCTCCCTCGCACTAGCGCTGGCCTGGGCTCCACTCATGGAGGCCCAAACAAACTCAACACAACAGGAAGGAACTGGCTGAATGCCGCCGTTTGATGTTTTGCCTTGCAAAACCTGTTGGCGATGGCATTAACCACGCCACTAAACAGGCCGAAAGGTTTAACAGGGGCATTCAGCAAAGAGACCTTATCTTTGTCCCCCATCCCTGAGGGGTTGAGCCATAGGTGGCTCTCCACCACCACCAGGCTACCCATTGAACAGCCGATATGACGGGCTGTTTGTTTGGTTGCCCGGAGAGATAAATATGGGCGCAGCGCTACCACTGCCTTGGGCCCAATTCCCTCCCCAGTATTGAACATTGCGGGGTTATAAACACGGCCAGTGTATGGTATTCTCCAGAAGCGTGATATCTCATCATGCATATCTCATCAATGGCACCCACTACTGACTCCTTGGAGTCAGCAAGGGTATTTTGGCTTTCCATAGGGGAATGGGGAGTTGCGGCTCGAGCTCCAAAGTCAGGCAGAGAAGACAGAGCAAGTGATAGAGCAGGTCTCGTCTCCGGCTCCTCTTCCAAATCCATATGAGAACCCCGCGACCTTAGATCCACAAGGCTCTGAAACCCAACTCCCTTCGGATGAGAAGAGAGCGAGTCGAGAGCGGAGATGCCTAATCGTGAAATGTTCACAATGCTGACATTCAGACCCCTCGAGGGGTGCTGTAGCATGCTCTACACACAAACACTTCACACACAAAGTGTATCCATCTCCTCATGTGATGAAACAGGAGAAAGTCTTAACACACTTTCTGAATTCTTTCTCACTCATTATTTCTCTCTCTTTTCCTTTCTTTTTTCTAAAAAAAGGATAGAAAAGTTTAGAGATTTTGAGAAAATATAGAGTAGAAATGAAGCGTCTTTTAGCACTGTAGGGATTTGGCAACAAAGTCAATCCCTCTTCCCTCCATTAGCCTTTTCAGCCTTTCTGTTAAGAGTAGAGTGCTTCTCTTCTCTATGCTACTGTACGGATGTGGTTTTCCTTAGAGTGTATACAAGCTTGGAGAAAGTCTGATTGAACAACACTGACACACAGGGTAGCCCAGAGAGACTTCCTGATTTATTAAAGATTCACAGGTTTATATACATATACAGAGGTACAAATATCCATGCATAAGCAAAATGATGTTGACATAGTATGGCAGTTTAAAGTGACTGACCACGTAGATGAAAAAAATCTTATGCAATACAAGAATGTTCAGTTTTCTGAACATATGTGGTCTCATGATATGGTTCGCCTAACAGAGAAAAGTTCCTTTGATGACATGTTAACTGGCACTTACACCACAGACAGGTCTAGAAAAGTTCATGAGACAGAAATCAAACTATACCCTAAACATACTTATACATATCTGTGGGAATAAAAAGTTTCCAAGAATCACACAAACAGACATGCAGTCTTGCTGAAGATAATAAGGCTGGCGGAGTGGTTCACAGGTGCCATATATATATATATATATATATATATATATATATATATATATATATATATATATATATATATGTATATATATATATATATTATATTTTTATATATATATATATATATATATATATATATATATATATATATATATATATATATATATATATATATATATATCATGCGATGTGCTTAATCACCTGAACGTGGCAGGCCTATAAGCAGAGGCATGATTTTACACAAGCTTCATATACCAGGCCGCTTCCCATACTGTTATGCTAAAGTCGAAGTTCAGAAGGGAACAGAAAACAGGAACTATGTACTTGTGGCAAGGTACAAGGACAAAGAAAACAAAAGGAAGCACAATATAAGTGACAGGAAGCATTACATTGCAAAGAAAGACAAACACAAAACCAGTGCAGTACAAAGCATGACTATATATACACAAAAGTGCTAATTAACCAATAACATGAATCAGGTGAAACCAGACATGTGACTAGTTGCAGTGGCTGATAGGAATCATAGTCTCAAATATTTTCCAGCATTTCTGTGACAATAATGCGTTCAGGAATGAACATGAACTAACAATAGAAAATTATATTTTAAGAAATAAACATTAACTAAGATTAATAAATGTTGATTTTTTTTCTTTTAGATATTGTTTGTAGTGGAATAGTGCCAGCATTCGCTTTTGCTAAGGATTGGGAGCAGTGTTTTTAAGGTGACAATGTACCTTAAATGGTTGAAGATAGACATTTTGTTCACACCATGAAGCTGCATGAACACAGACAGGTAGTGGGTATTTACTAAAATAAAACATGAAACAGTTGTAACTCTTATGAATACTCATACAAGAGTAAATCTTATTTTTTTAATGATCTTAATAAAATGCATATGAATAAAAAAGTATAATTGATACACAGATACACAAATATATATCTGAAATATCAGATTAGTGGAAATAATGTAACTGAAATGGCCACATTTTTATATTTTCATGATATTTTCATAATGAAAGTTAGGATAAGGTATGGAAGGTTAGCAAGTGCAGATAAGAGTTTAGAGAGAGACAGAGAGACAAATCCAACACAGGAGACAATAGCGAGGTCAAGAAGCAGGCAATGGGTCAGGCGATTGGCAAACAGGCATAAACTGGGCAAGTCTAGAATCAAGAACGAGAAACAAGGTCAAGGAACATGAAACAAAATGAGGAACAGGGTATAATAGCTTGGTATGGTGATAACACTCAATGCTATGCAAAGTCATGGTGTCCAAAAAGTCTCTTTTATAGTGTGGAGTGAGTGATTGTGAGATTGGCCACAGGTGTGTATGATTAGAATTCTGGAGAAGGTGAACGTGTGTGAAGTGTCGTCCATGGCAGCTATGTTTGTCGGCTGCAGTGAAGGGTGGGAAATGTTGTCACTGGTTTGTTGTGACATGACAGAACCCACCCCTAAGGGCGCTTCTCCTGAAGCGCCAAAATACACTCCCTCCCCCAGCAGTCCTGGCCCTCTGGGCAAAATGTCTTCACAGCTCCTCAAGTTGAAATGCAGGCATTGTCCGACAAGGTTCCTCAAGGAGCAGACACGAGTTTTGCCAGGGTCATCAGTCTTGAGCGTGAGAAGAACTTGGTTGGCCATGTCAGCAGACTCAAACGTGAGCAGAACTTGGTTGGCTGTGACAGTAGACTCGGAGACGGTGAGAACCTGGTTGGTCGTGACATCTATTTTAGGTGTGTGCAGAAAATGGTTAGTCATGACGTCGGTTTCAAGTGTGAGCAGAACCTGGTTGGTTGTGACGTCGGTTTCACGCGTGAGTAGAACCTGGTTGGTCATGACATTGGTTTCAGCCATGGGGAGCACTTGGTTGGTCATGTCAACAGATTCTGGCATAAGCAGAACATGGTTGGTTGTGTGAGGAGATTCGGGCATGAACAGAACTTGGTTATCCGTGTCAGCAGATTCGGGCATGACCATAACTTGGTTGGTTGTGATGTCGATCTCAGAGTGGAACTTGGCGTGGAAGGTCACGTCGACAATCTCGGACTGGAACTTGGCATGGAAGGTCATGTCGTCGGTCTCGGACTGGAACTTGGTGTGGAAGGTCACATTGTCGATCTCGGACTGGAACTTGTCGTGGAAGGTCACATCATCGATCTCAGACAGGAACTTGGCTTGAGAGGTCGTGTCTTTGACCTCAGGCAGGAACTGGGCATGAGCAGTCATCTTGTCCACCTCGGACGTGAACATTTCAATGGAGGTTGCCTCATTGACCTCAGACAGGAGGGTGGCTTTGGAGGTTGCCTCGTCAAACTTGGCCAGGAACGTGGCTTGAGATATCGTCTCTTCGACCTCTAGCAGAAACTTGACCTTATGCCGAAGCTCTGGAGATTGCACAACCTTGTGGGTTTGAGGCAAGAACTCTGGGGATGAGACCACATCATGGGTCTCCTGCTGGAGCTCTGGTGAGGAAGTTGCCACATTGACCTCCAACTGGAGCTTGGCAGGTGAGGCCACCTCATGGGTCTCAGGTTGGAGCTCTGGGGAAGAGGTTGACAGGTTAACCTCTGGCTGGAGCTCGGCTGCTGAAACCACATAGTGGGGTCACCCAGTTTGCCTTTTCATAATATGTGGTGAATGACAAATCAGGTTTATCTATGAGGCAGGCCTTCCCCAAACACTCCTCCAGATTGGATGCGTACTCTGGACTCACAAAATTCTTTATCAATAGTCCCACAAACTGAGTTACTTTGTGCAGACCCTTGGAATCTCTATGGGCTAGATGCTCCGTCCACTGGCGGGCTTGGCTAATAAGCCGGGAGAGGATGAACCCTAGCCACTGCCTCTGGTCAGGCTTGGGGTGTGCTAGGCTCAAAAAATGCAATTGGCAGTCAAAGAGAAAATACTCAGTGTAGCCAAAAAATCCATCATATGGCTCTGGGGAATCAGTGGCAACCCATTGAGGAAGCTTGACAGAGTTGAGTCTTTGTAGGGTGTTCCGTATTACCTTGGCATGATGTCTCCTTCTTCCTGCTGCATCCATGGTGATGCATGATGTCTCCTTCTTCCTGCTGCATCCATGGTGAGGCATAGTATTCTATCACGTATACCACGTAATGAAGGTTAGGACAGATGCAAGTGCAGATAAGAGTTTATTTAGACAATAGCGAGACAAGTAGAGACAATAGTGAGGTCAAGAAACAGGCAATGGTTCAGACAATTGGCAAACAGGCATAAACTGGGCAAGGCTAGAATCAAGAATGAGAAATGAGTAACAAGGTCAACGACCATGAAACAAAATGAGGAACAAGGTATAATAGCTTAGTACAGTGATAACATTCACTACTACGCAAAGTCATGGTGTTCAAAAAGTCTCGTTTATAGAGGTGAGTGAGTGTGAGATTGGCAACAGGTGTGAGAGATTAAAATTCCAGTGACGGTAAACGTGTATATGTGTGTGTGTTTGTGGGAAGTGTAGTCTATGGTGGCCATGTTTGTAGGCCTCATTGCAGGATGGGAAATATAGTCACTGGTCTGCTGTGATATGACAAATATGCACATTTTCAATCACACTGCAAAAAAAAATTCACTGCTGATATCTTTGGATTTTCACACACAAGTCTCTAGAGTTTACAAAGAATGGCGTGAAAAACCCATCTTGAATATAGTCATATTTATCTATTGTTTCCTATTATAAGATTACAATAAACATAAATACAAAAACTCATAAATGAATCATTATTATACAGATGTGTTTGATTTTAGACTTTTATATTTTGTCTTGACATCTGACCAGACATTCAGTTATACATTACTGAACACAGTGTTGGAATAGCAACATTGTGCTTCGCAAAGTATAATACAATACACTTTCTCCCCTCTCCCTCGCTCATATATAATTATGCTATTATAAACATATGATCTGATTATTTAAGACAGAGGCAGGTTTGTTGTATTATTAGGTGGTATAATTAGATTGAGTTGAATGGTAATGGAGATTCGACAGCTCTTGTACCAGCCGCTCCAGATCTCCGAGAGGCAGAAAAGAGCAGAGATGACACATTTAAGCAGCTTCGAAACAGAGAATGATTCCTCTTCAGCCATATTTACACAGAAACACACACAAACGCACAAAGAAATTAACCTCTCACCACCACAGCACTCCACACATTGTCTAATACCACCAAAACTATCAGCTGTTAAATGGCACACCACACACATCCTCAACATCACTGCTGACACATCCCAAGTAAATATGTTTGTGTGGTTGATGCAAATTATCTACTGTTTGCCTAAATGTCTAAGAACCTAAGTACTTCAGAGAAAACATGATGTCCTTCATGAGGATAAGTAAGTTCAGAAACAAGTCTCACTGCAAAGAACTGAACATGTTTTAATTGCTCAGGCCAATTCATTCTAAATTAATGCTGCATAAAAAGCTCGCAAGAGTAAACTCAATATTGAAACCCTAATGCTTCATAGCTGGTGGTTAATGAGGAATGATAAAACTCAATTGAGCCAGCAGAGACAATTTAATTCCACACTGACACTACGTTCTCCAACAAATTCAAATGTTGGCCTTGTGTGGCTGTAAAGGATCTTTAATATGTTGTCCTCTGTCACACATTTTCAGTTGGCTTGTCAGTTGTTTTATTGGACCTTATAAATTAATTGACAAAATTTAAATGTTGATCTTGATGGACCATGATGTTTCTGATGTGTGTTGGTGTTTAATTAAAAATCATGGTGTTTGATATACACCAGAATTTTAGTTTTTGAATGTGTGTTTTTGATAGACAAAGTTGTTTTTTAATTGCTTTGGATGCATAGTAATGGTGAATGGCGTTTGACAGTGTATTCTAGAGTTTCATTGTAAATACTGTTGTTTAATTGAGACTGATGTTGGTCTTTGATGTAGAATGCTGAATGCTGGGCCAATATGATCTGAGTTTTTTTTACTGTTACATCTGAGTAATGAGTGGAAATAATGATTAAAATACATTCATACATTAAGACCAGCTTCACTGCTTACCTACCTTTTAAATTCAAAATACAGACCATTAAAAGTTGTCTGGCCTCTTAAAGGCTGTAAATCGCCATCTAATATCAGCAGGGTAGTTGAGTGACACAGGGCCATTGGTGGCGGTAATTAGTGTGTATGGCGTGTGTTTGGCTAAGGATGAGTAATTACTCATCAGCTGTAGAGGCTGGTCTGTGATTAAACACTCTTTCTCTGCAGCTTATCTCAGGGTCAGGGATAAAAAGTGTGGTGAGGGAAGGAGGACGAGTAAGATAAAACTGGATTGACAAGCTGCTAGTGCAACTAAATGCTAATGCGCCAGGTGACATTTTAAGGGGGCATGATGCATAGACTTGGCATGCTCTCAGTCAGTCACACACATGTACACACACACACCAGTTGGTTGACAGTATCCAGCCCAGTGGCATCCACAGTCTGGGAAGGTTAATAATTCTTTTAAGGTTAAGAAGCCCTTTTCTGCCTGCCAATAAGTTACTTAGAGCTTTATTATGCTGCTTAACGCTGAGTGAAAGTAACAATATTTTAGTAAAGGTTTTGCATAAGAGTTGCTTTAGGGACAGTACTTGTATGCAAATGAAAAAGCTTGCTCTTAATGAGTTTTTAAAAACATGTACCCATGTAAATTTGTTATTATACATGTTATTCATTTGAGTGAAGATGGTTGTGGTGCAGCAAAACCTGACATTGCATTTTGCCAATCTGGTAAGGGCTTCACGAAAGATAAACCTTTTGATTCAACATTAATGCCCAATCATGGCATGCAGCCACAAATGTGGAAGTGGACACACAAGTCTATGTTACTTTCATGTAACTAATACATTTAAAAAAAAAAAATTAACATTGGAAACTTAGCAATGTATATTTTTAATTTTTAACACATCTGATTAGGGTGGCACTGTGGCTTAGTGGTTAGCATGTTTGCCTCACACCTCCAGGGTTGGGGGTTGGATTACCACCTCTGCCCAACATTCTTGTGTACAACATTCTTGTGTTGCTGAGAAAGATAAAAAAAAAATATTTTATAATCTGAGATTACAGACAAATCTTGTGTGAAGTTATACTGGTTTTAACCAGTCAGCTGTTGCGATGTTGAAGGCTGCATTTATTTGAGCATCTGAAAGCTTTCATTACTTTAAAACATTATAAGTAAGGTTCAATATTACAAATTACAATATACTTTCAAATGAACAAATTAACCTTTTCATAGGTCACTGGATGTATAGTATACATTTTCTTTGTATCCGACCAATGCTATTGGTTTAAGCTCTTAGTCCTAACAGGCTCTTTTTATCCAGTTTTCCAGGATATGTGAAGGCGATATTGTGTCATACCTGAATGAGCAAGGCCAGCTCTTCCAATCATACACTCGCTCCTTTCCCATCATGCGTGACTGACATGTGGCTTAATTGGGTTATTTTTACCCACACTGATGTAGGAAGAAGCTCCTGGACACTAATGTCATCGTTAATGGATTTTAATTAGTGAAGCATGGAGGCAGAAGGAGAGGGAGAGATTAGAAGAGGAATGCAGAGATTGTGATTATTTCAGTCCAGTGGTTTCTGATTACTGTTCCATATGCTGGTGATCTTGAACAGAGATGGGAAAAGCCTGGGGTCTGACCCATGTGTGTGTGTGTGTGTGTGTGTGTGCATGTGAATCCTCATATAACCAAGTTTATTTCTCTGTTATTTAATTTTTTTGTTCCTTCTCACCTTTCTCTAACTTGATTTCTCCACTCCTGTCAACACTGTATTTGTTGTCTTTAATTAATTATTATTATTAAATTTTTTTTCTGCCCCCGTTTTGTCCGTGAGTGATAATCAGTATTGATCCTTGTGACTTGCAGGTGACTCTCTCAGTAACTCATGAGCGAGATACATGTCTGAAGACAAAGATGATCCATTTGCAGAGTGTGCTGCTGTACCACCGTAAACGAGCAGTAATGTTACAAGGTGACAAGAGCTGCACCTTCAACAACTAATGCCTGCCACTGGTGAATTAGTATGGCTCAGTCATTGAAGCTCAATTACTCTTACATGTGGAGAGAGAGAGACACCCAGACCTTGTGGAAATACTTTTTTCTTTCAAACAAGATGGTTGTTAATGCCATCAGTTGTTTAAACCAATGCTGTAATTTCCACTTGATGAGCTTAGAAGGTAAAATTAATTACACATAGTTTCCAGATTTGACGATGGGTGAATTTGATAGCACAATAATGCTCTTGGGATACTGAGCAGCTACAGTATATTTGACTCATGCAGAGGGAACTGCATCCCAGATGAAGTTTACACTGATAGCAGTCAGATAAGACAGATAAGTTAGGAGAATGCTCCAATAAAATTTCCTTGTTTGTCTAAGAGAATATTGTGACCTGTGACATCAGAAATGATCAACACAGACAAGGATATGCCATTTACTACTTTAACAAGCACAGTTTCAGTACTGTGATGAGGCTGCTGAGTTACAGCAGAGTTACCCGCTGAGTGCTAGGATTTTAAAGATAAATGGATAAATGGATCTTAAAGATAAATGCTTTCTTTATACACAACATCTCTGGGGCAGGTAATTGAGTTTCATGGCTTCCCATATCATTTCTATGCTGATGACACCCAGCTTGTTTTGTCCTTCCAGCCTGACGATCCATCCGTCTCTGCACGCATCTCTGCTTGCCTGTCACACATCTCGGTCTGGATGAGGGAACACCATCTTTATCTCAACCTGGCAAAATATGAGCTTCTCATCATCCCAGCTTGCCCCTCAATCAACCACAACCTCACTGTAAAGCCCAGTTCAACCACATGCCTGCCAACCAGGACAGCCAGGAACCTTGGGGTAATTCTTGATGACAGCTTGACCTTTACAGACCCCATCTCAACAACTGCATGGTCCTGTAGGTTCACCCTGTACAACATTAAGAAAATCAGACCCTACCTCACCGAACAGGCTACACAGATACTAGTCCAGGTTCTTGTTATCTCAAAATTGGACTACTGTAACTCATTACTCTCGAGCCTCCTGGCCAGCTCCAAATGATTCAAAATGCTACAGCATGCCTCGTCTTCAGCAACCCCAAGAGAACCCATGTCACACCCCTCTTCATCTCCCTACACTGGCTTCCTGTAGCCGCCTGCATCAAATTCATGTCCTTGATGCTCATCTACAAAACCTTGTCTGGAACAGCACCCTTCTACCTCAACTCTCTCCTGATGGCTTATGTTCCCTCACACAATCTGCAATCGATTAGCAACCAATGCTTAGTAATTCCTACTTAGCATGGCTCAAGGTCCCTTTCAAGAACCTTCAAACTAACTGTTCCTCAGTGGTGGAATGAACTTCCAACCTCAAACTGGACCGCAGAATCTCTCACCATCTTCAAAAAGCTGCTAAAGACCCACATCTTCCATGAACACCTAACCAACTCATTTAAAAAAAAAAACCAAAACATTCACTTACACCTCTACTCTGCGCACTTTGCTTCTTCTGGAACTCAATTAATGGATCTTGTATGGTAGCACTACTTGTATTGTTCTCTGTTTGATATATCGCTTTGCTTGTATTTTCTCATCTGTAAGTTGCTTTGGATAAAAGCGTCTGCTAAATGAATGAATGTAAATGTAAATGGTAGAGTGTCACACCTGAATGCAAGAGTTTATTATGTTCATTATTATTATTATTATTTTTAACAGATGTTTGATTGAATCATGTGATATTTGGAGGTATGCCCTTTCACAGGTTGAATGTTTGACATTTTCTACTATATGAACTTATAAAAAATAATAATAATAATAATAATAAAAAACCTTAGAGGTTTTTCCGACCTAAAATATGTTTCTCTTTTGTTTATATCTCAAGTAAAGTCTGGCTACAGTGAAAAATTAAGAAGAAAGCCATTTCTCAACGTTTGGTGTGATGTTTGGTGTGTCTCCCAGGTGGCTTTTGGCAAACTTTAAGACGAAACGTTTTATGGATATCTTTGAGAAATGGCTTTCTTCTTGCCACTCTTCCATAAAGGCCAGATTTGTGCAGTGTACGACTGATTGTTGTCCTATGGACAGACTCTCCCACCTCAGCTGTAGTTCTCTGCAGTTCATCCAGAGTGGTCATGGGCCTCTTGGCTGCATCTCTGATCAGTCTTCTGCTTGTCTGAGCTGAAAGTTTAGAGGGACGGCCAGGTCTTGGTAGATTTGCAGTGGTCTGATACTCCTTCCATTTCAAAATGATCGCTTGCACAGTGCTCCTTGGGATGTTTAAAGCTTGGGAAATCTTTTTGTATCCAAATCCGGCTTTAAACTTCTCCACAACAGTATTACGGACCTGCCTGGTGTGTTCCTTGGTCTTCATGATGCTCTCTGTGCTTTCAACAGAACCCTGAGACTATCACAGAGCAGGTGCATTTATACAGAGACTTGATTACACACAGGTGGATTCTATTTATTACCATCAGTCATTTAGGACAACATTGGATCATTCAGAGATCCTTGCTGAACTTCTGGAGTGAGTTTGCTGCACTGAAAGTAAAGGAGACAAATAATTTTGCACGCACCACTTTTCAGTTTTTTATTTGCTAAAAATGGTGATTCTTCACAAAAAATTACAATTTTATATCTTTATGTTTGAAGCCTGAAATGTGGCAAAAGTTTGAAAAGTCCAAGGGGGCCGAATACTTTCGCAAGGCACTGTAGATAATAGATTACACTAGTTAGTTGCTGCCTTCCTGTGTACTGACCCCCACAGTGGATTTTATATGCCGATAACGTAGGCAACATTAGAATGTAAATAAAATAATGAAAATAATTTCCAGATAATTTTGGTAAAATTTATAGTTCCAAATATTTGTCTGTTCACCAGAAAACAGCCACAGCAACATCCAAATGGTTTTTCTAGGCTGCCACACATTTTCATATCTTGATGAAAAAAATCAGACAAATTAATTCAGCCTGTTTGACTGGGGAAATTGAGACTAATCACTCTACTGATGTGGTTATATTGGTCAGTTCATTTTATGTATGTATATTGGTCTGTATAATATTTAATATTTTCGCATAAAAAAAAAAATCATAGTGGTCTCTATTACGATATACAGTATCTAACAAAAATGAGTACACCCCTCACATTTTTGTAAATATTTGATTATATTTTTTCATGTCACAACACTGGAGAAATGACATTTGTACAATGTAAATTAGTGAGTGTACAGCTTGTACAACAGTGTAAATTTGCTGTCCCCTCAAAATAACTCAACACACAGCCATTAATGTCTAAACCACTGGCAACAAAAGTGACTACACCCGTAAATGAAAATGTCCAAATTGGACCCAATGTGTCAATATTTTGTGTGGCCACCATTATTTTCTAGCACTGCCTTAAGCTTCTTGGGCATGGAGTGCACCAGAGCTTCACTGACTCTCCCCTCCTCTATGGGAACATCATGGAGCTGGTGGATATGAGTGACCTTGTGCTCCTCCGCCTTCTGTTTGAGTATGCCCCACAGATGCTCAATAGGGTTTAGGTCTGGAGACATGCTTGGCCATCACCTTCACCCTCAGCTTCTTTAGCAAGGCAGTGGTTGTCTTGGAGGTGTGTTTGGGGTCGTTAACATACTGGACTACTGCCCTGCGCCCAGTCTCGAAAGGCATTCCGGTGTACATGTTGGCATTCACGGTTCCCTCAATGAACTGTAGCTCCCCAGTGCCGGCAGCATTCATGCAGCCCCAGACAATGACACTCCCACCGTCTTGCTTGACTGTGGGCAAGACAAACTTGTCTTTGTACTCCTCACCTGGTTGCCACCACATACGTTTGACATGAACCAAATAAGTTTTCTTGGTCTCATCAGACCACAGGACATAGTAATCCATGTCCTTAGTCTGTTTGTCTTCAGCAAGCTGTTTGAGGGCTTTCTTGTGCATCATCTTTAGAAGAGGCTTCCATCTAGGAAGACAGCCATGCAGACCAATTTGATGTAGTGTGCAGAGTATGGTCTGAGCACTGACATAGTGACCTCCCACCCCTTCAACCTCTGCAGCAATACTAGCAGCACTCATACGTCTATTTCCCAAAGACAACCTATAGATATGATGCTGAGCACGTGCACTCAACTTCTTTGGTTGACCATGGCGAGGCCTGTTCTGAGTGAAGCCTGTCCTGTTAAACCGCTGTATGGTCTTGGCCACCATGCTGCAGTTCAGTATCAGGGTCTTGGCAATCTTCTTATATCCTAGGCCATCTTGATGTAGAGCAATAATTCTTTTTTTCAGATCCTCAGAGAGTTCTTTGCCATGAGGTGCCATGTTTAACTTCCAGTGACCAGTATGAGGTAGTGTGAGAGTAGTGACACCAAATTTAACACACTTGCTCCCCATTCACACCTGAGACCTTGTAACATTAACAAGTCACATGACACCGGGGAGGGAAAATGGCAAATTGGGCCCAATTTGGACATTTTCACTTAGGGGTGTACTCACCTTTGTTGCCAGTGGTTTGGACAATGGCTGTGTGTTGAGTTATTTTGAGGGGACAGCCAATTTACACATCTATACAAGCTGTACACTCACTACTTTATATTGTAGTGTCATTTCTTCAGTGTTGTCACATGAAAATATATAATCAAATATTTACAAAAATGTGATGGGTGTACTCACTTTTGTGAGATACTGTATGTGCTTTTGTGGAAGACTTCCTGTTTAGTGTGATAATATTTCACTTCTAATTCCTGAATGGTCTGTTTTATTAAAGTGCAAGTGTAGTCATTACACCAGAGGCCTGTTTCACAAAGATTTGGTGGCTTCTCAATTAAATTTGAATTTAGTTTGAGCAAACTTGGTTTTTCCGGTCTCAACAAGGTGGATTAGTTTTTAACGGGTTTCATCACCATGGTAACTTATGCTACATGACATCAGCAATTTTCCCAAGCTTTGACAGCCACAACGGTGTGATTTTCAAGTCAACTCAAGTCAAGTAGCTTTTATTGTCAGTTCAACCATATACAGCTTGTACAGTACACTGTGAAATTAAACAATGTTCCTCCAGGAACATTTTATGTACATTGGTACATAAAACAGCACACTAACCACATGAGACTACACAGAACTAAATAAGACCTACACATTCACATGCAAATGTGTACAAACAACACATGACATTTGAACGCTATTGGCTGTTTGCTGCAAAAGTCTGGTTTTTATGTGCACGCACATGCTGAGTAAACCTTGATTCTGGGTTGATTGAGAAAGTTGATAACCAGTGTCATGATATCTGTTTACCTTAATTAAACTGGGGTAGATTTGTTTGGTTTTGTCAACTCAAAACATCTGGGTTACGCATGAGAAGGGAACGAGATGGTATGTGAGCTTCACGCTGTAGGAAGTGCCCTCAAGCACGATCAGTATCTGAAGTCTGTGTGAAATCATGCTTATTTATAGGCCTGCCATGGTCATATATTATTAAACAGGACAATTACTTAACTTCTTAACATCAGTCAAACTTGAATTGCATCTTTTGTTTTCCCTGATTGGATAAAAAAATATATATATAAATTATTCACATGGTTTTAATGCAATAGCCAATGCAATATTTAAAAAAAATTTAATTCCCCCCAAAATGAAAGTTCTGTCATCTTCTTCTCACCTTTTCATTTTTGGGTTTACTCTGGCAAAACGAAAAATGCTTAATATCCAAACAAAAATGTTTTTTTCTTTTTGTGTATGCTGGACGATCATCGGTCTGCAAGTCAGACATTAGTGTTGCTTATGGAAGTTTAACCCGAGCTTCCTGATACGTGTCTAAAAACCTTCTTGTTAAGCTCCTCAAAAGAAAGTAACAATCATGCAATATTCATAATTTACAAAAGATGTTACCTGTAGTGTGAACCCTGAAGCTTGTTCAAGTATAATGAGTAGATTCTTGCCATGTTACAGCCTTCTGAATCTTATTTGTGGATTTGTAAGATGGCCAAGCACAGGTACCATTCTGTAACCATCAAGATGACACAACTTCCGCTTCAGATGAGTCCATGAACTCTACAATATGGAACGTGTTTTTTTTTACATCTTCAAAAACAAACAAAAAAGAATGAATTGTTGTATTGCAGGATGCAATTTATTTAGTTTTTTAATAATTTTTTTGGAGGGGGTGGGTGGGTATAACGTAACTATTGTTGTGCTGTAAGTAAGTGTTGACTATGAATATCTTTTTTTGTGGTCAATATGATAATACAACGACACAACAATGGGGCACAAAGAGGTCAAGAATACTTGTATGCAAATATATGCCAGGTGCAAAAGAAATACAACGGACTATAAATCAGCAGATTACCATTGAGCAGAGATGTGAAACATTTGCAGGGAAGCCACAAAGAAACAAACAATGCTAAATGCATTAGCATTAATATATAAATAAATTAGGTCTTTATTTAACAAGACTGCTTAGCAAGCGTAGCATATTCATACTCATTCAGCTACTAAGGTAACCATCTATGAATAATACTGTGTGAAGTGCAAAGCATACTCAGACTAAAATACAGACACCTGGAATAAATTAAGACACACCCTTGAACATGAACAAATGCTTAACCAAGGAGATAATCAAAACAAACAATGACACGTGTCCATACACAGAAGTCTCGTGCATGCGCGCTCTCAGAAGCCGCGCTGCAGTGCCATCTCCAAGTGAGGGCGTAACAGAATCCCCCTCCAACGGCGGCCCAGGGCCCCTGTATGATCTGTCTCTCACTGTATCGGGAAACCGGGCGGCCTCCGCCAGGCAGCTGAAAGGCAGAACACCACCCCCAGCTTGGCTGGAACACTGAATAACGCCCCCAGCCGGACTGGAACATTGGATGATGCCCCCAGCAGAACTGGAATGCTGGACAATGCCCCCAGCAGGACTGGAACGCTGGACGACACCCCCAGTGAGGCTGGACAGGGCAGCAGGACAGCCTCCTCAGCTGGGCTGGACAGCGGGACAAGGCAGGAAACAGAACAGGACACTTTAACAAGACCGCTTAGCATGCATAGTGTATTCACATTCATTCAGCTGCTAAGGTAGCTGTTCATTGTTATATCCTGTTAACAAATAAAGCATTACTGCAAAGTGATACCAACAATTTCTACTTTAAAAGCTGAATTTTAACTAGGGCTGCCCTCTAATAGTCGTTAGTCATGAGAAGAGGCTTGGTCCACTACATTTTCAGTCACTTAGTCGCAGAAAAAAAAAATTCCACCAGAAGTGGCAGAAAGTTTGCTAACATGGCTGGCATGGCTAATTCACCTGGTAATAATTATGTCTGAGAGAAAATCAAACATGTGTGCTAATTTTGAAAGGATAAAGGATGGCCCCCCAAAAATTGCCTGCAACTCTGCAGGCAAACGTTCGTCTATAATTTGTAGACATCAAACAAGTCTTATCATTTAAACATTTAAGCAGCAGACTAGCATTAGCCATTTTACATGGTCGCTCATTTTAATGTTAAGGTTAACTAAGTTAACTTAATTTAGATAAATGTGCACTATATTATATTATCCAAACGTGGAGTGTGGAAGTTAAATCATACTGACATGTTTAACTTAACGTGCGTTTCTCTCTAGGCTCATCCACTATACTGCGGCGATGTTTCGGTGCCGTCAACTTCGCAGCCGACACTCTAATTAAATTTATATTATAAACATTCGATTGGTCAACTAATGGACTCAATGAATGGCTGCAAGTTGACTAAGAAAATCTTTAGTCTGGGGCAGCCCTAATGTTAACATAAATTAATACATTATGAACATCAACTAACATAAAAAATAATCTATTTATATATTAAAACGAAGCTGTAACGAAGCTAAAACAAAACATTATTGTACACTCAAATATTCCTAAATATTTTACATTTTTAACAATTACTAAAAATGTCACTCTTTTTTTGAGTTCCATTTGATTAGTTTCCATTTTTTAAAAGACTAAAATCAGTTAACCTAAACATGGTTACCTAATTAACCTTTAAGAATATTGTATTAAAACAGTAAAATGTAACAACAGAGTCACACGGTCGAGGACAGTATATCAGTAGCAGAAACCTTACCTCAATGATTGAATTCCGAAACCGGAAAGTTCAACCAGAACTTAGATCCTGGCGTGCACACTTTTATCATCCATTCAGTAAGATTTTCATCCAATTAGTAGCCACCAGCTATGGAAATTCATCATTGTTTTGCAAGATTTTAAATTTGTTGTGTATGTACCAGCTAAATGTAAACTTATAATTTACATAACTCTTTCTGTTAAATATATGTGCAATAACAAAAGTTGCTAATGTTTGAATATACAGATATGTCATTCATCTGCCTAGCTTAAAAGCCACCATTGGGGGGAAAAAAAGCATTGAGCTATAGTAGGCTATTACCTAGTAGTACAAACTAATCCTCGTAACTCTCTAAAGTCTTTATTATCCTTGAAGAAATAGTGATTCAAATAAAGCTTGCTTAAAACAATTACATTCATAAAAATAATAAGAGTGGGGAAAGTAAAAATATAATAGCAAACAACCCTGGTCTTTCTCCTTGTACACGCTGGTCAGAGTGTTGCTCATCAAACTTATATTAGGGATAACTTCAGAGAATACCACCATATTTGTCTGGACAATGACCCTAAGCACACAGCTGCAAGACCAGTCATTGCTGAAGAGGGTATAAACTGGGTTAAGTCTCCAGCCAAATCCCCAGATATGAGTCCAACTGAGATGGTGTGGCACTCTATGAAGGACTACATTTTGAAAAAGGCTAAACCAACAACAAAGTCTGACTTGGTTGCTGCCATAAATAAATTCTGGTTTGAGGAACTGACAGAAACGGCATCCAATAATTATATCAATCGACTGTTTAAAGCTCTTCCAGCCATGATTGAGCGGTAGGGTGGACACAACTTACAATAACTTTACCTTGTACATTATGTATCCTATTTGGATTTGCTGAAAAAAAACAAACAAATATGACTCAACAATCATTGGTGATTGTAATTCGTTTTGAGTAAGCAAGTGTTTCAAAACTTTTGACAGGTAGTGTACTTAAAAAATACTTGAGTTAACTTTACCTTTATTATATAAACTTAATTTCTTTTGAACAATGAAGAAATGTGTGTAAAAAATCCCTTTAATTTTAATTAAATAAAATTGTGTTGGCGCATGGTGGCTTAGTGGTTAGCACTTTTGCCTCATACGTCCAGGGTTCTGGGGCCTGTGTGTGCGGAGTTTGCATGTTCTCCCCGTTTCCTCCGGGTACTCCGGTTTCCTCCCCAGTCCAAAGACATGCATGGTAGGCTGATTGGCGTGTCTAAGGTGTCCGTAGTGTATGAATAAGTGTGTACGTGATTGTGCCCTGCGATGGACTGGCAACCTGTCCAGGGTGTAGGGGGTACACCTCAGAGTGTACCCCGCCTTGTGCCCAATGCTCCCTGGGAGGCTCACACCTCGGTCACTGGCATACTCAGCCCTGTTTGTTGCCACTGCACTATCCTAGCAAACATGCACTCATTTTATATATTGAAATATTGTAATTAGAAACTTGTTTTAATTAAGTTTATCATACATTTTGATGAGAAATATTGTACTGTGTTCAGTTACAGTATGTTGTTCTATGTGTCACCTGGTGATTATTGTGTGAAGCACAATAAATGGAGTTAAATTCTTAGAACTGTGCCTGCAGGGTACTGTGTGATCATATGTGATGAATCGCATGGAACCACATGCAAAAATGGGCATTCTTAAAGGCCACATCTGTATGCAATTTAGTAATATAATCTAGCCTATGATACAGGAATTCATTGGCTAAACCTTAGGCAAAGTCAAGGCAGGCATGGGCAACAGAGAGAGCTTGTAGATCTCTTACTCACTTGAGAGATGTCAGGGCCAGCAGAAGAGCTACCTTTAGAGTCAGAAGCTTCTCAGAGGCTGATTCTAAGGGCTCAAATGGGGCACCTGACAGACCTTCCATAACCAGTGAAAGGTCCCAGGAAGGTATGCGTGGTTTGAAGATGGGCCTCAGCCGCTTTACACCATGCATAATCTTCAATGTTAGAGGATGTTGTTCGACAGAGGCTCCATAAGTAGGGGTGGGCATAGCATAAATGGTGGCCATATAGACCCTAATTGTAGAAGGAGCCAACCCTGCTGAGAAACATCCCCCAGTACTATAGCTAATGCGCAGTTTATTGGGTCTAACTCATGTTCCTCACACCACAAGACAAAAAGTCGCCACTTGAGTGGATAGAATTTTCCTGTGGATGGTGCTCTAGTGTTCAACATGGTCTCTACAACCTTTGTTGAAAGACCAGAATCTATGAGCAGGGGCCAGACCCACAGTTTCTATAGTTCTGGCCGAGGGTGATAAATCAACCATCTGGCTTGAGAGAGTAAATCCCTTCAAACAGGAATCTCCCACTGAGTGCCATCTAGCAGGGATATTATTTCTGAGAGCCATATTCGAGCTGGCAAATAAGGTGCTACTAGCAGCAGACATCGACGGTCTTGGCGAACTCTCACTAGAACTTGTGAGAGCAGAGGAATTGGAGGAAAGGTGTACAGATGTGACCACATGTGTACCATGGCATCCAGCCCCAATGGTGTGGTAGGAGTGAGGGAGAACCACTGTGGGCAGTTTGTTGTCTCCTCAGAGGCGAACATATCCACATCCACTTGGGTGAACAGACTTGACCACTTGTGGATGAAGCCTCCAAGCCTCAGCCCCTGCCTCAACAGGATGTCTTCCCCCACATTCTGGTTTCCCGGAGTGTACATTGCACTCACTGATAAAAGCTTTCCCTCAAAAAAAAAAAATTTTTTTCTCCCCTACAAAAGGGGGGTGTACCCCCTCCCTGGTGGTTCATATTTGAGACCACTGCTGTATTGATGGGCTCTAGGTTCCCCATGACCCTGAAAATGAGTAAGTGGTAGAAGATATATGGATGTATTTAGGCTTCAAACTTCATAAAAGTTGTGTTCATTTGTGAAAAGTATTTTGGTGGACAAAACATATTAGTATTGTAAACTTTTGTTGATCACAAAGATTATTTTTGCAATAATCCAAAAGCCTATGGGAAAATCCTATTGGGTTTTTGTCGAGGGAATGAGTGTGACTTCCGGGTTTTGGTAAAAAATGACATGCACCACTCTATTGTGTGATTTGGCTGCATCTCTCCTCCTGTAAACACTGTTATAGTCTTTTCTGCATAGGCCTGAATTGTTTTCATTTGGTTGCATATTGTTATATTTGATTGCATATTTTCATTTGGTTGATGGCATATTTATTCCACTTTTTCCATATTTTGTTAGGATACAGCCTTTTCCAAAAAGGATTAAATTAATTATTTTCCTGAAAATTCTACTAACAATACCCCATAATGACAATGTGAAAGTGATGCGCTGTGAATACTTTCCGGATGCACTGTATCCTATATTTTGGGTACAATTGTATTTATATTTTGCTTCTATAAGAAGCAACGGACGAGTATTATTTGAAGCAAAGATTTGTACATCAGCAGGATGTCACGGGCTGTGACATGAAGGAAGAAGGCAGGATGCAAATGCAGACGAACAGTGAGTTTTATTTACAAACTGAAGAAAGCAAAACCAAAACGGAAACAAGAAACGCAACTCTCTCAATAAACTAAGCTAAGCTAACTGACTATGGCTAACGCTAATGCTAAGGCTAAGGCTAAGATTATGGCTATGGCATAAACATGACATGAACAAAGAATCGCTATAGTCGCACTCGAGCTATAAATCGCATACATACATAGATACATTCATATATTCATTCAACCGCGCAGTGTGAAGCACGGCTCACAGTATATATACACACATGCCTCATTAGCTCGCAACTGCTAACAGCTGCGGGCAATACCATAACACACACACACACGTGACACATGACAAGACGGGACGAAGACATGACGTCAACCCGGAAGCAGCATGCGCCCCAGCGCCCAAGGCATGCTGCTGCACGGGGGAATCTTGACAAGAGTCCTCCCCCTTCATTGGCGGCCCCAGGCCCCTGAGCTGAATGTCCCATGCAGAGCCAGGAAACTGCACACTGTTCTTGGCAGATTAGGGAAGCGGAGCAAGGTCCCTAGCTGAACAGGGAGGCAGAGCAAGGACTACCGCCGGGCAGACAAGCTGAGCGATGTTCTCATCGGCGCATGGGAGCGGTGCAACATCCTCGGCGGGGCTTGGGAGTGGTGCAACGTCCTCAGCGGCGCTTGGGAGCGGTGCAACGTCCTCAGCTGGACAGGACTGCTGGGCGATGACTACAGCTGGACAGAACTGCTGGACGATGAACCCAGCTGGACAGGACTGCCGGGCGACATCCTCAGCTGGACAGGACTGCCAGGCAATGACTCCAGATGGATAGGACTGCCGGGCAACGTCCTCAACTGAACATGGAGGCTGGGCGACGTCCTCAACAGGACATGGAGGCTGAGCGACAACCTCAGCTGGACAAGAAGGCTAAGCGATGTCCTCAGCTGGACAGGACAGCAGGACAGCCTCCTTGGCTGGGCTTGACAGCAAGACAGCCTCCTCAGCTGGCAGGAGCTCCACTGCGAGACCTCCCCGTAGGCCTCGGGCTGGAGCCCTGCTGTCGTCGTTGCACCCCCAAAAATGTTTCTGGGCTATCCTTAGCAGACACTGGCATGAACTACAATGGATTTTCCGGAACAGCTGGCTTGGAGGAGACGTCAGGAACTCGGGACAGGATTTGGGTTTGGACTGCTAAGACTTGAGACATGGCTTGGACTAGAGACATGGCTTGGATGTCAGGCACCTGAGACATGGCTTGGAGGTCGGGAACCTGAGACTTGGCTTGGACTTGGGCGTCCGAGACTTGAGACTGGGTTTGGACTTGGACGCCGTGGACTTGAGACTGGGTTTGGACTTGGATGTCATGGACTTGAGACTGGGTTTGGACTTGGACTTCGTAGACTTGAGACTGGGTTTGAACTTGGACTTTGTGGACATGAGACTGGGCTTGGACTTGGAAGTCATGTACTTGAGCTCTGTCTGGAGTTTGAGGCTGGACTTGGGCTCTGGCTGGAGCTTGAGGCTGGGCTTGAGCTTTGGCCAGAGCTTGGACTTGGGATTCAGCCTCAGCTTGGACTTGAGGCGTGGCTTGGATGGGAACTTGAGTCTTGACCATGGTTGGAGTTTGAGTCTGCACTTTGGTTGGGTCTTGGACATGAGATGTGGCTGGAGCTGTGGCTGGAGCTTGGACGTGAGCTGTGGCAGGAGATAGGATGTGAGCTGTGGCTGGAGCTTGGACGTGAGCTGTGGCGGGAGGCGTGGCTGTAGCTTGGACAGGAGGTGTGGCTGTGGCCTGGACGGGAGGCGTGGCTGTGGCCTGGATGGGAGATTGACTGTGGCTGGGACTTGAGACTTGGCTGTGAGTGGGACTTGAGACTTGGCTGTGAGTGGGACTTGAGACCTGGCTGTGAGTGGAACTCTAATTTTTGTGTCCGCAGATTTGGAAATGAGGGGATTCTGCTTCACGGGATGACTGGTGATGGCTCTGTCTCTCTCCTCATAATAGAGGTTGAAGGGCGGGTCAGGCTGGGGCTGTGCCTGAGGCTTGGCTGTGACTTGGTCTTGAGACATGGCAGGAACATTGACTTAAGACATGGCAGAGACATGGACCTGAGACATGGCAGGGACATGGACCTGAGACATGGCAGGAAAATGGACCTGAGACATGGCAGGGACTTGAGATTTGTATGTGGCTGGAGACTTGACTTTGACTGGAGACTTAGCTTGGACTGGAGACTTAAAGATGAGCGGAGCTCGCTTCACTGGATGAGCGGTGACAGTTCTGTCCATCGTCTCTCGATGTCTCCCCCGCTCATAGTGCACAAGGAATGGGGGCTCAGCACTAGTCACCCAATTTACTTCCCTCAGCACTTTATCCAGGTCATAGTTCTGCCCTGGTTCTCCGAACTCCTCCAAAAATAAGTCAAGAAACTGCCTAATATCCTCCAGCACCAGGATCTCGTGGCGGCCACTCACTGTGCCCATGTGTGAGCTGGGCCAAAAAACTGAGACATGATAAACCAAATAAACTGCAACTGTGAAACTGTGAAAGTGCAATAAAAATAAGTTTTCCCTAAAATTATTTAATAATTGTGGTCTCAATATTGATCAAAATAATTGTGACCATAATCGTGCAGCCCTAGTAGGCACAGTAGCCAATGTGCATTTAGTAGATTAGTGAGGCATCCTGATATATATATATTATGAATATGATAATTTTTATATCAAATGAGGTAATGAACAGAGATAATTTCAGATTGGGATATGCTTTCTTCATTTATTCAGTATTAAATCAGTATTAATTCTGCTGTAATGAGGAGGTTATTATAATTTATGCCTACTAAGTCTTATATAGACACTGCTCTTAGAGCGCCTTCTGTATTATCAAAATGAATATTAAAGTCTCCAACGATTACTTCTTTTTCTTCTGAAATAACTCGATTTGAGAGAAAGTCTGAAAATCCCTTTAGAAATTCATAACATCATCTTAATGAGTAAATAGTTATATTAATAAAAAGTTTATTAATTTTATTATTTAATTGTATTATTATTATATAGTTTATTAATAAGTTTATTTATTAATTAAAACTTTATCCCCTCCTCATGCAATGTTTTATGATACAGGTTTTGGAACATTTAAGGGTTTTCAGACATTTCATTTATTATTTTCAATAACTACAACAAATCCTACAATTGTGAGTGCCGAAATAACATTTGGATTTGGGACATGTCTATTTGTAGTGAGTGAGACTAGGATGAAAGAAAATCCCACCTTATCACATCACAGAGATTATTAGTTTTTTCCAAAAAGAAGATAATGTAGTTGAAATCTCCTAGATCAAATTTTGCAGCGTTGATGCTTTTCATAAATGACTGGAAATACATGCTAAAGGAATGCTGACATCTCTGACAAGTTAGATCTGCAGCTTCTGAATTTTCATATAAATGGCTCAATAAAAATATTCAGCTTGTATTTCTATAATAAATGATTGCATGTTGGAGGACTTTGTAAAAAGCCTGCTGGCATATCTCATATCTGCCCTTCATAGCATAGGCATTATGCAAATGAAAATTTTGTATGTCCAGGTCAAACACCGGCAGCTTTTATGTATAGCACCTGCATATGAAATGCTGAATGTGTTTCCGGTATACCATACAGAGCAGGGGTTTTGCGAGGCATTTTATGATCTTCCTCAAACTAGCATTAGCATTTTTTTTAAATGTTCAATACCCTGAAAGACTCTTCAGTGGTGTGTAAGCAGAATATTTCCTTGACTGCGTTCTAGTGGAAAATGAAAAGCTACCATTCCTTGTTCTCACAATCTCAGCTTTTATTGATGCCATTCAAGGCCTCCACTCTTCCACAAAGCCCATTTAGACATGCGGTCCATTATTTATTCCAGATCTAACAAGAATGCACTACCTGTACATTGCAGTAGAATTACCAGAAGGATGGTGAACAAGTCAATAAATGAGCGACAGCTACAGTAAAGGGGATGAAATACTTTAATTAGCAAATTACCAGCATAATTTCACTGCTGTTTTCATCCTGAATCTATTCACACATATACAGTGCAAAGACTGACTTAGTTGCAGTAAGTAATATGCTGACTTTTTTTCTCTCTTTCTCTCCATTCTCTCAGTCCCTCTGTTTTCTTCTTTATTCATAGCCTTTTTTTCTTATCTCTCTACCCCACTTTCTTGATCGTTTTTACAAGTTGTTTGTTTCTTACTCTCTGTTTTTTTATCTCTCTATTCCTTTGTTATATTCCATTTCTCTTGATTTCTCTACTTTCTGTCTTGAGTACAAATTTCCAAGCATGCATTTCAACAGTAAAAAAAAATATTGGTCTTTGGAGGTAACATAATCAAATATAATCTTAACCTTGAGCATCCTTGACTCTTCTGATTCAGGTTGAGTGTGGACACACACACACACACACACACACACGCACACACACACATCCTATCACACTAAATACACATGCATAACAAATACAGGAAAGTGATTTGGTCCATAATAACACATGGCCTCTTCATGTGGCACTCTCCAGCCAAGTCAAAGTGTGAAAAAGTGCAAGAAGCTTCATGACCTGAAAATTTTATTTTGTTTTGTTTTATTGAGACACATTCTCACTGCCCCAGGCATCTCTACTCCATCAGGAACAGACGAATGATAACCACTTTAAAGTAAAAAAAATGAGTCATAAACTTTACTGTGGACCACAATATATGATATCAAATTCAGTAATCTCACACACACGCACACACACACACACACACACACACACACACATGCGCACCACAGAGAGTGACAGCAGGGATGTCTGCAGCTGATAACTCACCTCACCTACCATCACTGCCATCGATCTTTCGTCTGTCTGTCTGGTCACTGCATTCCCGCTCTGTGTATATGTGTGCAGGGTGTTATTAGTTAGTATTTGTAATAGCACAACCCCAATTCTGAAAAAGTTGTGACAGTA
The DNA here is from genome assembly GCA_012411365.1 of Ameiurus melas. Lineage (NCBI taxonomy): Eukaryota > Metazoa > Chordata > Actinopteri > Siluriformes > Ictaluridae > Ameiurus > Ameiurus melas. The sequence goes on along the minus strand of CM022766.1, from coordinate 9,833,908 downwards.
TGGAAAATGCAAAACAACAAATGAAAAGTGTCATTCAAATTCACACTGTACTATATATATACTCAATTCACACTGTACTATATTGAAAACACATTATTAACCTAGTATTTGATGTTTTACACACTCCAAAAAAGTTGAGACAGTCAACTGTCTACCACTATGTTACATGACACATTTTTTTTTTTTTTTTTTAAACCTACACTTTTCATCACCTACACTTATTAAGTGTTTTGGCATTGAACACCAGTTGGTTAAGTTTATCAAGTGTAATTTCCCCCAATTGATCCATTGTGCATTTATTCAGCTGTGCAACTTTACAAGGCCTTTGTTGCTTTATATTTCGCTTCATAATGCTCCACATATTCTCAGTTGGAGACAGGTCAGGACTGCAGGCAGGCCATGTTAGCACCTGCTCTCTCTGCTTGCGTAACCATGCGCTTGTAATTCCGGGCAGATTGTGGTTTGGCGTTGTCCTGCTCTGGATGGCAGCATATGTTGCTCCAAAATGTGTAAATATATTTCTGCATTAATAGTGCCCTCACAGATGTGCAAGCTACCCATCCCATGGACACTGACACACCCCCATAACATGATAGATGCTGTTTTTTGGCCCTAATAACAGCTTGGATGGTCCTTTTCTTCTTTGGACAGGAGAACTGACAAAGGTTTAACAAACTATTCACAAGCCCATATCAGGTTATCCATTGCAGACTCATGACAGATGTTGAGATAGTGACTTCTGAGGGATCTAATATCACATGCATTCAGAAGTGATTTTCGGCCTTGCCCTTCATGCACTGAAAACTGACGGATTCCTTGAATCTTTTAATTATATTGTGCACTGTAGAAGGTGAATTGCCCAAAATCCTATTTGTCTTAGGAATGTTGTTCTCAAAGTGTTGGATTATTTGCTGCCACATCTGTTTGCAGATTGGCCAAGCCTCAACCCTTCCTTGCTCTTGAAGGACTAGGCCTTTTTCGGAAGCTCCTTATATACTATGATTAGAGGATTGCTTCACCTGTTTCACATCCCCTTCTTATTTCAACTTGTCACATCGCTATTTGTCCTAAATTGCCCCTGTCGTAACATTTTTTGGAAAGTGTTGCATGCATCAATTTCAAAATAAATGTTTATCTACAAACAACTATGCAGTTGCTTAGGTAAAACATCAAATCTTTATGAATTTTTGTTGTTGTTTATTAAATACAAGTCAAAGTACATATAAAAATCACTCATCTTTGTTTTTATGAGCATTTTCCATACTGTCCCAACTTGCAGTTGTATATACATATTATTTCTTACTTCTGGCAATGATTATATTCCAATCACAAAGCAGTTCCATGATTAGGCAGCATTTCTGGGTAGCGTTGCACATTCCAGAGATATCGACTGCCCGTTGAGCTCGCTGAATCTCACAATCAAATCCTTGAATTCTCTTAACTGTGTCATGACTTCTCCTTTAAGCAGCGTGCTGAAGAGCATGTGAATTGTGTGATCCTCCAACACCCCCAGATTTCAAAATGTAGTCAATTTTCCCAAACCAACAAAAAGGTGGGAAGAAATAATCACTAAGAGAGTAATTAGCAGCAATGTATTACTAAAGAACTGCACAAGATTTTTTTAATTGTCAAGAACTATGACTACATCTATAAAAGCAGATCTTTTGGCAGTTTGGTGTTCTGGAGCACTCAGGTGTGTGTCTACATCATGGCAAGAAGAAAGGACATCATCCATTACCTCAGAGAAGCAACTGTTGCTGCTCATCTGGGAAGGGTTATAAAGCTATCTCCAAACAAATTGCAATTCACCAATCTACAGCGAGATAGATTGTTTACAAATGGTGAGCCTTCAAGACAGGTGCCAAACTTCTTACGAGTGGGTGTCCCAGAAAAGTGAGTTCAAGGCCAGAGCTTTTAATGCTTAGAAATATAAATAAGATCCCAAGAGTGACATAATGTGGCCTACAAGCCTCAAATGTTCTGGAACAATATTCTTTGCAGTTATGAGACCAAAGTGTAGATGGTTGTGCACAGTGCCATAGTTGACAAAAACTAAACACAGCATAACACAACAAATCCCTCATAACTCAATTCAATTCAATTCAGTTCAATTCTTCTGTGTGTGCGCATACAGATCACTGAACTGAGTGAAGTGGACACATGACTTTTGTTTGGGTTCGTTCTCTGACTGTTTGAGTATTGGTTTATGTTTGAGGATGTCTTTGATTTGCCCCAGTTGTCCATGGTTTATTTTAATTTTGTTTGTCATTTAAACCCCTCAAGTTGCTAAGCACGTTGCGCAGTATTTGTTACGTTGAGTAAGAGTACTGATATATGTGTGAATGCCATTGCGTCTAGCTTGCTAGCGGTCTTAGTGTCATGTTCGCTCTCGTATCCAGTGTTCACGTATCCGTGTTCTCATATCCCTTTAAAGCCAGATTTGGCTAGTGTTTCCTTGTGTTTGTTTGCTTGGTTTATTAATAAAGACATCGCTCCTGCGCTTATTTCCTGTTAACTGTCTCGTGTCGTTACATTAATAATGCATGTAATTTATTTCTTTTTATCTTGACACATTAAGCCTTCCATAACCTTGTCTCTTAGATTCACTGGAAACTAATAAAAATATGTTTGACTACAAGCATCAATCATAAACATTTCTACAAACATTTACACACAACTTTACTAAATGAATGTTAAATACTACTAGTAGTAATTTAACATGTTAGAATATGGTCACAAGTTAGTTAATTAGTATTGTATTTTGTACATTCAGTATGTTTTTTCAGCTGTTTATATAAGTGCTGGGGGGCGCACGGTGGCTTAGTGGTTAGCACGTTCGCCTCACACCTCCAGGGTCCGGGGTTCGATTCCCGCCGCCATGTGTGTGTGGAGTTTGCATGTTCTCCCCGTGTTGCGGGGGTTTCCTCCGGGTACTCCGGTTTCCTCCCCCAGTCCAAAGACATGCATGGTAGGTTGATTGGCAGCTTGGTAAATTGTCCGTAGTGTATGAATGGGTGTATGTGTGTATGTGATTGTGCCCTGCGATGGACTGGCACCCTGTCCAGGCACCCTGCCTTGTGCCCGATGCTTCCTGGGATAGGCTCCAGGTTCCCCGCGACCCTGAAGCAGGAATAAGCGGTTGAAGATGGATGGATGGATATAAGTGCTGGGAATGATCAAGCATGTCTCGAAATTCAATCTGCAACAAGTTACACTTAAATAAAGGTCACACTGAATTACAAGATAGTTTAATTATTATGTGGCTATTAATAGTATCTGACAAACGTACTGTAGTTAAAGCTAAATCATTTTGTTTGGATCTTTTATCCAAAGTTACTGACAATTGAAGTAGGATCCATCCAAATACAGAGACAGTTGTGTTATGCTTTGGAGGCACCTTGCACAAGTTATTGTGACTGATCACCTTTATCTTATGATGCCAGTGCTCCAGTCACAGGCCATGGGTGCTCACTAAATGGTTTGATGAGTATGAAAATCCCTGTCTGCCCCTCAATCAACCACAACCTCACCGTTAAGCTAGGCTCAACCACACTCAGGCCAACCAGCACAGGATGACAGGTAGGTTCATTCTGTATAACATCAAGAAAATCAGACCCGGTTTCACTAATCATGATTAAATTAAATCTGCACTCACACTGGCTCCTCTAGCACTCAATTAAAAAGACCGTATGGTAGCACTACTTGTATTGTTCTCTGCTTAACATATCACTTTGCTTGTATTTCCTCATTTGTAAGTCACTTTGTAAGCACTGCTAAATGAATAAAAGTAAATGTAATGTAAAATGATGTAAGTCATAAGCTATGGCCTTAACAATCACCAGATTTCAACACAATAGAATACTTTAAAGGTTCTGTCATGGAACGTGACGAAAGGGAATCAGGCTGGATGCAGTTGCAGGTGAACGGTGAGTTTTATTCACAAAGTGATAATCAGCACAACCAAAATGGAGACAAGCAACATAACTCCTTCAGTACACTAAGCTAAGCTAACTAAGACTGTGGCTAGCACTAAGGCTATGGCCTAAACACAACATGAATCAAAGACTTACTATAGACACACTCGTGCTATATATGGCATACATACAAAGCCCTATTCGTATGTCCATATATTCAGTTACACATTCTGTCATATACATTCAACCGCGCCGCGCAAATCACGGCTCACGGTATATATCCACACAGTCATTAGCCCGCAACTGCTACCAGCTGCAGGCAATTCCGCATACATCACACATGGCATGACGGGGTGAAGACATGACGTCACCCCGGAAGCAGCATACGCATGCACGCCAGCGCCCAAGGTGCGCTGCTGCACGGGGGAATCGTCACAGATTCTATATAATATCCTACAACATGGTGGTGTCACTCTTCAGAAAGGGTTCCAGTCTAGAACCCATTTAGGATGCTAAGAAACTTTAACAAGGCAAAGAACCACTTGAAGAACCCATTTTCTGAGAGTAACATTAATGTTATGACAAAAACACCATGAGCTTAGAATTATCAGGATTTTGGTTAAAATAATGAATGAGAGGTAAAACATTATACACTGCTCAAAAAAATAAAGGGAACACTAAAATAACACATCCTAGATCTCAATGAATAAAATAATCTCATTAAATACCCCTTTCTTTACATAGTTGAATGTGCTGACAACACAATCACACAAAAATTATCAATGGAAATCAAATTTAAAAAAGTGGAAAACCACACTACAAACCAATCCAACGTTGATGTAATGTCCTTAAAACAAGTCAAAATGAGGCTCAGTAGTGTGTGTGGCCTCCACGTGCCTGTATGACCTCCCTACAATGTCTGGGCATGCTGCTGATGAGGTGGTGGATGGTCTCCTGAGGGATCTCCTCCCAGACCTGGACTAAAGCATCCACCAACTCCTGAACAGTCTGTGATGCAACATGGCGTTGGTGGATGGAGCGAGACATGATGTCCCAGATGTGCTCAATTGGATTCAGGTCTGGGGAAAAGGCGGGCCAGTCCACAGCATCAATGCCTTCCTCTTGCAGGAACTGCTGACACACTTAAGCCACATGAGGTCTAGCATTGTCTTCATTAGGAAGAACCCAGGGCCAACCGCACCAGCATATGGTCTCACAAGGGGTCTGAGGATCTCATCTCGGTAACTAATGGCAGTCAGGCAACCTCTGGCGAGCACATGGAGGGCTTTGCGGCGCCCCAAAGAAATGCCACCCCACACCATTACTCACCCACCACCAAACCGGTCATGCTGGAGGATGTTGCAGGCAGCAGAACGTTCTCCACAGTCTCCAGACTCTGTCACGTCTGTCACATGTGCTCAGTGTGAACCTGCTTTAATCTGTGAAGAGCACAGGGTGCCAGTGGCGAATTTGCCAATCTTGGTGTTCTCTGGCAAATGCCAAACGTCCTGCACGGTGTTGGGCTGTAAGCACAACCCCCACCTGTGGACGTCGGGCCCTCATACCACCCTCATGGAGTCTGTTTCTGACCGTTTCTGACATGCACATTTGTGGCCTGCTGGAGGTCATTTTGCAGGGCTCTGGCAGTGCTCCGCCTGCTCCTTCTTGCACAAAGACGGAGGTAGCGGTCCTGCTGCTGGGTTGTTGCCCTCCTACGGTCTCCTCTACATCTCCCGATGTACTGGCCTGTCACCTGGTAGCACCTCCATGATCTTGACACTACGCTGACAGACACAGCAAACCTTCTTGCCACAGCTCGCATTGATGTGCCATCCTAGATGAGCTGCACTACCTGAGCCACTTGTGTGGGTTGTAGACTCTGTCTCATGCTACCACTAGAGTGAAAGCACCACCAGCATTCAAAAGTGACCAAAACATCAGCCAGGAAGCACAGGAACTGAGAAGTGGTCTGTGGTCACCACTTGCAGAACCACTCCTTTATTGGGGATGTCTTGCTAATTGCCTATAATTTCCCCCTGTTGTCTATTCCATTTGCAAAACAGCATGTGAAATTGATTGTCAATCAGCTTTCTAAGTGGACAGTTTTATTTCACAGGAGTGTGATTGACTTGGAGTTACATTGTGTTGTTTAAGTGTTCCCTTTATTTTATTTTTTTGAGCGGTATATAAGGTCTCAATACATGAGCAGACACAATAAATGTACCCAATAACCACCCAGAATGTTTTACTGAATATGATTAACTACATTCCATGTTTTGTTATACTGACCTACTTGGAAAAAAAACGTCTGCCAGCGTCCTGCAGAGAGGAGGTCAGAACCCTGTCATTGTAGTGCCAGGAAAACATCCTCTCCCTGAACATTGACAAGACCAAGGAACTAAATGTGGGCTTAAGAAAACAGCTCAGAATACATGCTCCTCTCACCATGAATGGAGCTGCAACAGAGATGGTCAACAGCTTTAATATACCTCAGTTTCAACATGGTCAGCACACTGTAGCTCTGGTGAGGAAAGCACAATAGCCTCTACGATCTCATCTGCCTTAAGAGATTCCTTCCCAGAATTAGTCTCTAACCACCACTGAGAACATCTTAACTAGCAAGGGAGGAAAATGCTTAGAAATTACATCTGTATGACTAGTACTGAGAATGATGAGTAACAACAATGAGAATCATGAGTAACAGCCAATAAGAGTCTAAGAGGAATTCCCGACATGACGTGATTTTATATACAGCATCTCACAAAAGTGTGTAGATCCCTCACATTTTTGTAAATATTTGTTTATATATTTTCGTGACAACACTGAAGAAAGGACACTTTGCTACAATGTAAAGTAGTGAGTGTACAGCTTGTATAATAGTGTAAATTTGCTGTCCCCTCAAAATAACTCAACACACAGCCATTAATGTCTAAACCGCTGGCAACAAAAGTGAGTACACCCCTAAGTGAAAATGTCCAAATTGGGCCAACTTAGCCATTTTCCCTCCCCAGTGTCATGTAACTTGTTACATGTGTTACATGTTTTACAAGGTCTCAGGTGTGAATGGTGAGCATGTGTGTTAAATTTGGTATCATTGCTCTCACACTCCCTCATATTGGTCACTGGAAGTTCAACATGGCACCTCATGGCAAAGAACTCTCTGAGGATCAGAAAAAATTTTGTTTTTTGTTAAATATAGGTGTAGAACAATTATTGCTACTCTTTTAGTCAATACTTTTTGTGGCCTTCCATTGCCAAGATGACAGCTCTGAGTCTTCTCCCATAATGCCTGATGAGATTAGAGAACACATGGCAAGGGATCTTGTGCTATTTTCTTATAGCCACTTCCCATTTTGTGAAGCTTAACCACCTTTTGCTACACATCACATCTATATTCATTGTTATGAATGACATATTGCGAATTTGGCCTATTTGTTACCTCATATTTATAAGCATGTGAAGCATGAAGTCATGGTTGAACAATTTCCTGTTCTTAGTCACCCAGGTCTACTAAATATATATATATATATATATTGTAGCGGGATCAGCCCGGGGGGGAGGCGTAGCACAAACACACGGGAGGCAGGTTTTGGTGAGAGAAGTGCAAAAAAAAACAAGGATTTATTGTCCTTCAGACTGAAGTGGTGTGTGTGTGGGTGTGTGCGTGTGTGTGTGTGTGGCTGGATGAGGGAAACCAGGCGGGCGCGGGACTGGCGTAGCGGCGTTCTTTGGGGCGTGTTGGGATTCCTGGAAGAAGCTGAGAAGAAGCGGTTCCCTATGCCGATTTCTTAGCATCACCACTGTCCTCGTCCGTCGTCGTCCTCGTCCGGGGTGGAGCCCTATGTGAGCAAAGAGGAGAGAGAGCGAGAGAGAGAAAACGCGAACAATTAGGTAAGCCCGTGTTGCGTGGTTTCAGTGGAAAATACCTCGTCTATTAGATGCCTATGTAGCCGAGTCGGTCTTCCCCCTTCCTCGGGCGGAAGGGCATCCTTTTATCCCCTCCTTCTGGAACTGTATTGGTGAACATCTCGCTCCAGGTTCGCCGATCAGCTGCCAGCTCCACCCCGCCGTGACAGCCCTTCCGGTTAGTGTTGGGAGTGGCAGTCGGGGAAGGAGCGAATCTCCTAGTCTGTGCGTCGGGTGTCGGTCCGCCGCGACAATATATATAAATATAAATAGGAATATATTTGTGTTGTGTTTGCAAACTTCTGTTGTGTTTGCAGTTGTTTGATATCAATGAAAGCAAAGTATTTCTATTATTTTTTTTAACAAAAGGAGCGAATCTCCTACTCTGCGCGTCGGGTGTCGGTTCGCCGCGACAATATATATAAATATAAATAGGAATATATTTGTGTTGTGTTTGCAAACTTCTGTTGTGTTTGCAGTTGTTTGATATTAATGAAAGCAAAGTATTTCTGTTATTTTTTTAACAAAAGATCAAAAGGTTAAAAATGAAAACAATTTCCACAGCCTTCTTTGCTCATATTCACAAATGGTATCAGTAGGGCACATTGGTGTATGGCACTGTATACTTTCTCAATTGTGTATGTACTGTTTGTGCTGGGAAGAGGCTAGTGTGTCTCAAACCTACTACGTGTAAACAAGAGGTCACACTGTGTGGCCATTTGATTGGTTAGATATTCTTGTACCTATTAATCTGTTTCAACTAATTTAGTTAAGTACAGAGCTGTGTATTGCTACTGCATTATTTTAAGCATGCATATTTAATATGATATGACCTTGTGTGCTATTTTTTGTAACCTTTCCAGCTTACCAAATTTCCTCATTTAAATAAGCAAATTATTTTAATGAAAAGCCCTCATCCCTCATGCCAGACCAATTAGTAATGAATTATAGTCTTATGATAAACGATCCTCTGTTGACTGCCATGGGAAACTGCACAATCTAACATTAATTATTCATTCGATAATTAAGTTCAAATAGGTTGTGGAGGGAGTGTTGTGACCTGTTTTACGGAGCTCATGCTGTCTATTGGGACGCGTCCTGCTAGCTATTTCAGGGATGGCATGTTTTGTGCTGGTGGTTTATTTCACAGTGCTCTATGTTTAAGTCTCTGGTGTGTTGCTCATTTTTACTGAAATGACACATTCTTACAGAGATATCCACTAAGCTAATCGGAGGGAAGGTTAACAAGTAGATTATTTCCTGACAACTGGGATTATAAATTAACAGATTAATCAGTAGAAAAAGATTTAGGCTATAAATATTACAAATAGTTACAGTGTAACATGTACAGTGATAGTATGACCACATATGGAGTGTGATGGTGCACAAGTATCACAAAATATGTACTTCCAGGTTTATCATGACAATTGAAATTAGTTGTGAAATGTTGTGTGAGCTTCAAGTTGTGGGTAGCACCCTTGCGCATGACTGTTATCTGTAGTCTGGTAAAGACTACATGCATGGAAAACAAACGAGACTACTGATCTAAACTATACACACCAGGATCAACTGAAGACACGATATACATGATATAATACTGAGTGAAGTGTTCAGTCACCCAGGCATTTAAATAAAGAAAATAATCAAGACAAAGCATGGACACCTGGGGCAAATAAAGTCACTTAAACCAACTGCTCAATCCGGAAGCCGAGCCACAGTGCCCTCTGCTGGCCGTGGCGTAACAGGTTTCTCGTGAGAAGAGGATTCAACACACCTTCACACACATTATGAGTAAGTTTCTTTCATATTTGTTCTGCATTTCTGGTTTATAATGCTTGCATGTACTTTAACTCCTTCCCTTATAATAGTCTGTTTCTATTTTTTCTGTATGCCTTCCGTGTATATGTGCTCATAGGCTTCTGTGTGTGTGGGTCTCTTTGCCTGTTCTCCCCAGTTTCTAGGTTTCATTGCAAATACTAAAATATATTTTATTGTTAAATCTAAAATGTGAATCCAACTCATCAATGTCGCCTCCCTCTTCTACATGTCTTAGGTGCCTGTCATTTGTTCTTATCTCCTTTACTGGAGGGGCTGGATTTGGATCTTGTGTTGACATCACTATGCTGCTCGAAGTTCTTCGCACCCCCTTTGGGAATGCAGGGTCCCCCCCACCTCTCAGCTACAGAATCCATCCAGCAAATGTGTGTGTGTGGATGCCTTTACTCAGACAGACCCTCTCCCTGTCCCTTCCTCCAGCTATCAGACTGATGGTGACATGACCTTTTCTGACCCAGGCTCTGACCATGCTCCCTCTTTCTCATCTGCCAGTCCTGAGTGCTCTCCCCCATACACCTCAGCTAGCTATCCCATGTCCCGTGGTTGCACCCCAGGAGTACAGTCCCACCAGCACAGTGAATTCTCAATAAAATTACATACTATTCATACTTGGTCTCCCTTGTGTTTATTTCACATCTGATTTATATCCAACACCTGACATAAAAATAATCAGTGCCGAAGGCAAGAAGAAGAGGTCCTGAGGGGACACAGAAGAAGGTATCAGGGGATTGTTAGGGTAGTTATCCCCCAATATTACCGTAGAGCTCCCTGTACTGTAGAGGGATTCTGGGTCCAGTTCATAGCTTAATATCTCATAGTAGGGGCTAAAGAACATGTACCTCTTTCTCTGAGGGAGGGAGGTTTACAGCCGTCATTTCCTGGGACACAGAATAGACAGGGTATGCGGCCAATTTTAGATCTGCATCATCTGATTCATACTCTTCTGACATACAGGTTCAGGATGTTGCTCAAACTTATCATTACATAATTCCAGTTTGAGGATTGGTTTGTGACAATAGATCTAAAAAAACATTGCATATTCCATTGCCCAGTCACAGGAAGTTCCCATGGTTTGCATTTGGAGGCAACATGTAACAATATTGGTTCTTCCTTTAAATAGATTTATTCCCTCATATCTTCATGACATGTATGGATGCCATGCTGGCTCCTTTGCGACTCCAAGACATCTGTGTGCTAAACTACCTGGACAGTTGATTAATTCTAGAGTGGTCCAGGAAGTTCAACAGCGATATGTTGTTCTTGCCCATGTGAGAATCTTGGGGCTCAGGTTGAACCTCAGTGAAAGTTGCTTCTTCATTCGAAAGTGACTTTTCTTTGGGCTAAATGGGATTTGAATACGATGAGGGTGTGTCTATCCCAAACACGTGTAGGGCAATCCTATCAACATTGAGCTAGATAAAGTTACAGTAGTGTGAAAAAGTGTTTGCCCCCTTCCTCATTTCCTGTTCCTTTGCATGTTTGTCACACTTAAGTGTTTCGGAACATCAAACCAATTTAAACAATAGTCAAGGACAACACAAGTAAACACAAAATGCAATTTGTAAATGAAGGTGTTTATTATTAAAGGTGAAAAAAAATCCAAACCATCATGGCCCTGTGTGAAAAAGTGATTGCCCCCCTTGTTAAAACATACTATAACTGTGGTTGTCCACACCTGAGTTCAATTTCTCTAGCCACACCCAGGCCTGATTATTGCCACACCTGTTTACAATCAAGGCATCACTTAAATAGGAGCTGCTTGACACAGTAAGGTCCACCAGAAGATCCTTAAAAGCTACACATCATGCCGAGACCCAAAGAAATTCAGGAACAATTGAGAAAGAAAGTAATTGAGATCTATCAGTCTGGAAAGGGTTATAAAGCCATTTCCAAAGCTTTGGGAATCCAGCGAACCACAGTGAGAGCCATTATCCACAAATGGCGAAGACATGGAACAGTGGTGAACCTTCCCAGGAGTGGCCGGCCGCCCAAAATTACCCCAAGAGCGCAGCGACGACTCATCCAAGAGGTCACAAAAGACCCCACAACAACGTCCAAAGAACTGCAGGCCTCACTTGCCTCAGTTAAAGGTCGCGTTCATGCCTCCAGCATCAGGAAAAGACTGGGCAAAAATGGCCTGCATGGCAGAGTTCCAAGGAGAAAACCACTGCTGAGCAAAAAGAACATCAAAGCTCGTCTCAATTTCTCCACAACACATCTTGATGATCCCCAATACTTTTGGGACAACATTCTGTGGACCGATGAGACAAAAGTGGAACTCTTTGGAAGGTGTGTGTCCAAGTATATCTGGCGTAGAAGGAACACTGCATTTCATAAAAAGAACATTATACCAACAGTAAAATATGGTGGTGGTAGTGTGATGGTCTGGGGCTGTTTTGCTGCTTCAGGACCTGGAAGACTTGCCGTGATAAAAGGAACTATGAATTCTGCTGTCTACCAAGAGATCCTGAAGGAGAATGTCCGACCATCTGTTTGTGTACTCAAGCTGAAACGAACTTGGGTTCTGCAGCAGAACAATGATCCTAAACACACCAGCAAGTCCACCACCGAATGGCTGAAGAAAAACAAAATGAAGACTTTGGAGTGGCCTAGCCAAAGTCCTGACCTGAATCCTATTGAGATGTTGTGGTATGACCTTGAAAAGGCCGTTCATGCTCGAAAACCCTCTAATGTAACTGAATTAGGACAATTCTGCAAAGATGAGTGGGCCAAAATTCCTCCAGGACGCTGTAAAAGCCTCATTGCACGTTATCGCAAACGCTTGGTTGCAGTTGTTGCTGCTAAAGGTGGCCCAACCAGTTATTAGGTTTAGGGGGCAATCACTTTTTCACACAGGGCCATGATGGTTTGGATTTTTTTTCACCTTTAATAATAAACACCTTCATTTACAAATTGCATTTTGTGTTTACTTGTGTTGTCCTTGACTATTGTTTAAATTGGTTTGATGTTCCGAAACACTTAAGTGTGACAAACAAGGGGGCAAACACTTTTTCACACCACTGTAGGTCTGCTTACGGCAGCTTCAGGCAACATCATACCATTGGGCCCATTGCACATGAGAGTGTTCAGTGGTGGAAACTGAAAGTCGGAGGTTTCCTCCAGGGATGAAACCTGTGAGAATAATCAGTATCACGTGGCGATGCCTACGTTCTCTGAGAACTTGGAGGTGTCCCTGGTTTCTAGCCTTGGGTCAGACTCTAGGGGCATCTCTTATGACAGGACACCACCTTCACTGCCTCTGGAGTGGCCCTCACTTAGAGTGGCATAAAAATTGCCAATCTAGGTGTGGGCCGTACACCTTGCACTGAAATTAATCTCCTCAGTTGAGAGCTCTTCATGTTTTATACAATACAGCAGTGGTCTCAACCATCAGGGAGGATTATGTTCACATTCCCTATTTAGGCAGGCTCAACTAATTCTTCTCTGGCAGGGGGGAGGTTTGTTAGTGAGTGCAGTCTACATTCTGGGCAACCAGAATGTGGGGGCAAACATCCTGTCAAGGCAAGGGCTGAGGTCCAGGAGTTGGAAGCTCCATCCACAAGTGGATGAGTCCAAATGGCAGTGGTTCGGCCAAGTAGAAGTGGATGCCAAGCCCATTGTGGTTCACTCTCTCAACTGAAGTTGTAGCCACGGCAGGCTCTGTGTATTTACGTCCACTGTGCCGGTCAGTGGCATAAGTCAAAGCAGTTGCTGGACTGCTTGGCCAGCTCATATATTGTTCTCTGATATAATATCTCTGCTGGACGGCACTCCCTGGGAAATTTCCGTTCCCAGAGATCTATTGTCTCAAGCCAGAGGGTTGATTTATTACTCTTAGTTGGAACTAGGAAAACTCTGGGTCTGGAATATGAGCAGCACCAACTCATATATTCCAGTGCCTCAACCAAGGTTGTAGAGACCATGTTTAATGCTAGAAATGTCAGTGAGACCCAGTAAACTGTGCAATGGCTACAGTCCTGGAGTCCTTAAATGAACATTTCTCCTCAAAGTTGGCTACTTCTACAATTAGGGTCTATGTGGCCGCCATTTCGGCCAGCCACACCCCTATTGATGGAGCCTCTATGACAGGCCATACCCTCAGTATGATGGAGTGGGTGTACTCATTCCCCCAGCATGAAAAATACGCAACGTTGGGATTCCTTTGAACGTCTGCATTATGAATGTATCCCAGTTCCCTGAAAAAGGAACAAGACATTTCTGGCCACACACGAGGATACATTCCCACAGAGTGACGCTCACGCAATGACTCTTTCCCTTCTCAGGGAACAGGGTTACATGCATAACCCAGATGATTTTCTTTATTGTTTTGATAAACTACTGAATGTCATTATGACGTCCTTAACTCCTTTGTCACATCCAAGTCTCATCAAACTATGTTCAGAGCAGTTAGAACTAACTCCAAACCAGTCACGGTGCTACTCATCAGCTGTGGTTCACTGGATGACTATACTTTATAAATACTTACATTTTAAGCCATGCCATTGTTTTTCTTTGTGCATCACTAAGGTGTATAGTCATATTTCCATAATTCAGTTATTCATTTTGCTTCATAATAGTACCATGTCATAATACTACTCTACATATTCCTGTCTGCAAGTGTGCTTGACACATAAGTAACGATAATTCTACCTGATGATTTGAATTTGCTGAAATAAAACTTGTATTCTAGCAGTTTTATTTCACTCATTGTTATTTGGGAAGAAATGAAGAATGTGTCAAATATACTGCAATTTACCAAAAATCCATGATATTATGTTGTATTTTTTAATCAAAGACTTATTTTTGCAGTACAAATGTGACAGTGCTTTTGTGAGATAAAGCTTACATAAGCCTTACCCACCTCAAGAGGGAAGAGATAGTCTTTAAAAATGCCACAGATAGAGCCCATCATTATGTCACAGAGCTGTTTCAGTAGCTGGAGCAGTCTTCCTATTGTTCCAATGTATCAGAAGAGGGCTGCTGAAGCTATTTTCAAGCTAGCCAAAGACTATTTTGAAAATCATTTCATTGAAATTTAACCACCTAGCATAGTCTCAATCTAAATAACTAAACTGTGGACTTAAAACAGTATGGTTCTATTTCACAGCAACTTCTGCCTACCTGAATATTACTGAGCTTTTTCAAATGTAAGGTCATGGCTCAATAAGTTTCAGGAACAGTCAGGTTTGATTTGGAAGTGAAAAAACATCTCAGCCAATAACATGTTCTTTGTACAGTCTTCTATGAGGTGAACTTTTGAACAAGCTGGTCGTCTCAGAGAAAGGGATGTCAGTCGAGCATGCTTGTTTGAGTATTAGGCCATGTCTGGACACTTCTCAGATACTGTATCTCTGATCAGTGAATTGATTCACTGCTTGAGGAGAGTTTTAATTCAACTGAATTTTATTTATATGGTGCTTTTAACAAGTGACATTGTCACCAAGCAGTAGAAGAAAACTTGAGAAAACCTGACTGAAAAAGGTAACCAATCCTCTTCTGGGTGACACTTCATTAAGAACCATATGAATTGTAGAAGAGTAACAGCAAACTAAGTAGAATGTGTGTTGAACAGATATTAAGTACAAGAATATTGTGAATAAGAGTCCTGGGATAAGCACAGGACCATCTTTTTCACATCTCTACATTACTTTTTAATTTCAGCATTTGCTGTATGTTTAATATAAACCTCAAATATTTAGAAAAAAAAATTGATTAATATTTTACATTCCATTCCATTATACACTAAGGTAGTCCAAGATTATACTAACCCAGTATTTAGAGCTAAATTCTTAATATCCTCATTATATTCTTGCCCTCATTATGGGTTTAAGGTTGTGAGGTGTAAGGTTCAGTACCCAATAAGCATGCATCACACTCCTTCATGACGCATTTTGGCCTTCTAGCACTGTTCACTTAAAGACCCCATGCTGGGATGGCATCATTTAGCCTCAAAATACTGCACACTTGTGAGCCTGAGCAAAGGATATCCATCGTCTTACCAATATGAAAGTGTAATAAATAAAGGCTGCTCATCCCAGATCTGTCAGTGAAAGGAACTGAACAGACAGTGAGTTCAAAAAGAACACTATTGATCACTCAGCCACTAACAGAAAACAATAAAAAGGGATAGGAATGAGTGACATCAAGTAAATGAGTTGAAGAGGAAATAGAGGCAAAGATTTGACAGTTAGCTCTCTCTCTCTCTCTCTCTCTCTCTCTCTCTCTCTCTCTATATCTATCAATCTTTTTCTGTCTTCTCCCGTTTCATGACCAAGTGACCAATCTTTAACCATCCATGGAGGATTGATTGATTTTAATGTCAAAATTTAATGTCAAAATAATCATCATATTATCAAATGCATATTTATTTACGATTTACCTGTCCTTCCTCCAGGGCTCATCAATTTCCATTTTGTGTCTCTTGACAATAAAACAATTTGATTTCATGCCAGCATGGTTGATCCGATGCAAAGAATGTTTGATATTATGTAATACAACCAATGGACTTGGTAGGCCTTTATACTATAGCACCAAATATATAGCAAATGTAGTCTAAATGTTCCAACACTATTGCTATATGTTTCATACAGATATGAATGAACAATCAAATTGAATTCATGCCTAACAATTTGTTTTCTAAACTGATTAAACACTTAACTAAGTAAAAATCTACTCCAAATCTGATCTAACATACTAGGTGAGACTAATAAACAAATAAAGTAATTACTCTCGGTGCTAAATCTAAAAGTGGCCACCTGGGCTTCTCAATAGTTTTGAACATAACCTGGTGATATATTACATCATCATCAACTGATCTACAGTATGTTCATTGATTTAGAGCAAAATTTATTTGATTTAGAGCAGCTGATTTAGATTTAGAGCAGCTTTATGGTTAAATTAATTATTAAACAAATATTCTTGAGCTAGCATTTGCAGTAAAGTATAGTGTGCAACATAAATAAAGGAAATTACCAAATTCACACTTTTACTGCATAAACTATTACCTATTACAAAATACACTAGCAATCAATTTAGATGAACGGCATAAATAACAAACCATTTTCTAAATTAGTAAAAGGTTCTGAAATCTCTGCTGTCTCACAATTAGGTATTTTGCAAAGAGACCTGGTTACAACTTCAGCTTGCTAATGACTCATACCATTGTCACACTTTATTAGTAAGACCCTATGTTTATTGCTCTACTTTGCCCCAAGTGGAATAGCTTTTCAAAAAGTTTCAATTCTATTATGGTCCACAAGACCATTTTAATGTAGAACATAAATGTTAAATTAATTTAATAGGCCATTCATACAGGATATACACCTCTGGTATAAACTTGGGCCCAAGTAACATTCATTCTTACTCAGCATAATACATGTTACCAATACCTCATTCAGATCTGTGCCAACTGGTATCTTCAAATTTCTCATTTACATTAGGGGAATGACATTAGGGGAATAACATGTATGTGGAATAATCACGGTTATAATATTTATATCAATAGTATGAATAATCCATCTATCCATCTTCAACCGCCTATCCGTAATTGGGTCGCAGGGGTAGCAGCTCCAGCAAGAGACCCCAAACTTCCCTTTCCTGAGCCACATTAACCAGCTCTGACTGTGGGATCCCGAGGCGTTCCCAGACCAGTGTGGAAATATAATCTCTCCATCTAGTCCTGGGTCTTCCCTGAGGTCTTCTCCCAGCTGGACGTGCCTGGAACACCTCCAAAGGGAGGTGCCCAGGAGGCATCCTTATCAGGTGCCCGAACCACCTCAACTGACTCCTTTCAACGCAAAGGAGCAGCGGCTCTACTCTGAGTTCCTCTCGGATAGCCGAGCTTCTCACTCTATCTCTAAGGGAGAGCCACCCTCCTGAGAAAACCCATTTCGGCTGCAATCTAGTTCTTTCGGTCACTACCCAACCGTCATGACCATAGGTGAGTGTAGGAACGAAAATTGCCTGGTAGATTGAGAGTTTTGCCTTCCGACTCAACTCTCTTTTCGTCACAACGGTGCGGTGAAGCGATTGCAACACCGCTCCCGCTGCTCCGATTATCCGGCCAATCTCCCACTCCAATGTCCCCTCACTCGTGAACAAGATCCCGAGGTACTTGAACTCCTTCACTTGGGTTACGTTCTCATTCCCGACCCGGAGTAGGCACTCCATCTCAGTTTCCTGCTGAGAGCCATGGCCTCAGATTTGGAAGTGCTAATCCTCATCCCAGCCGCTTTGCACTCGGCTGCAAACTGATCCAGCAAGTGCTTGAGGTCACAGACCGATGATGCCATTAGGACCACATCATCCGCAAAAAGCAGCAATGAGATCCTCAGGTCATCAAACCGCAACCCCTCCCCACCACGACTATGCCTCGATATTCTGTCCATGAATATCACAAACAGGATTGGTGACAAAGCGCAGCCCTGGCGGAGACCAACCCCCACTTGGAACAAGTCTGACTTCTTGCCGAGCATATGGACATAACTCTCGCGTTGGGAGTACAGTGATTGGATAGCCCTAAGAAGGGAACCCTTCACCCCATACTCCCTCAGCACCTCCCACAGTAGACCTTTGGGGACACGGTCATACGCCTTCTCCAGATCCACAAAACACATGTAGACTGGATGGGCATACCACCATGCCCCCTCCAAGATCCTTGCGAGAGTAAAGAGCTGGTCCATTGTTCCACAACCAGGACAGAATCCGCATTGTTCCTCCTCAATCCGAGGTTCTACGATCAGCCGAACCCTCCGTTCCAGCACCTTGGAGTAGACTTTACCAGGGAAGAAGTGTGATACCCCTATAATTGGCGCACAATCTCTGGTCCCCTTTTTTAAACAAGGGAACCACCACCCCTGTCTGCCACTCCTTGGGCACTGTCCCCGACTTCCACGCAATGTTAAAGAGGCGTGTCATCCAAGACATCCCCTCCACACCCAGAGCTTTAAGCATTTCTGGACTGATCTCATCAATCCCCGGGGCTTTGCCACTGTGTAGATGATTGACCACCTCAGCAACCTCCACCATGGAAATTGGTGATGATCCCCCATCAGCCTCCACCTCTGCCTCTACCATAGAGGGTGTGTTATTCAGATTCAGGAGTTCCTCAAAGTGTTCCTTCCACCGTGCAATTACTTCCTCAGTTAAGGTCAACAGTGTCCCCTCCATACTGTACACAGCTTGGATGGTTCCCCGTTTCCCCTTGGTGAGGTGGCAGATGGTTTTCCAGAAAAAAACGACCGAAAATCCTTCTCCATGTCCTCTCCGAACTTCTCCCACACCCACTGCTTTGCTTCTTCCACGGCAGAAGCTGCAGCCCTTCTGGCCTGTTGGTACCTTGCAACTGCCTCTGGAGTCCCCCGGGATAACACATCCAGGAAGGCCTCCTTCTTCAGTCGAACGGCGTCCCTGACCATTGGTGTCCTCCATAGTGTTTGAGGGTTACCGCCCCTTGAGGCACTTAAGACTTTGAGACCACAGCTCTCCGCCGCAGCTCCCACAATGGAAGCTTTGAACATTGCCCACTCGGGTTCAATGCCCCCAACCTCCACAGGGATGTCAGAAAAGTTTCGCTGGAGGTGTCAGTTGAAGATCTAACGGACAGGGGCCTCCTCCAGACATTCCCAGTTCACCCGCACTACCCGTTTGGGCTTTCCAGGTCTGTCCAGAGTCTTCCCCCACAGCTTGATCCAACTCACCACCAGATGGTGATCAATTGACAGCTCAGCCCCTCTCTTCACCCGAGTGTCCAGAACATGCGGCCTCAGATCAGATGATACGATTACAAAATCAATCATAGACCTTCGGCCTAGGGTGCTCTGGTACCAAGTACATTATGAGCCTCCTTATGTTCGAGCATGGTATTCATTATAGACAGTCCATGACTAGCACAGAAGTCCAATAACAAATGCCTGCTCGGGTTTAGATCAGGGAGGCCGTTCCTCCCAATCACGCCTCTCCAGGTATCTCCATCATTGCCCACGTGCACGTTGAAGTCCCCCAGTATAACTATGGAGTCCCCTACTGGTGCCCCATACATGACTCTATTCAGGGTCTCCTTGAAGGCAGAGTACTCCGAGTAACAGTCAGAGTTTTCCCCTTCACAACCCTTAGGCGTAAGGCCTCTCGTCCACCAGTGTAAACTCCAACATAATGGCACTCAGCCGGCGTCTCGCACCATGGTCAACTCCAGAGTAGAATAGAGTCCAGTATGAATAAATCATTAGTTATTCAGAATGTGATGTTTAACAATTTTTTTTTTATAAATTCTAGTTCATATAGACAGTGTGTATATACAGTTAACTAAACATTTAATAGCCATGAATGACTCATTA
The DNA here is from genome assembly GCA_012411365.1 of Ameiurus melas. Taxonomy (NCBI): domain Eukaryota; kingdom Metazoa; phylum Chordata; class Actinopteri; order Siluriformes; family Ictaluridae; genus Ameiurus; species Ameiurus melas. The sequence goes on along the minus strand of CM022766.1, from coordinate 9,813,918 downwards.
GTTATTCAGATTTAAAGATTAATAAAAGTGACACTTGAATTGACATTTCATGTAGTTGCTGTTGAATGAGCACTTTGTTATCAGCTCATTTATAACTATAAGCAAAAGTAATTCCAAATCTATAAATTAGAGTGTTTATATTTTACAGTTTTGGGTTCGAATTTGGTGTTCGATGAAGTAAGACACGAAGTTTGAGTCTCCTGCTGATTTCGATTAAAATTGTAATTAATTAGCACTATTTTGGTCATATAATATATTTGACTTATTCTACTTCATTTCCTTATTTGTATTTTTAACTTGGTGGTTCATTAAAATGTCTGAGAATAACTTGAAAACCGGTAGCATTCAGACAAAACTGAGGCCTACAGAGTGCGCCACGAGTGCGTCTCCTTCTCCCCGTGAATCCGCAGCTGTGCCTCCATCTCCCCGTGAACCATCACACCCGTGAACATCACATCCCCGAGCGGTGACCCTGACTTCGCTGCACTCAAGCTTGAGCTGCTGGCTTTACAGAGGAAGGACATCGCCAATATTTTTAAAAAGGAGTTCCAGGAGTTCCAGAAGCACCAGGAGAATCTTCAGAAGACTCTCAAGGATTCAGCTTGACCTGCAGGTCATGAAAACACAGCTAGCTAGTGATAAAGTCGCTACCAAGGCTACCATATCAACACTGAAAGGTACTTTTGGGGAAATGGGGTACACACTCTCCGGTTGCACCGATGATATAGGGACTTTAATTTTCTTTTCTTTTTTTTTCTTTTCAATGAAATATTTCGGAAAGGGAAGGTATGGGGAGAAAAGGTCAATGAATCACATGAAAATGAATCACATGTAAATGAATCTGTCAAAAGTTGTGACGGAGCGTATGAAGGAAGGAGGTAAGCACACTTAAGAACAAGTGTAGTTTATTTACAAGAGGCAGGCAGACAAATCCAAAACGTAATCCAAAGGCGTAGTCAGAAAACAAGCGAAGGTCAGGCAAACGGCAAACAGGCATAAACTTGGGGCAAGGCAGATATCAACAACGTGGCATGGAAAACAGGGTCGAGAAACAAACATAAGCATAACCATGAACGTGAACGTGAACTATGACTATGATCTGGGAGCGGATAACCCAGCGTGAACTATAACTAACAAGGGACTATGTTTAGTATGTTTAATTAACCGCGCCGTGTGTAGTACGGCGCGTAGTATATAAACCGGCATGAATTAACTTAAACAGATATCAGCTGGGAGTAATACAGACACACGTGGGGATACAACCTATGACAGACACGGGGCGGGGTCATGATGAACATAAACAAAACACACGTGCCCTCCCAGCCATTGACAGAAACGAAAACAAAGAGCACATGTTCAAATGTCATAACACGCATGCGCAACAGCACGAGAGCATGCTGCTTCAAGGGGGAACCGTGACAGAGTCCCCCCCCAAAGGCACCACTCCCGGAGTGCCATGAAACATCCCATATCACCGGCGGCCCCGGGCCCCTGGGCTGAATGTCCCAAGCAAAGCCAGGAAACCGCATGATGTTTCTGGCGAAGTAGGGACGCGGAGCAAAGTTCACCGCGAGGCTCAAGGGGGAAGCGAGGTTCTCCACGAGGCTCCAGGGGGGAGCGAGGTTCTCCACGAGGCTCCAGGGGGAGCGAGGTTCTCTGTGAGTCTCCAGGGGGGAGCGAGGTTCTCCGTGAGGCCAGGGGAAAGAGCGAAGTTCTCCGTGATGCTCAAGGGAGGAACGACGCCCTCCGCTGAACCCAGGGGTGGAGCGATGTCCTCCGTGGAGCAGGAAGGGGGAGCGACACAAGAAGCGATGTCTTCCGCGGAGCATGGAGGCAGAGCGACGTCCCCAGCGCAGCAGGATGGCGGAGTGACGACCTCAGCCGAACAGGAAGGCGGAGCAACGACCTCAGCTGAGCAGGAAGGCCGAGCGACGTCCACAGCCAAGCAGGAAGGCCGACCGACGTCCACAGCCGAGCAGGAAGGCCGAGCGACGTCCACAGCCGAGCAGGAAGGCCGAGCGACGTCCACAGCCGAGCAGGAAGGCTGAGCGACATCCTCAGCAGAGCAGGGAGGCTGAGCGAGCATCAAAAATGGGGAGGGAGGGAGGGAGTCGGTCTCTACCCCGACCCCAGATTCCCCCTCCTGTCGACGTGACTCCTTTTTACTCTGAGCTATTACCAAGGGGACGTGAGGCTTGGCTGTGACTGGGATATCATGAGCTTGAGACTGAGTCTAGACTTGGACACTGTGAGCTTGAGACTGTGTCTGGACTTGGACGCTGTGAGCTTGAGACTGGGTCTGTACTTGGACGCTGTGAGCTTGAGACTGGGTCTGGACTTGGACGCTGTGAGCTTGAGACTGTGTCTGGACTTGGGCGTCATGAGCTTGAGACTGAGTCTGGACTTGGACGCTGTGAGCTTGTGACTGAGTCTGGACATGGTGAAGCTGGGTCTCTGTACTTTTCCTTTTATCCTTCTCCTCCTCCAGAAGCTGCTTCAGTTGGTTTCGTTCGTCCTCTAGTCGACAGAGCCATATGCTCAGAACCCGTTTCCGGAGTGTTTCCTCTTGCAGCAAAACCTGTGTTTCCTGTAGTTGCAACTCCACAGATGAGCATTCTTTAGTAGCTTTGATGCATTTCTTCTCCATTTCAGACAGAGTGCTGCTCAAACTCTCCAACTCCAACTGCATTCTGCTAATTTTTTCCACCATTTCCTTCTTACTCAGCGTGATTACAACTGGAACCTGAGGCTTGGCTGTGACTGGAGCTTGAACTTGGAACTTGGCTGTGAGCGGAACTTTGTGAATTGGGTCCGCAGACTTGGAGATGAATGGATTCTGCTTAGCAGGATGCACGGTAAATTGGACTTGTGGCTTGGTCTGGACCGGGACATGGACCTGAGGCAAGGCAGGGGCTGGAGACTTAGCTTGGCCTGGAAACTTGGAGATGAGCAGAACTCGCTTCCCTGGATGAGCGGTGGGAGTCTTGTCATCTCCTCTGGAGTGCTCACCTGCCCATAATACTTGTGGTATGGGCACTCCGCCATGTTCACTTCCTCCAGCAACTGATCATAGTTCTGTCCTGGTTCTCCAAACTCCTCCAAAAACACTTCCAAAAACTGCCAAATATCCTCCAGCACCCGGGATTCCATGGCTGCCACTCGCTGTGCCCATGCGCGAGCTGGGCCAACGAGGCGAGACATGATAAACAGAATTAATCGTCCTTCAGTCGGTTTCGGTTTCGGGCTGGAAAAATAATACTGACAGTCCATCAAAAACTCATCCGGGTAAAAGTAGCCATCATCCGGCTCCGGCATGTCCACGGAATACCTCTGTGCGAAGCTCATGGAATCCAAGGCGGGAATCTTGGGCATGCGGTCTTGGGTTCGGCGTCCTCGCCATTCTTGTGCTACCTCCATGATTACGGCAGTTAATTCTGTCACAAGTCGTGACGGAGCAGATGGAGGAAGGAGGTAAGCGCACTTAAGAACAAGTGTAGTTTATTTACAAGAGGCAGGCAGACAAATCCAAAACGTAATCCAAAGGCGTAATCAGAAAACAAGCGAAGGTCAGGTGAACGGCAAACAGGCAGAAACTTGGGGCAAGGCAGATATCAACAACATGGCACAGAAAACAGGGTCGAGAAACAAACATAAGCATAAACATGAACGTGAACTATAACTATGATCTGGGAGCGGATAACCTAGCGTGAACTATAACTAACAAGGGACTATGTTTATTATGTTTAATTAACCGCTCCGTGTGTAGTACGACGCGTAGTATATAAACCGGCATGAATTAACTTAAACAGATATCAGCTGGGAGTAATACAGACACACGTGGGGATACAACCTATGACAGACGCGGGGCGGGGTCATGATGAACATAAACAAAACACACGTGCCCTCCCAGCCATTGACAGAAACGAAAACAAAGAGCACATGTTCAAATGTCACAACACGCATGCGCAACAGCGTGAGAGCATGCTGCTTCAAGGGGGAACCGTGACAGAATCACATGAAAATGAATCACATGTAAATGAATCACATGTAAATTAATCATATGAAAATGAATCAATAAATTCAATAAATTTTATTATTATTATTTTTTAAATAATTTACAGTTAATGTAGTTGCTAATGTGCGTACTCATAATTATAATGTAAATATTTTCTTGTACCCTTACAATGTACAGTAGACTTCAGTACACTGCACTACTAAATGACCTGTAAAACATTAGTAGATGCAGTAAAGGTGTGGGCTAAAACACTTGACTGTGTATGTAAGAATATTGCCAGATTCACACATATGGCTATAGATTGAAATAAGAAAAATCGAGAGAAAGTTTTCAAAGGCTGCCTAGACTTAGTTTGACATCTTTATTGATTCATTATGTTGCTTTTATAGATTTCTTTTTTCATATTTAATTTTTGTATTTTTGCATTTTGTATTTATTTATTTATTTATTTATTGGTGTTGTCTTTTCCTTGGGCTTGGAGCCGAATGCTGGGTAAAGCTGTTATAAATACATACTTTACTTAATAAATAATACATGTTTTTTTCTCTGTATATATGTGTAGGTTTGGATAGTGGCAGTGCCCTAACCTACTGTTCAGTCTGAAAGATTTTTGGCAGTGACGTCTGTGCTCAAAATAGGAGAAGGATTGGCTAATGTTCTGAATCTTTTGAAAGCGAAAAAAGGTTCTTTAGAGCAAAAAGGTCTAATGCAAAGACTTCATTGCAAAAAGTTAAACTGCAAGATGTGCAAAAGGGATTAGTTTTTGTGCTAAATTCAGGTCATTTATGTGGTGCTCCAGATGTAGTGTGACCAGTGGATAGCTATTTAGATGATTTGTTTCTTTTATTTATATTTTACTACTTTGCCTGGCAACCTAGCAAGAAACTCAGTGGATTAAAAACATCCCTTCCTTCCTGATGATTTATGCATAAAGAGATGTTCCCAAACAAATACTTAGCAAGGTACCACAGCCAATAATAACAATAATAATAATAATAATAATAATAATAATAATAATAATAATAAGAAGAAGAAGAAGAAGAAGAAGAAGAAGAAGAAGAAGAAGAAGAAGAAGTAAGTGGGACATTAAGAACAGTAATTAATGACAGAAAAGCATATAGGACAAACAGAGTGGAAGAACATTATTGCTACCTGCTGACTGATGTGAGCACTACAGTACTACTTATTTTTGGCTGTTGGTTCTTCATAAACATGGCAGTGTTATGTTAGTATAAACAAATAGGTGAAAAATTAAAGAAATAAACCAATGGTTCTTCTAGACTGGGGAGGAAATTTCTCTGTTATAGTTTGGGTTCACTTGTCCTCTGCAAGGGAAGGTCAAAACAACACAATGCTATTCTGACTTGTCACCTTTATACAGTGATGAAACACTTATATCCTGATAGGTGTGGTCTCTTCTAGGATAAAATTTTCTGGACACAAGGGCTCACTGAATGGATATTTTTTATAATTTTTTTTTATTTCAAGCTATAGCCTTTACAGTCTCAACCAGATCTCAAGCCAGTTGAAGATCTGTGGTAGATTTTTGACTGACATGAAGAACTCTCCACCACCATCATCAATGTCTGGTTACACTTGTAACCCTTTTCCCTGAGAAGGGAATGAGACAGTACATGAACTTCATGCTGTGGGAAGCATCCTCGCGTGTGGCTGGAAGCTTGTGTAACATCATGCCTATATATATGACTGCTGTAATCAGGTGATGTGGCATAAAAAACATCACCTGTGAACCACACTGTCAGCCTCTATTATCTGAAGTGAAGACACAAATCAAAAATACCCACTCTGTCATACTGAGAGCATGGCCTGTTCAAAAGGTCCCAGGCCGAGGGTCATTGCAAGACACTCGAGCCTGGGTGGAATATATATCCAGGCAATAATATCGAATGAATGTGTGTGGTGTAGACCACCCTGCTGCAGCACACACATCCTGTAAAGGTACACCTTTGGATCCCCTTTGACCCCCTAGTGGACAGAGAGATCTTGTAGCTCTATTACTCACTTAAGAGATGTCAGGGCCAGCAAAAGAGCTACCTTTAGAGTCACCTCGCATAAACCTCAATGTTAGAGGATGTTGCTACACAGAGGATGGTGCTCTAGCATACAACATGGTCTGTTCAACCTTTGTTGAGAGACCAGAATCTATGAGCTGACCCAAAGTTTCCATAGTTCTGGCCAAGGGTGATAAATCAACCATCTGGCTTGAGACAGTAGATCCCTACAAATGGGAATCTCCCAAGGAGTGCAGTCTAGCAGGAATTTTATCTTTGAGAACCATATTTGAGCTGGTCATTAAGGTGATACTAGCAGCAGATGTAGACGGCCTTGGCAAAGTCTTGCTAGAACTTGTGGGAGCAGAGCGATCATTTGAAAAGCATACAGATGTCACTTCCATGTTGCCTAAATGTGCATTGCACTCACAGACAAAAACTTTCCTTCTGCTCAGAGAAGAATTAGTTGTGCCTGCCTGAACAGGGTGTGCAAACATAACCCTCCCTGTTGGTTGACATATGAGACCACTTCTGTGTTGCCTGTCACAACTAACACATGGTGATCTCTCAACTGAGTAAGAAAGAATTTTGAAATAAGGGCCTCATTCTAGGCAATTTATATGCCACTCTATATGAGAGCCACTCCAGAGTGACATATAAGGACACCAAGGCGCCCGTGGAGTGTGACCCAAGGCTAGAATCGAGGGACAAATTCTCAGAGCATGTAGGCATTCCCTATGACAGTGATTATTCTCAGAGTTATTATTCCCGACTTTTCAGCAACCACTGAAATGGTCTCATGTGCAATAGACCCAAAGGTATGATGTTGGCTGCTGCTTCCATAAGCCCAACAGTCTCTCATGGAGAATGGGGGGGATGCCCTGACCCAGCTTTATCTTACTCTGTGTTGATAGGATTGACCCTACTCGTGTTTAGAAACACCCTCGTTGCAGTAGAGTCCTATATACCAAGCCTTTCAACCAATTCCCTTATAACAAGCCATTTGCTTGGTCACCCGGAGAGACAAATACATGGCGCGGCGAAGATCTGCCACTGCCTTGGGCCCAATTCCCTTCCACAATGTCAAGCTCATTCAGCAGGTCTGCTTGGTAGGCCTGCAACACTGCCATTGTATGCAGTAACCCACAAGCAAGACCCGCTGCCACATATGCCTTTCCCACCAATGCCGAGGTGACGTTACATGTCTTGGAAGGCAAAGCCAGCCCTCCTAAATTACCTGCTGTTGATGGAGAGTGGTAGCTCACAAGCGGCTCCTCCACCTTCGACATAGCTAAATAGACATGACGTTCACTCCTCGAGGGCTGCCCTGGGGCACTCCATCCCTAGACACTTCACACAGATAGTGTGTCCACACCCCCATGATGCAAGGCACACTTCCTGAATTATCTCTCACTAATACTTTTCTTTTTTATTAAAGGGACAGAAAAGTAAAGTGATTTTTCGTTCTTTTTTTTTAAAGGTATAGAGGAAACGAAGAAAAATTTTGTGAGTGTTACACAAACGGCTGACATGCAGTCTTGCTGAAGATAATAAGGCTGATAGCACGGTTTACATGTGATGTTTTTATATCACAAGACGCACTTAATTGCCACATCACCTGATCATGGCAGGCCTATAAATAGGCATGATGTTACACAAGCTTTATATGCCGATCACGTGAGAAGGCGCTGCCCACAGCAGGAAGCTTATGCAATGTTGAGTGAGGGAATGCATTTTGGAGAATCTCAGCTGATGTGGATTGAATCTGTTCTGGTAGCTTATAATTGGATATAAAAATATGTTGTTGTTTTTTTCTTGATTTTCTCCTTTTAATTTGTCACCAGTCAGCATCTTACACATAATCTTAGCCATTTTTGTTTTCTTTGTTTCTTTCATGAAACAAAGAATGTTAGAAATATGTAAAAACATAAATTATCTTGACTTGAATTGTCTTAACTGCTAAATATTATTTTAGACCACAAAAAAAAAAAAAAAATCATAAGACAGAATTACAAAAAAAACAATTTTTATAGACTTAACAGGGATATGAGCTTGAATGCTGGTAATGTGAAGGTTGTGTGCTGAAGATTGGAGCTGTAGTGTTCAGGGTTTGCAGAGATGGATATGATATGGTGTTTCTGATTGTATTTTAGGATATACTTTGTATTGCTAGATCTGATCCCCGAGTTGTGATAGCAGTTGAACAGGAGCATTTTAAGACCTATTGAGCATTACCATTCTAATGTCACAGACAGGATGTGAGCAAGCATGCTGAGTTAGCTGTTGCTAGGCATTCACAGACCTTTCACAGTACAAACTGCCTCAGCAAGCCGAGAACATCATGATTTAGTTGCGAGAAGGTGTGGAAGAGATTACACATGGACAACTGCAGTATAGATTCTTCTACACAGATTATTGACACATTATTAAATCCATTTGAATCCTGTGACAAGCAGTTATGTAACTGACATAAACATTTGCAGATTTACAGTAGCAGTATCCTAATTCAGCAAACCCAAGTCAACAATAGAATTTTTAAAACATGGTTAGATTCCCTCTGTGTTGCTTTTCTGTTTGCTTTTTTTTTCTAATATTACACTATAGATTTCAGCGCATCATTCCCAGGGTAGTGGGGGAGGTGGGGGTGGTCGGAAAGGAGGGGACTTGGTTTCCAATTTGCATGTTTATGCATATCTGTACATATTGCATTCTTAAATTAATTATTAAGGTAAATGTGTGGAGATATCTCTAGGCTATTATTTTTCAACATATGCTTGCTAGCTACTTTATTAGGAACACCATGCTTATTATGAACCCCCATCCTTCAAAACATCCTCAATTCTTTGCAGCAACTCTTTCCAACCAATGCTGCAAACATTCCTGTGATATTCTGTTCGATGTTACCATGATTGTATTACATAACTGCTGCAGATTTGTCAGCTACACATTCATGATGTGAACCTCCCATTGTACCACTTCTGAAAGGTGATCTATTGGATTTAGATTTAGTAACTGAAGAGGCCATTGATGTAACCCAAACTCAATGTTATGTTCATGGAACCAGTTTGTGACAACTTATACTTTGTGACACAGTACATTATTATGGTAGAAGTAGAATAAGAAGTCTTTATTTGTCTCATATACTATATATTGCAGTATAGTAATATTCATTTCTTCACATATCCCAGCTTGTTAGGAAGCTGTTGTAAGAGTGCAGGTTCAGTCATGATACAGCACCCCTGGAGCAAAAAGGGTTAAGGGCATCGCCAAGGGCCTTAGACCCCTAAGTGTGTTATCCATAACCTAGAGCTTAAACCACTGAGCAACTACTGCCCTTATAAACTATATAATATATAAGATATATTATAACTATATAACTATAAGATGGGAAAATTTTCAGCTATAAAGGGGTGCATGTGTACAACAATAATAGATAAGCTTTACTCAGTTGGTATTAAAGGGCCAAATGTGTGTCAAGAAACCCCCCCACACCATTGCACGAACACCAGTACTTGACACTGTCATATATATATCTGTGACGCAGTGGATAAAGGGGGACGGATAATATCGCATAAGAGAACGAGAGTTTTATTGAAGAGAGGCAGATAAATCCAAATCATAATCCAGCATGTATTCCACAAACAGGCAAAGGTCAGACATGACATCAGCAACAACAACAAACGCACATGTCCAGCTGTCACTATGGAAAGGCACGTGCTCTCGCATTCGCGCAGTAGCGCACGCTGCCACCAGGGGAAAACATGACAGAATCCCCCTCAAAGACACTCCTCCTGGAGTGCCATGAGTCATAACAGTTCATTGGCGGCCCCGGACTACTGGGATGAATGTCTCATGTAGAGCCAAGAAGCCACACGATGCCCTTGGCAGAGCGGGGAAACGGAGTGACGTCCTCAGTGAAGCTTGAGAGCGGAGCGGCATCCTCAGCGAAGCTTGAGAGTGGAGCGGCGTCCTCGACGAAGCTTGAGAGCAGAGCCACGTCCTCGGCCGAACAGGAGAGCAGAGCGACATCCTCAGCGGAGCAGGGAAACAGAGTGACGTCCTCGGGGGAGAAGGGAAACATAGCGACGTCCTCTATGGAGCAGGGAAACGGAGCGATATCCTCAACAAAGCTTGACAGCTGTGCGACATCCTCGACGAAGCTTGAGAGCAGAGCGACGTCCTCGGGAGAGCATGGAAACAGAGCACTGTACTCTGTGGTGCAAGCGAACAGCATACCGTCCTTCACGGAGCAGTCGAATAGCGCAGCGTACTCCGTGTTGCAGGACGGCTGAGCGACTACCTTGGCTGGGCAGGACTGCTGAGCAGTGACCTCAGCTGCACATGAAGGCTGAGTGACGACCTCAGCTACACAGGACTGCTGGGTGTCATCCTCAGCTGGACTGGACTGCTGGACGACTACCTCAGCTGCATATGAAGGCTGAGTGATGACCTCAGCTACACAGGACTGCTGGGCATCGTCCTCAGCTGCACATGAAGGTTGAGCAATGACCTCAGCGACACAGGACTGCTGGGCATCGTCCTCAGCTGGACAGGACTGCAGGATAGCTTCCTCGGCTGCGCAGGGCAGCAGGACAGCTTCCTCGGCTGTGTTGGGCAGCAAGACAGCTTCCTCGGCAGGGCTAGACAGCAGGACAGCCTCCTTGGCTGTACCAGGCAGCAGGACAGCTTCCTCGGCTGTGCCAAGCAGCAGGACAGCTTCCTCGGCTGTGCAGTGCAGAGAGACAGCTTCCTCGTCTGTGCAGGGCAGAAGGACAGTTTCCTCGGTAGGGTTAGACAGCAGGACAGCCTCCTTTGCTGGCAGGAGGTCCACCCTAGAGACCTCCCCGTAGGCCTTTATGTAGACTTCTTTTTGCATCAGATAGTCTGATCTTGGGCTGGATTTGCAGAGACTGCCAGTCCTGGACAAATTGGAAGTCATTTGAAATCTGTGTCATTTGTAGATTATTTTCCTTACACTGAAAGAAAGTATTTCAAATACTATTTTTAAATACCTTTCCAGACTCATAATCCTTACAGAACTCTTTAGATCTTTTCATGACACCACACACCTCAATACCAAAGGGAACACCAGACACTATATATTAGAGGTGTATAAATAAGACTCCCTAAGCAGGTTCTAATCATTGGCACACAATCTTGAACATCTGATTCTAATTTTATGGATTTTATGGTATGATAAATGTAGTTTACTTACTTTTTCCATGTGACTGTTTTTTGTTCATTTAAATTGTGAAAGTGACTACAAATGTCAATTTTATATGTCATTTGATAAGGGTGTATCAACTTTATTAATGGGCACTGTTTCAAAAAGGATAAAATGTTTGCTTGTCCAAATATGTAATAAAAAAAATAGTTCATCTCAGGTGCTATGCCTTTTGAGACGCTTTTCTGCTCATCATGGGTGTATATAATGGTTATATTCCTCCTGTCAGCTCAAATCAATCTGACCATTCTCCTCCGACCATTCTTTTCAACAAGGGACTCAAATTGTAGGTGGTAATGTGAGGGAATTCTATACACCTGGTTAAAAAATACATTAAATGATCTCCCTTATAATATCTCTCTTTTTTATCAATTTTGAAGTAATGACTTATGGAATATGACTATTAGCACTATTCAATTCAATCCATATTTGAGATTTTACCACATGCAATGTAAGCCTAAGGATGCCACACCAATAAAGTTATGGTTTTCATAAGTTATGGGTAATGACACTTATGAGTTCAACATTGACCTTCATAGTGGATTTAATAAAATCAACAACAATACAATAACAGCAAAACAACAAAAGTAGCTATGATAACTAGTACTATCTGGTAAAAGATGTGAGTAGTCAAGTTTTAATATTTAAATCCACTATCCTGTGATGCTTGTCTGTTCAATAGTGCTTTCTTGTCTTCCTCCCAGCATTCTCAGAATAAGCTTTTGATCCTCCATGGACTTGACGGAAGATAAATGAACTCCTCTCACATTAATTAAGCTATAACTTTATTTGAGTAGTAGTTAACTTACTTAATTGTCTGCAACATATCAACCTTCCATACACATAATATATTATTTTCACAATTTGACCATTGAATATAAACCATCTGCTGCAATATTACATGTTTGCTCAGATATGTGGATATGTGTGTTAGTCGTTCTCCTCCTCTCTCAGTAATTTTTCAGTCGTTTATGAAAGTAAATTATTTCAATTTGTTCTTGTGACTGAGTTTCCTGTAGTTTATATCTTCCTTTATCCAGCTCATCATCCTCTTTTCAAAGGTTTCCCAAGGCCAGTTGGTTGCTGTGTGAATAGTTTCATGATTGCACAAAATAAGAATAATGTCTGTTTCTCTCTCAGTGCAGCAAGTGACTTTAAACCGGTTTGGAGGCATCATAAGTCACAAGAATTTGATACTTTTTCCCTCATTACAGCAGATGTATATGCCCCTGTGCGCAACTGGAACATTATATGACACAAAATGACCCTGGTGACCACATACACACACGTTCCTATTAAAGTGAGGACTGCTTATTGACAGCAGGGTGCAATCAGGTCTCACACAGATATCTATCTGCAGACAGATTGCTATTACTGCTCAGCCATTGAGCTGAGAGGAGCCACGATCCCGTTAAGAGCACTGAAGCCAATCAGAGCGCTGGCCTCATGCTTGCTCTTCCAACCACTGGCTCAGTAATTGCCAGCCACCCAATTGGAGATCATTAGTGAGTTTGGATTTTTAATTGCTGGCTAGATCAATGGCTCACTTATTAAAGATGGTCCTTCTGTCCAGCAATGTCTTGCCACAGCACAAACTTTTCAAACGCATGTGCTCATTAGCACACCTCCTATTTCAACCGGCTCTCTCTCTCTCTCTCTCTCTCTCATACACTCACACTTTGTCTCTCTCTTACTGTCTTCTATCACTATTTCACTCCCTCTCTTTGTATTTCCACTCACTGTTCCTCATAATTTCTTCCTCCGAATCTATATCTTGGTCTCTCTCCACTATCTCTTATAGTATTTTCATTCCTTTATCTCATTACTACAATACATTATTTGCCATGTTCTGTTATATACAAAAGGTAGTATTACTAATATTTTGTAGGTGACTACTTCTTTCTTGCTTTTCACCTCACAGACTCATCCACCAAATCATCAAAATCTTGCTGTTGAATAAGCTCCCATTCAATGTAAGGCAGTTATAGCATGTTCACATTTCTTTGGCCAATTTCAGTTTGTTTATAATCTGACGAATTAGACTTTTTTTGCATTTAAATTCCCTTTCAAAGGGAACGAGATGCTGCGTTTAACGTAACTGTATGGGAATGGCTTACGCACGTGACTGGTATCTGAAGCTTATGTAAAATCATGCCTCTACTTATAGGCCTGCCATTATCAGGTGACGTGGCAATTAAGCGTGTCGCATGATATATATATATGGCACTAACAATGCCACAGCCTTATTATCTTCAGCGAGACTGCATGTCTGTTTTTTGTGTGACAAAAACGCTTCCTTTCTACTCGATATTTTCTCAAAATCTCTGAACTTTTCTATCTCTAGAAAGAGTTCAAGAAGTGTGTTATGGCTTGCTACCGTTTCATCACGGAAAAAGTGCACACTTTCTGGGTGAAGTGTTAGCGGTGTAGTATGCGATGGCAGCCTCGAGAGGCTGCGCATGGTAACGCCTACATTAAACAGCTCGGCTCGCGACTCACGCTCTTCTCGAAAAAAAAGGAAGCCAAAGCGAGTCGGGTTTCAGATCCTCGTGGATCTGGGCTAGCCGCTGCTGAGGCAGCCAGCCATTTCGCTTCAGGTGGTCTTGTAGATCCAGAAGAAGTGGACCGCTGCTCTAGCTCTACTGCGTCAGCTCTGCACTGGATTTTGGCGCGTCGCCACTCCTGCTTCTGTTTATGGAACAAGTTCTAAATAATTTCTATAAAAAACAAATCCGAGGAGTTAGAAGGATGTGTTAAAAACTGATAAAGCATATAAAGCATATAAAAGCATATAAAGAGCTGCTTGAAGTGATTACACAGTGAAAGTAAATCCCTCACACTGCAGAAACTCCCCTGTCTTCCAGATGTTTATGACAAAATCTCAGGCTTCTGGGGGAAAACCACGCATAAGCCATATTCATAACCCCACGATGTACTCAGACATTTGGGGAATAAATGACATGGCTATTTAGCTATGCTCAAGGTGGAGGAGGCGCTTGCGAGCTACCTCTCTCCGGCAGGTAATTACAGGGGCCGTCATACATCCAAGCCAAGTAAGACCACCGGGGCATTGGTGGGCAAGCCTGTGCAGTAGTAGTCTTGCTTGTGGGTCACTGCAGACAATGACAGGGTCGCAGGCCTACCAAGCAGACCTGCTGAGTGAGCTCTACATATGGAGGCATTAAAAAAAGCCAGTTCCATCCCTGTTGTCTCAAGCTCACCTGAGCGTCCACAAGTGGAGCCTGGGCCATCACTAGTGTGAGGGAGACCCAGAAGGCAAGTATGGCAGCCCACCAACCCCTGCAGACAGCCAAGGGAACCGGGTGGCCACAGTCGCCCTCAGCTCCTAGGCCTGATCTGAGAATGGTCATAAAGGCCAAGCAGGAAAAGACAAGTGGTCCTGAGGGGCCGTGGAGGGATGTATCTGGGGACAAAAATTGTTAGGGCAGGTAGCCCCCAGAGCTACTGTAGGGCCTCCCCTAGCCAAGGCGTCCCAATTTTTTGTCAGAGAGCAAGTTTTTGTTTTGGTGTCAACCTTCAAACTGATGCTTCCCTCAAAAAAAGAGAAAACAAAAAAGAGAAAGACAAACATACTGCCAAATGTGTCTCCATGGGTTCTGTCTTCCATAGAAAGTGTTACAATTATATCTTGATCCCCCCCGTTGACAGGTGTGCTCACCACAGCAGTCAGCACAGACCAGAGCCCAACATTAGCGCAGGAAGTAAGCTCCATTTTGGACAATGGGGCAATAGAACATGTACCATGTTCCTGAAGGGAGGGAGGTTTACAGCCATTATTTCCCTGTTCCACAAGAAAGTGGAAGTATGCAGCCAATTTTAGATCTGCGTATTCTGAACCTTACTCTCCGGACGTACAGGTTCAAAGGCTGACGCTTAAACTTATCGTGCCACAGATTCAGTTTGAGAACTGGTTTGTGGCGATATATCTAAAAGGTGCATATTTCCACATAGGAATATTGCTAGCATTATCCCCTCGCACCATCACAAAATGCATGGATGTCGCTTTGGCTCCATTGGGACTCCAGGGCATGTGTGTACCAAACTGCCTGATTGACTGGTTAATTCTAGCACGATCCGGGGAGCTGGCGGTTCAACATCGAGATGTTTTTCTCACCTTCATGAAGATCTTGGGGCTCAGGTTGAATCTCAGAAAAGTATGCTTTCCCTGTTGAGGGAGTCTCTGTGGGGCAGCATCCTCTAACTGTAAGGTTCATGCATTGTGTGAGATGGCTGAGGCCCATCTGCAGGCCACGCATACCTTCCTGAGACCTTCTGTGGTCCGGGAAGGTCTGTCAGGTGCCCCATTCTAGCCCCTAGAGTGGATCTACTATCTCAAGCCGGTGGGCTGATTTATCACCCTCGGCCAGAACTACAGAAACTGTGGGTCTGGCCCCTGAGGGGCACCAGCTCATAGATTCTGGTCTCACAAGTGAGACTGTAGAAAACATGTTAACTGCTAGAGCACTATCCAAAGGAAATTGTATGCGCTCTAGTGGCACCTTTTTGTCTTTTAGTGTGAGGAACGTCAGCTAGACCCAGTGAACTGTGCAATTGCTACAGTCCTGGAGTTCTTACAAGAAAATTTCTCAGCAGGGTGGATCCTTCTACAATTAGGGTTACATGGCCACCGTTTCGACCAGCCATGCCACTGTTGATGGAGCTTCTGTGGGGCAACATCCTCTAACTTCTCACTAACCTCTATCCTCTGATGGCTGAGGCCCATCTGCATGCCATGCATACCTTCCTGGAACCTTGCTGTGGTCTTTGACGGTCTGTCAGGGGCTCCATTTGAGCCCTTAGAGTCAACCTCTGAGAAGCTTCTGACTCTAAAGTTAGCTCTTTTACTGGCCCTGACATCTATCATGAGAGTGAGAGGTCTACAAGCTCTCTCTGTTGCCCCTTCTTGCCTTGACTTTACCCCTGGATTAGCCAAGGCCTTCCTGTATCCTAGGCCAGATTATATTCCTAAAGTGCCTACATCGGCTGCCTACCCTGTGGTGTTGCAGGCTTTCTGCCCTCCTCTGTTCCTCACACCGGAACAAGAGAGGATGCACCTGCTGTGTCCAGTAAGGGCTCTCTGTACTTATGTCCACCACTCCGGCCAGTGGCGTAAGTCGAGCGGCTACTGGTCTGCTTTGGCAGCGACAGGAAAAGTGATACTGTGTCAAAGCAGGGCATCTCTATTTGGATAGTGGAAGCAATCTATAGGCCTTACAACTCGCAGTCTCACTATGCCTCTGGCCATAAGCTCTCATTCCCCTAGGGCGGTCGCCTCCTTGAAGGCTTTGTCCAAAGGGGTATCCTTGCAGGATGTGTGTGCAGCTGCAGGGTGGTCTACGCCACACACAGTCATTCGTTATTACAGTCTGGATATTCATTCCACCCCGGGCTCGAGTGTCTTTCGGTGACCCTCGGGCTTGGGTATTTTTGAACAGGCTGTACCCTCGGTTTGACAGAGTGGGTATTCCCATTCCCATTCTGTTATGCTAAATGCAACATCGAAGTTCCCTTTGAAAGAAGCACTGTCATACCAGGGCAGGCCTGTGAATTGCGTTTTCGCTTCAAATACAGTAATAGAGAATGGTAGCATGGTTCACAGGTGCCATATATATATAATGCGACATGCTTAATTGCCACGTCACCTGATCATGGCATGCCTAAGTAGAGGCATGATTTTACACAAGCTTCAGATACCGGTCACACACACGAGGCGTTCCAGGGAACAGGGTTATGCATGTTTTCTTTGCATTGACATTATTGTGGATTTAGAGGTTTATTCATTCTTTAAAAATTCAGACCCATACAACAATAACATTTATGAAGTTACATCACATTCTGTTACTGTACATTCACTGCCTTGTGTTTGATGTATCATCTCGTGTGTCTCCTAATCATTCACGTCAGAGCTCACGTCACCCTAGTAGCCAGGGCCCCTGTACATGTGCTCAGTAGGCTCTTTCAGTAAGCCATCTCTGATCTGTAGATAATTTTTTACACCAATCGGACACCGATCTGCAAACCTCGTTTAAATGCAAAATCTCTTAATTACTTTGGTCAAGTGAAAGTGCATTCTTGTCTGTCCTTCACTCTTTTGTACATATTTTATCTCTTTCCAACTGTCCACCTTCCCCATCTCACTGCCTTGGTCAGTTTCTCTTTCTCATTCTCATTCCCACAATATCTCACTTTTTCACTCATCTCTCCACCACCCCTTACTTCTTCCCCTTTTCCATTCTGTTTTTCTCTACACCCTTTCTGTATTTCTCACTGCCATCTATTGCTTTCTGTCTCTCTCTGTTTATCACTTTTTCTGTATTTCCATATCTCTATTTCCCTTTCACTCTTTCACCTGTCATGACACTTTCTCTTTCCTTTTTTCCTCCCCATCTGTTTTGCTCTATTTCAATCCATCTGTTTGTCTCTATCAACATTTAACGCCATCTGCTTTCTTCTTACTGCATCTTTGGTGGATGTTACTGTCTGTCTTGCTACCTCTTTTTTGTCCCAGTTCTTAATATGATTAAATTAATTGGAATGGCAAAGCACTTATTTACTTAAAAGTTCTATATTCTACCTGTTTCTCTGTCCTTCTCTCATTCACTCATATTAAGTGGACAGTCATTTTCTCTTAATCGTTCCTTCTTAATATCTCCCTCTTCATTCATATTTCCCTCTCTCATTCCCTTATTCTTAATTTGTGTCTGTGAGTCCCTGATCCCTCACTGTATCACTCTTTTTCTCTTTCTCTCTGTCTCTTAGCCTCTTTTACTCTGTCTCCCTCTTCATTCCTTTTGTCCACACATACTAAAGTGTTGAACACTCCTCTTCTGTCAGTTGAATAGTTGAGTTGAGAAGGAGCCTTTTGTGCCTCTTGCTTTTTCGTCTCATAAGAACAGTCCAGGGAATTGATAACAGCTAAATCAATATTGCTACGAGGGTTTATTTTTTAGAATGGCTCAGAGCCGACCAAGTCAAAACCTGTGGGGGCTTTTTTCTTTTTTTCTTTTTTTTTCTTGGAGCAAAAGGTCCTCAAAATGTCCTCATTACTACACCGATTGCTCGTTAAAAATCACCACTAGGTTTAAGAAAATGTGTCCTTATTAAACACGTCAGATCCATTAGCGTGTCTGGGTTGTTACAGTTTCTGTGAATTCCGATTACTGATTTGAATTTTATGAATCTAATGTGAGTTCATGCCATCAGAGGCTCGCTAATGAAAAGATACTGCCTCATTAAATCAACCAAACTATTCCTAGCACCACACTGGCATCTAGGGGTAGAAGACGAGTAATGCAGAAATCAGATGGCCTCAATTGAGACATTTTCACACATGTACAAGCAATAATTCAATGAGGACCAATTACTAGATGTCCATGGACGCCCATTATTAAACCAGCCTGCCAAAAAAATACATTGTTATTGGGCAATTTTAAGTCGCTCTGCATCCATGTAGTTCCAATAAAGTTTGATATGTGGTCTTCAATTACAAGAGTCTTTTCACCATTCTCAAAAGATGTGTGGAAAACATTCACCCCAGCCAAAATCTAGACACCAACATCTGGCTCCCATATGCATCTTTTTGATATAATTTCCAAATCTTTTAAATATCTTTGTGCTCAAAGGGAATTTCAACCACAATTAAATAGAACCATTCAACTAACCAGCCTGCCGATCTCACTGCAATAATCCAGCAGCTGAAACTGAGCCTTGAAAAACTGAGGATGCTGCCATTTTTAAAAACACATCTTCATTTAACTTAAGGGCTTCATCTGTTCCACTGAACTATAAGAAATTATCTGGCTTTTAGAGCTCTTTGTGGGATTCACACTGATGATGTAAGAACTCTTGCTAGGGTCAGATGTCAGCCAGTGACATCTGGAGGTGTAAACTGGTTAGAAACCAGTGGGAATAAAAATCTTGAATTTCCCACTACTCACTTATTTCAGTAATACACTGCTTGTTATTACTCCTTCGTTTTCTAACACTGACAATTTCAAAGAAAAAAATATATAAAAAATTTAGTGCACATGACAAAATGTATAAAATTACAGTTAACAGTAGGCACAGGGCAAGCGGGGCTTTCACAGGGAATAAAGTAATGCAATTTGTGTAAGATTTCTAGAAAGTAGCTACTTTTAAGAGGTGGAGATGGACATCTCCTGCTTTAACCCTACCCTAACCCCTCTCCCACAACACGCTCTGCAATACAAAACAACATAGTCAGCAACACACTTGTCCAGCCTGTAACACACTCAGTTCTCTCCACCCCCTGGACATTATGCTTGACTTTGCTCTGGTAGGAGTAGTTGGAGCAGGTCTAACTGCACCCACTGGCCTTTTGATTCTACAAAAGGTACAACATATCTGTGAGTATTGTATTATATTTGCATTAATGCTTTTCATTATAGTGGGGACAAGGTTTTCCCAACAACCTCTGAGAGATTTCCTGGATATTATAATTGGTTCTCTGAAATATAAAGTAAAATCTCTCATTGCTAAATATTTATTTCATTTACATTTACATTTATTCATTTAGCAGACGCTTTTATCCAAAGCGACTTACAAATTTCGGGAAAAGAATTCTATTCAGAGAAAATGGTTGCCCTTGCTGTGGGTGGGATTATTTGCCTGACCCTGTGGGGGTCGGTTAAAGTTATCAAGATGGATGTTTAATTGGGTTGTGCCAGCCCAACTGACTCATAAACAAGCTTTTATCTTAGCAATTAACATGCCTTCACAAAGTACTCATCAAGCAAACTATTATGATTTTTTTGAAAAGTCAGGGAAACAATGTCTTTATGATGTTGATTCCTGGAATAAAGTGTATGGTTTTATTCACACAATGCATTTGGATAACCCAAAGATGCTTCCAGTGAGTCATTAAAAAATAAATAAATAAATAAATAGATAAATAAATAAATAAATAAATAAATGAATGAATTACACTTATGCAGGCATAAACAGTCGAAAGACAGCAAGCTAAATCTTGTTTTGTTCCAAAGGAAAAATCTCTGAAATGGTGACACAGAGTGCACTTGATCTGTGGTTTAGGTGCAGCTTTGCCATAAACAAACACTCATCAGCGGCTGGCATTTTGTGGGAGCACCACAGCAGGCCACAAATTATGAGCTCGGATGCAGTTGGAGCTCTCTGCAGCAGCTGCCTAAATACACACACACGCACATACAATTTCCTTATTCCCCCATGATGCTTACATCACTCTAATCCTGTAATTATTGCATTATAATATTATTTACACATTTGGCTTTTATCCTCCTCATCCCTAGTAGCTTTAAGCACAAATTCACACTGAAGACAATTCTTGGTGGAAATGCTGAAAAAAATGCTGAAGAATTAAATTTTTCATGTAAAATAAAATGTACCTAAAATGTACATTCACAAAAGTGAATGTGACATACTCAACATGTGACATACTCCCTGGAGCCTATCCCAGGGAGCATCGGGCACAAGGCAGGGTACACCCTAGACAGTGCAAGTCCATCGCAGGGACACACACACTATGGGCATTTTAGACATCCCAATCATGCATGTACAGTGAGGGAAAAAAAGGATTTGATCCCTTGCTGATTTTGTATGTTTGCCCACTGAAAAAAAATTATCAGTCTACAATTTTTATGGTAGATTTATTTGAACAGTGAGAGACAGAATAACAACAAGAAAATCGAGAAAAACGCATGTCAAAAATGTTATTCAATGCAATTCAATTCAATTTTATTTGTATAGTGTTTTTTACAATAGACATTGTCTCAAAACAGCTTTACAGAAATAGAAACATAGCACACAGATAATGAAGGTGTAAATTTATCCCAACTGAGCAAGCCACTGAGTGGCGACGGTGGCAAGAAAAACTCCCTAAGATGTTTTAAGAAACCTTGAGAGGAACCCGACTCAGAAGGGAACCCATCCTCATCTGAGTAACAACAGATAGTGTGACAAAGTTCATTATGGATTCATAAGAAGTCTGTAAGGTTTTAGGAGTAGCCGTAGTCCCAGCAATCTGGAATTAGAGAAGACTTGAGCTCCATCCTGAGGCAGAAAGGATCTGGATCTCCAGTATCTCCATAAATTAGTGTGGGGCTCGGAAAAGGAGAGAGGGAGAAAAAAGATTATTACAACTGAAGCAATAAGATAGAATCTATTCAGGGTAGGCTTGAGTAACCAAATACGTTTTAAGCCTAGACTTAAACACAGAGACTGTGTCTGAGTCCCAAACACTAATAGGAAGACTGTTCCATAACTGTGGGGCTCTATAAGCGAAGGTTGTTCCCCCTGTTGTAGCCTTCACTATTTGAGGTAACGTCAAATGGCCTGCATCTTTTGATCTAAGTTGGCGTGGTGGATCATAAAAAAACAGAAGGTCGCTTAGGTATTGTGGCACGTTTAGTGCTTTATAGGTTAATAAAAGTATTTTATGCGAGTTTTTACTGGGAGCCAATGCAGTATTGATAATATTGGTGTGATATGGGCGTATCTTCTAGTTCTATTTAGGACTCTAGCAGCTGAATTCTGGACTAACTGGAGTTTATTTATATTCTTACTGGAACATCCAGACAGTAAGGCATTACAGTAATCTAATCTAGAGGTGACGAATGCATGAACCAGTATTTCCGCATCATGTCGTGACAATATGTTTCTAATCTTAAAAATATTTCTGAGATGAAAGAAGGCTATCCTAGTAATATTATCTACATGAGCATCAAATGATAGGCTGGAGTCAATAATCACTCCAAGGTCTTTAACTGCTGTACAGAAAGACCTTCCAGAGTTAATGTAAAAAAATGGTAAATGTGCACTTATATTACAATTACATTTACCATTTACCATTAGCTAATGTGTAATCAGAAACTTTATTTCTAGCTACACGTGGGCCTAATAAAAGTGAAAGGAAGTTAGTTAACATCCAACATCTAATGTCTTTTATACAATCCTCAACATTACTAAGCTTCTGTCTGTCCTCTGGCTTCGCTGAAACATACAATTGTGTATCATAACTAATATTATATATATATATATATATATATATATATATATATATATATATATATATATATATATATATATATATATATATATATATATATATATATATATATATATATATATATATATATATATATATATATATATATATATATACTATACATATATATATATATATATATATATATAATAAGGTCTGCCGACTGGCTAGGCCACTCCAGGACCTTAATGTGCTTCTTCTTGAGTCACTCCTTTGTTGCTTTGGTCGTGTGTTTCAATGCCCTGGCTGAGGGAATTAGGTTCTCATCCAAGATTTGACGGTACATGGCCCCATCCATCGTCCCTTTGATGCTGTGAAGTTGTCCTGTCCGCTTAGCAGAAAAACACCCCCAAAGCATAATGTTTCCACCTCCATGTTTGATGGTGGGGATGGTGTTCTTGGGGTCATAGGCAGCATTCCTCCTCCTCCAAACACTTCGAGTTGAGTAGATGCCAAAGAGCTCCATTTTGGTCTCATCTGACCACAACACGTTCACCCAGTTGTCCTCTGAATCATTCAGATGTTCATTGGCAAACTTCAGACGGGCATGTATATGTGCTTTCTTGAGCAGGGGACCTTGCGGGTGCTGTAGGATTTCAGTCCTTCACGGCGTAGTGTGTTACCAATTGTTTTCTTGGTGACTATGGTCCCAGCTGCCTTGAGATCATTGACAAGATCCTCCTGTGTAGTTCTGGGCTGATTCCTCACTGTTCTCATGATCATTGCAACTCCACGAGGTGAGATCTTGCATGGAGCCCCAGGCCGAGGGAGATTGACAGATCTTTTGTGTTTCTTCCATTTGCCAATAATCGCACCAACTGTTGTCACCTTCTCACCAAGCTGCTTGGCAATGGTCTTGTAGCCCATTGCAGACTTGTGTAGGTCTACAATCTTGTCCCTGACATCCTTGGAGAGCTCTTTGGTCTTGGCCATTGTGGAGAGTTTGGAATCTGATTGATTGATTGCTTCTGTGGACAGGTGTCTTTTATACAGGTAACAAGCTGAGATTAGGAGCACTCCCTTTAAGAGTTTGCCCCTAATCTCAGCTCGTTACCTGTATAAAAGAAACCTGGGAGCCAGAAATCTTTCTAATTGAGAGGGGGTCAAATATTTATTTCCCTCATTAAAATGCAAATCAATTCATAACATTTTTGACATACGTTTTTCTGTTTTTTTGTTGTTATTCTGTCTCTCACTGTTCAAATAAACCTACCATTAAAATTATAGACTGATCATTTCTTTGTCAGTTGGCAAAATCAGGGGATCAAATACTTTTTTCCCTCACTGTATTTGGACCTGGGGAGGAAACTGGGGGAGAAAACCAAAGTACCCAGAGGAAACCCCCACAGCATGGGGAGAACATGCAAACTCTGCACACACATAGAGCACCCCAGCAGGACTCGAACCCCAGACTCCAGAGGTGTGACGTGCTAACCACTAAGCCAACCACTGAGCCCTTACAACTGTTGCATAATTATGATGATTTTCTATCTCTATCTTTTCTGTTAATCTTGGTACTCATAATATAAATTAGAACAATTGTAGCAAACATTGACATTTTTATATTAAAGGAAAAGTGCATGTGAACATATTGTCTTTAATATAGTGTTGCTCCCCTTGGTGCAGATTGTTGTTAAATGTCTTGCTTAAGGGCATAGCAACAGTTCTTGAAAATTATCCCAAAATCTGAAAAAACTAAACTAAATTAGAATCCCATTTTAATTAAATCCTCCAGCTGGCCACTTTCTTTCCAACAGGACTTTATAAGCACAGGAGCCTTTTTTAAAATAGCACCATTTGTAGAGTGGAGGCCATGGAGCAATGGTAGCTTTTTTTGCAAAGCCTTGGAGGCATGAAATCCTAAATAACTAAACAAAAGCCTTCCTGAAGTTTGCACCAACACTTATTCAAAAAGTGGTCACAAAAAAAGATCACTTTTTGAGATAATATTTCCTTGGAAAAATGCAGCTCTCTTAACAAAAGCAATAAAACCAAATTGTCTTCAAAACCAATGGAAGAAAAAGAAAAAAAAGTCAATAAAGGGTGAAGAGAAGCACAACAGACACTAATAATAAGAAGAGAAGTCAACAAAGAAAGGGGAAAAAAACAATTAATAACGTTATTTTTTGGCAAAGGTCAGTTGAATAAAGATATACTGTATGACAGTACGGCTGTCTAATTGTAGCTCAAAATACTGATGTACTAATTGTGAACTTGGTTCATACACCTACCTCTATAATGTATAATTTTATTTTGTTGGCCTCTACTTCAATGTACAAGTACAATGTTTTATGTTTTATGTTCAATCTGAATGAACTGTCCAATTGCAGTTGTTAGTGAAGGTTGCACAAAAATTTCACAAAGGTACATTGAATATTGCACATAATTAAAATTCAAATGATACAAATAAGTTAAAATATTGACGTTTTTATACAGGTCACACTAATATAACAATGTTATGATATATGTTACAATAAAGTAACAATTTTGAAATATGTTTTTGATTGTATTATTTTATCTTTTATCTCAGTATTCCTAACAGTGTTGTATATGGGGTTTTATGTATGATAGTAACTCTAGAATGTGAGTAAATGAGGAATGTGGGAGGAATCTGGGTTATGCATGTAACCCTGTTCCCTATGTTTAGCATAACACTATGGGAGCGCCTCTCATGCGCGACCAGCATCTGAAGCTTGTGTAAAATCATGCCTATTTATAGGCTTGCCATGATCAGGAGAAGTGGCAATTAAGTGCATCGCGTAATATAAATATGGCAATTGTGAACCATGCCATCAGCCTCTATAATCTGAAGTGAAGACCCACTTCACATGCCTGCCCAGCTATGACATAGCTATGCAACGTCTCGTTCCCTATTCAGGGAACAGGGATACATGCATAACCCAGACGTTCCCTTGAAAAGGAAACTTCAACATTGCGTTTAGCATAATACTATGAGAATGAGAATACCTACTCCATCATTTGAGGGTACAGCCTGTTCAAAAAGACCCAAGCCCGAGGATCACTGCAAGACACTCGAGCCTGAGGTGGAATGAATATCCAGGTTGTAATAATGAATGAATGTGTGTGACATAGACCACCCTGCAGCAACACACACATCTTTAAGGATAACCCTTTGGACAAAAGGGTTTGCATTCAAGGCAGCAACTGCCCTAGTGGAATGAGCCCTTATGCCCAGAGGCATAGCGAGATCATGCCTCATAAGCAACAGAGATTGCTTCCACTATCCAATTTGACATGTGCTGCTTTAACACAGCATCACCTCTACTGTCACCAACAAAGCAGACCAGCACCTGCTCTGACTTACGTCACTGGCCAGAGTGGTGTATGTAAGTATAGAGAGCCCTTACTGGACACAACTGGAACAGTCTCTCTTGTTCCGGTGTGGTGAATGGAGGAGGGCAGAAAGCCTGCAACACCACTTGGTGGGCAGCTGATGTAGGCACCTTAGGAATATAATCTGGCATAGGATACAGGAAGGCCTTGGCTAATCCAGGCAAAGTCAAGGCTGGAATGGGAAACAGAGAGAGCTTCTAGATCTCCTACTCATTTGAGAGATGTCAGGGCCAACAGAAGAGCTAACTTTAGAGCCAGAAGTTTCTCAGATGCTGACTCCCAGGGCTCAAATGGGGCACCTGACAGACCTTCCAGGACCACACCAAGGTCCCAGGACAGTATGCACGGCCTTCAGATGGGCCTCAGCCACCTGACACCATGCATAAACCTCAAAGTTAGAGAATGTTGCCCCACAGAGGCTCCATCAACAGGGGTGTGGCTGGCCTAAATGGCGGCCACATAAACCCTGATTGTAGAAGGAGCCCACCCCGCTGTGAAACGTTCTTGTAAGAACTCCAGAACTGTTCACAGCTCTAATTGTACGGTGGAGTGAAGGCGAACCACAGCGTGCTGTGTGTTGTCTCCTCGGAAGCGAA
The DNA here is from genome assembly GCA_012411365.1 of Ameiurus melas. Lineage (NCBI taxonomy): Eukaryota > Metazoa > Chordata > Actinopteri > Siluriformes > Ictaluridae > Ameiurus > Ameiurus melas. The sequence continues at coordinate 9,787,655 of CM022766.1, read as the reverse complement.
CACATGCAGTGGTTCAAACCTCGCCATACGGACTCCACCACTTGTGGATGGAGCCACCAATTCCTGTGCCTCAGCCCAGAGAAGAATTAGTTGTGCCTGCCTGAACAGGGGGCGTGGACATAATTCTCCCTGGTGGTCAATATATGAGACCACTGGTGTGTTGTCTGTAAACACATGGTGACTTCTCGATTGAGGAAGAAGGAATTTAAGTGCTAAAAATATGGCCCACATTTCTAGGCAATTTATATCCCGCTCCAGATGAGGGCCACTCCATAGACCATGAGCTGGACAGCTGTCTAAGACTGCATTCCAGCCCATGAGGGAGGTGTTTGTCGTTACCGTCTTGTGCTAAGGAAACACCCCTAGTGAGTGACCAAAGGCTAGAAACAGGGGACACTTAAATTCTCAGAGTACATAGGCATCGTCGTGTGACACTGAGTACTCTCAGAGGTTTAGTCCTGGTACAAAACCCCCAAATTCTCAGCCACCACTGAACACTCTCCTGTCCAATAAGCCCATAAGCTCCAATAGTCTCCCAAGATCCAGCTTTATCTTGCGCAGTGTTGATAGTATTGACCCTATGCATGTTGGGGTTAGAAACGCCTTCATCGTAGTAGAATCCTTATAACCCCTAGAAAAGTTGTCCACTGCACTGGGGAAAGCATACTTTTCTGAGGTTCAACCTGTTCCCCAAGCTCTTCATGTGGGTGAGAACAACATCTCGATGTTGATCCGCCAGTTCCCTGGATCATGCTAGAATTATCCTGTCATCCAGGTAGTTTAGTACACGGATGCCCTGGACTCACAATGGACCCAGAATGACATCCATGTACTTTGTGAAGGTGCGAGGGGATAAAGCTAGTGATAATTTCTATGAGTTAATATGCACCTTTTAGATCTATCCTCTCAAAATAGTCCTCAAACTGAAACTGTGGAACGATTACTTTGGGTGTCAGCATCTTGAACCTGTATGTCAGAAGAGTACAGTTCAAATGGCTCAGATATAAAATTGGCCGCATACTCCTCTATTTTTTGCGGACCAGAAAATAATGGTTCATGTACACGTTCTATGGCCCTTTTGTTCAAGAAGGAACTTACTTCCTGCGGTAACGTCGGGCTCTGGTCTGTGCTGACTACTGTGATGAGCACACCACTGAACCAGGGGGTCAAGCTCTAAACTGGACCCGGTAACCCTGTCCTACGGTAGACAGAACCCAAGGCGATACATTTAGCAGTAGTTTCCATGCTGCCAGACAGTATTTTAGTGATGTTAAATATTCCACAATCTATTTCAACGAAAGCATCAGATTTTTGTTGCCCTAGGACAGCTCGCTGACCAGAGAACACTGAAAACTTGGGACAGCCTTGGCTAGGGGAGGCCCTACAGTAGCACTGGGGGCAAACTGCTCTAACAACCTCATATCTTCTGATACATTCCTCCACGGCCGCGATGCAAGCACCAAAATCCAGTAGAAAGCCAGAAGCAGAAGTCAGAGCAACGCTTATCTCTGGCTCTTCTTTCCGTGTCTGGGAGTGAAAATGCTTCTCAGTCAGGCGGCTCCACTCGTGGCTCGCTCTCTTCTTGGCTGTGGGGTGTTGGGTTTCGGGGCCTTGCGGATCAGAACTGGCCACTGCTGAGACAGCCATCTGGCTCACATTCTGGGGATCCCATATGGATCTGGAGGAGCCAGAAACAAGTACAGCTCTATCTCATCCCCTGTCTTCCATGTCCGACTCTCCCTCAGAATTTGGAACTTGTATCGCAACTCCTCCTTCCGGTATGGAAAGTCAACCCACGCAGTCTGATGCCGAGTAGCCAGACGGGGAGCCATTTCACTAAAAGGCCACCTGGCCATTGTTTGGAAAAGCTTATTTGCTAGTGTTTTCCCCCTATCTATATAGAGGAGAAAGAATTCACAAGAATGACGGTCGGTGTTACATCCACTAGAGCTTTACTTGAATGGAAAACAAAAAGCATTTTCCTCCATGTATGTGGGCGGAGACTAAAGTAATCAGTAGTGTTAAGACCATCCTAATGGATGACTGATCAGTGTTATAATTGCTTGAATCAACGCAGCAACACATCAATATGGAACAACAGTGAAAAATAAATACTCTTAACTCTTTTTTAACTTTTAACTATTTAACTTGTTACACTCTCCCCAACAAAATAAATGTCGTCTCGACATTAAGTCAATCAAACAATTGTCCTTTAAATAGTCTCTCAAGAACTTGACACTGGAAATCCTCTTCTGTAAGGTGATACTTAGGTCAAAGGTCACAAATCAAATACATCAACAGTCCATATTCACTGTCCATATCTGTTGACTGGCTACTGTATAAACAGTCCAATAAGAGTCTTTGCACATATTCTTGATCAACAGTCCATCAGTTTCAATGATCTGTGCAGTCTGCAAAATTCAACATTCATTTCAACAGCCGTGGAAACAGTCTAGGAATACAGTCCATTAGTAGTTCATGGTTCAATTTCAGAATGTCACTTCTGTAAACTCCTGTTTGCTGGAGTCCATACATAAGGGTGGCTGAAAATAGTATGGCTGCAAGGGTGGCAATCATGGGACCAGTCCTGGTGCAGGGTAGAAAGGCAACAACTGCGGTTGTGGCTGGATACTATAGCAGAATGGAGTACAGTGAGGGAAAGAAGTATTTGATCCCCTGCTGATTTTGTACATTTGCCCACTGACAAAGAAATGATCAGTCTATAATTTTAATGGTAGGTTTATTTGAACAGTGAGAGAGAGAATAACAACAAAAAAAAATCCAGAAAAACGCATGTCAAAAATATTATAAATTGATTTAGTTTTAATGAGTGAAATAAGTATTTGACCTCCTATCAATTTGAAAGATTTCTGGCTCCCAGGTGTCTTTTATACAGGTAACAAGCTGAGATTAGGAGCACACTGTTAAAGGGAGTGCTCCTAATCTCAGCTTGTTACCTGTATAAAAGTTACCTGTCCACAGAAGCAATCAATCAATCAGATTCCAAACTCTCCACGATGGCCAAGACCAAAGAGCTCTCCAAGTACGTCAGGGATAAGATTGTAGACCTACACAAGTCTGGAATGGGCTACAAGACCATTGCCAAGCAGCTTGGTGAGAAGGTGATAACAGGTGCAATTATTCGCAAATGGAAGAAACACAAAAGAACTGTCAATCTCCCTCGGCCTGGGGCTCCATGCAAGATCTCACCTCGTGGAGTTGCAATGATCATGAGAACAGTGAGGAATCAGCCCAGAACTACACGGGAGGATCTTGTCAATGATCTCAAGGCAGCTGGGACCATAGTCACCAAGAAAACAATCGGTAACACACTATGCCGTGAAGGACTGAAATCCTGCATCGTATCCACTCGAGTCCCCATGGAGTAACAAAAGCTATCATTGCTCTGCTCTCTTCAGAAATAAATACCTGGTGGTAAGCTTTTCCCTGGTCCAGGAGAGAGAACCAGAAATTACCACCCAGACTGTCCATGATGTCTTGGACCCCAGGGATGGGTCTTACTGTTCATGTCTCTGTAATCTAAACACAACCGAAGAGTGCCATTTTTTTTCTCACACACATAATAGGTGAAGAATATGACGAGTTCGACTTCCTAACCCAACCCTGTGCTATTAAGTCATGGAGGTAACCTTTCATCTTCTAGTACAGTGGCCTGGGAACTGGCATGTTTGTGCATTTGACTGGTTCTGGACCTTTAAGAGAGATGGCCATTTGCAATCTTTCAATACAGCCAATATCATTGTCTGATCGTGAGAAGGAATGACACTCTTCTCTGAACTATCTGTCTCTGTCTCTCATAGATTATCTATGGGGTTCAGGTCAGGTGAGTTGGCTGGCCAATCATGCACAGTAATAGCATGGTCAGCAAATCAGTTACTAGTAATTTGTCCTGCTGGAAAAGGAAATCAGCATCTACATAAAGCTTGTCAGCAGATGGGAGGAGGAACTTCTTTAAAATCTCAAGGTAGATGATTGCATTGTCTCTCCACTTGAGAAAACAAAATGGACCAACACCAACCGATGACATGGCACCACAAATCATCACTGACTGTGGAAACTTCACAACTTTAGCAACTGTATTTTTAGTAAAAAGGTGATTTGAGTAAATTAACTGATAGGAGCTCTTCTCAGGTCCACATCATATTATAAATTATTATTGTGTTATAAATGTTTTATTCTAATACTCTTAAGATACTCTATACATATATATATATATATATATATATATATATATATATATATATATATATATATATATATATATATTATATATATATATATATATATATATAGTATATGAGTGTGTATGTGTGTGAGTGTGTATGTGATTATGCCCTGCGATGGACTGGCACCCTGCCTTGTGCCCGATGCCCCGATCCCCCGACCCTGAAGAAGGAATAAGGGGTTGAAGATGGATATATATATATATATATATATATATATATATATATATATATATATATATATATATATATATATATATGTATATATATATACACTGTAGTATCTCACAACAGTGAGTACACTCCTAAGAGAAAATGTCTAAATTGGTCCCAAAGTGTCAATATTTTTTGTGGCCACCATTATTTTCCAGCACTGCTTTAACCCTCTTGGGCATGGAATTCACCAGAGCTTCACAGGTTGGAGTCCTCTTACACTCCTCCATGATGATATCACAGAGCTGGTGGATGTTAGAGACCTTGTGCTCCTCCACCTTCTGTTTGAGGATGTCCCACAGATACTCAATAGGGTTTAGTCCAGGGGTGCCCACACTTTTTTGACTTGCGAGTTACTTTTAACATGACCAGTCAAAGAGATCTACCTACACTAAAAATGCAAAACATGTTTATTTATACATACATACATACTGAGTATACTTCAAATAAAAAAAAAAAAATATATATATATATATATATATATATATATATATATATATATATATATATATATATATATATATATATATACACACACACATACATACATACACACAATATGATCCTGTATCTTGTATAACTGCATGAGCCCTTATGGCACACTACAATTCAGTACATTTTTGGTCAATACCTTAGTCTGATGACTTGCACTGAATAGAATCAGCCAGGGTTGCACAGTCCGGACAGTAGCTGCTGGTAGTCAGTTTGCGGGCTTTCTTGTGCATCGTCTTTAGAAGAGGCTTCCTTCTGGGATGACAGCCATGCAGACCCCCACCCCTTCAACCTCTGCTCCAATGCTGGCAGTACTCATATGTCTATTTCCCAAATGGCAACCTCTGGATAAGATGCTGAGCACGTGCACTCAACATCTTTGGTCGACCATAATGAGCCCTATTTTGAGTAGAACCCGTCCTGTTAAACCGCTGTATGGTCTTGGCCACCATGCTGCATCTCATTGTCAGATTCTTGGCAATCTTTTTATAGCCTAGGCCATCTTGATGTACATCAACAATTCTTTTTTTTCAAATCCTCTGAGAGTTTTTTGCCATGAGGTGCCATGTTGAAATTCCAGTGACCAGTATGAGGGAGTGTGAGAGCGATGACACCAAATTTAAAACACCTGCTCCCCATTCACACCTGAGACCTTGTAACACTAACAAGTCACATGACACCGGGGAGGGTAAATAGCTAATTGGGCCCAGTTTGGACATTTTCACTTAGGGGTGTACTCACTTTTGTTGCCAGCAGTTTGGACATTAATGGCTGTGTGTTGAGTTATTTTGAGGGGACAGCAAATTTACACTGTTACCCAAGCTGTACACTCACTACTTTACATTGTAGCCACATGTCATTTCTCCAGTGTTGTCACATGAAAAGATATAATCAAATATTTACAAAAATGTGTGGCGTGTACTCACTTATAAAGTATATATATATACTTTCTTTATATATTTATATAAAGAAAGTGTACCCTACTTCAATTCTATGTTTTAATTTATCAGGGGTAAATTGCAATTGTGAAGTCCCCACAAACAGTGAAACATAAAAGCATGTGTTTCTAATGAAGTAATTTTAATATAATTAGGACAAGTCATGGAAAGAGAGAAATCCAGAGTGCAAACAGGCAAGCAACAAATGTTTTAAAAATCCCTGTGATTTGTCTGGCAGCCACAGGATGACAGTGTTGTTCAACCCATTGATGTGCTCGGATGCTTTCACCACAGAAACTGAAGCTCAGCCAGAGACCATAAAGGGCGTTTTCTCCATGTGATAGCCACTGTCAATTATTAAATAGTCTACCAGCCATTATTCAAAAATATTTAGATCTGATTTTCCAAGACAGATGAAATCATGATATCTAAAATGGTAAACCCTGAGTTTTGTCCATGAGCAGCATTGCACTCTTCTAAGGTCATGAAGATAATCCATTAAGAAATGATACGCCCAAAATCAGTAATATCTTTATATTGCTTTTTAGGCTTTCATAACAACATGGTTTATTTCTCTGCATGACCTTACATTTATATACTTCCTGTGTGACTGCTACAGGCTATAGCAACTGGTAAACAATAAAATGGCACCAAATATGGCTGATGAATAATGAAATGGGCCAATCTTGAAATTAGAACATTTCCGTTCTAAATTGAAAAAAAAAAAAAAAAAAGGCAGCTGAGAGGGGGGACATTGGGCATTAGGATTTCTGTCAATCAGAGTCAGCAGTCTCCATGCCCCAAAATGCTATGCAAGCAGTAAGCAAGCAGCCCAGGAAGCTTGTTTAGATAAAGGCTGGGTGGGGGATCCGTCCCGATCCTGGCGATTAGATAATCCAATTCATTACTTCAATTAGATCATTTTAAAGAGGGCTGGACAAAGTGAATTTAGGTCTGTTCCACTGATTGAAGTTGAAAACTTCCAAGCGGGTGATTGACAAGAATGTACCCCAGGAGGGAAATGCTTTTCAAAATAGATATTTTCTATATATTTTGACAAGATATTTCTGTAATTTGCTGATTACACAAGCAGGTGTATCAATGGTAGAATGCTGGATTTTTTTTAACATAAGGTAGTAAAATCTGAAAAAAAAAAATCTAAAAAAAAAAAATCTGAAATTTCTCCAGATGAGTTCTCATTGTTTATTAAATCACAGTTCATTCTTCACTTGTCTGTCTTTTTGTCCTTTATGCAGCTGCATTAGCAGTCATTAACACATGCTCTGTGTTACTAAATTACTAACATGTAATCATTTCAAGCTTATAAACACACCTACACAGACAGAACAAGCAAACATGCATAGATACCGACTATTGTCAACACATGTCAAGCAAAGAAGTAATAACAGATCTTCTAAGTGTGACTAAAAGCCTACACTTTTAGTCACACACTACTATACTGTTCTGAAAAACTAAAAACCTTGTGAGTCTTGTTTACGATAATTCTACAATGTATTTGACCAGTTTGCTGAGAAGAGAGGGGAAAAAAGAGAAAAAATATTTTTCAAAAGGCTTAAACACCTCCAACAATAATGCTTCAACACACTCATGACAATGGCAGAGAAACTAAACAGAGTCAAAGCTTTAGCCTAAACACGCATCTCCTTTCTTCTATAACAGCTTCTACCTGAGATTTGAAGGATAAAAATAGACAGATGCTTTTTCATTTAAAAAATGCAAACAAAAAAATGCACATAAGCAGTGCAGGAGTTTTAAATGGAAGATAATCTGCAATCCTTTTTCTACAGCTGTATCCAGACACAGAGGTACGCAGGTTCAGTTCAGCTCATCTTAAAAGGCATGGCAAAAAAGCTCAAGGGAGTTTGTATTTAACACTTGTGTTGCATTGGTATTAAACAATGGATGTCTTTTGACCCAGGCTATCTGTATAGAATTTATGGATGTAATATTAGTGTAATTCATATTAAAATCTCCAATATTGTCTATCCTTGACGATTAATAATAAACACTGTATATATATATATATATACAGTTTGGCCTGAATAATGGGCGAATAATGACCAGTATGTATGTACGAACATACATGTTACAGTGAGTAACACAGGTTCGCACATGATGGTACCACACATGAACTGAACCACATTTCAGAGACACTCAAAGGTGTATGAATTTTTGTATTCACATACCTGAGGCATGTGGAAAAGATGTGTGTGGGATATTAGGGTCAAGGAAAGTACACATTCGCTGGTTTCAGGTGCTACATGTTTTGCACGAGTGTGGAATTTCATGTATGTTTGTAACGTGAGGAATTGGACAGCATTATTGAGTGCTGACCAACCAGTACCCTTTGGAATGTTCAGGATGTGCTCTGTATGCCTGATAATTAATCATGACGGTGATGGCAGGGTGATCTGCATATTTGTGTGTGTGTGTGTGTGTGTGTGGTGACAGGGAAAGTGGCCTGACAGTGGTGGTATGGGTCAGACGCTTCAGCTCAAACAACGGCATTCTGACTGAAATAGAGTAAGTGCAGAAAGAATGAGGGAGAGTGGGTGAGTGCTCCATCCGGCGACACACAGTCCCATGACATCACAGCAGAGGGAAAGGGGGAGAAATGGCAGAGAGAGAGAGATGGAGAGAGAGAGATAAAATGGAGAGATAAAAGAAGAAGTGGAGAGGTTATGGGCCGGAGGAGGAAAGATGGAAAGCTGATAAGTAAAGGGAGAGTTGTGGAGAGGGATAATTCATTGATGTACAGCTGAAACAGGAGACAGAAACGGGAGGAGTCCAACCCTCCATTACTGCTTCTGCACTATCACAGACCATTCATTAGCAATGACAAGAGCAGCTCTGCCCTCGCAAAAACAAACGCACTCTCACTCATTCAATCACTCACTCACTCATTCACTGTTTCATTAATTCCCCTCACTTGCTCACTTATTTAGTCTGCCTTCATCTTTTTTTATCTCTACATTTACTTATTTACTGACACACATTCATCCATTCAATCACTCTATTTTTCTATCACTGATTCACTCACCCAATTTCTCACTCATCTATTTGATCTCACTTCATCCATGATTCACTCATTCATTTACTCATGTATTCACCCCTTCCATTGCTCTTATTTATTCTCTCATTCATTTTTCTGACTCTTTACATTTACAGTCAATCACTCTGAAATATTCAGTCACTCCATCACTTACTGTTTCACTGACCAATTAATTCACTCATCTAACTTAATCTTTTAACTGTTTCAATCACGAATTTACTTATACACTCACTCACTCAGTCCATTCTGCTTACTTACTGATTCATTCACATACTTGCTCTCATTTTTTAGTAGTTCACACAGTAATTCAGTAATTCACACCTTCACCCCTTAACTCACCCATTCCCTCATTCAATCATATGTTTGTTTTTACTTTATCTCCTCATTGCTTTAATAACTCAATTATTCATGCACTCACTACCCAGTCTTACTTATTCATTCATCCATCAATCATTCACTCAGTCTATACATTTTTCTCATCATCAAAGATTTCATTAATCTTTACTCATCCATTTACATTTGACTTATCCATGTTTTTACTTGCTCACCTGTCTAGTCACTCATTCATTACTTTTCACTCACATATTCATCTGCTTATTCAGCCTTACTGACTACCCACTAACGAGTTCATCCACCCACTCACTCACTGTCACATTCACTCATAAACAACTTTGCTCACTCACTAATTCTTAACTCAGTCACTCGCTGTTCCTTACCCATTCATTCATTCACTTACATCTCTATTCTCTAACTTATTCATTTATGATCATTTTTCAATCACTCACTCATTATTCACTCATTTGTTTATTAAAACTACTTTACTTACCTTACTTATGTCATACTTTTTTTTACTTGCCCACTTACATAATTTATTTATCCACTTGCCCATTTTCTTAATTTTTCATTCATTTGCTCTCACTCACACTGCTTTAAATACTTACAGGTTCCTTTGCTCACTCAGTTATTTGTCCTTAATCTAGCCTCTTCCATTATTTTGCTCACATATCCATTCTCATTTATTCATTCCCTGCTTCAATAGCTCACTCACTCTCTCACTTACTTTCGCACACAATCACTCACCCTTTTCCAGTTTCCAATTTTTTTCTCACAAACTCATCAATTAAATTACCGCTCTCCCTGAAATATTAATTCCCTTACTCATTCTCTGTTATTTCTTTACTGACGTGTACATTCATTTGTTCATTCACTCACCAAAATCTCACTTATTCAATTACTCAGCTTTTCTCACCCACTTTATCACAATCAGACACTAATTGTTACACCACGGCCAGCAGATGCCACTGTGGCATGGCTCCTGACTGGTCACGTGACTTTGTTTTGGTTCGCTCGCTTTCTGCTTGAGCATTTAATTTAGTTCAAGTGTCTTTAATTTGCCACAGGTGTCCATGGATTTGGTTTGATTATGCCCTGCACAGCGGAGGAGGCTGTCCTGCTGTCCAGCTCAGCTGAGGATGTCGTCCCGCTGCCTGCACAGTCGTGGAAACTGCCTTGCTGTCTAGCCCAGCTGAGGAGGTCGTCCCACTGCTCTGCACAGCTAAGGAGGCTGTCCTGCTGTCCAGCCCAGCCGAAAAAGCTGTCCCGCTGCCCTGCACAGCCAAGGAAGCTGTCTTGCTGTCCAGCCCAGCTGAGGAGGTCGCCCTGCTGCCCTGCATAGCTGAGGAGGTGGTTTAATTGTCCAGCCTGGCCGAGGAGGTCGTCCCGCTGCCCTGCACAGCCAATGAAGCTGTCCTGCTGTCCAGCCCAGCTGAGGAAGACGTCCTGCTGCCCTGCATAGCTGAGGAGGATGTCCTGCTGTCCAGCCTGGCCAAGGAAGCTGTCCCACTGTTCAGTCCAGCTGAGGAGGCTGTCCCGCTGTACTGCCTGCCTGAGGAGGTTGTCCCACTGCCCTGCACAGCCGAGGAAGCTGTCCTGCTGTCCAGCCCAGCTGAGGAGGATGCCCTGCTGTCAAGCCCAGCCGAGGAAGCTATCCTGCTGTTCAGTCCAGCTGAGGAGGCCGTCCCATTGTGCTGCGCAGCCAAGGAGACTATCGTGAGCTCCAGCCCATCTGAGGATGCCGCCCAGCCTTCCAGTCCTGCTGGGGAACTGTGGCATGGCTCCTATATTTGCCCCAGGTGTCCGTGGTTTTGGTTTGATTATGTTCGCTATTTAAACCCATTGGTTACTGAGCACTTGGCTCAGTATTATAGGTTATATAGGTGATATAGTTTGTATCGTTTGTTTCCATGCCACGATTCCAGTTTCTCGTTTTCCTGTGAAGTCCACGTTTTTTTGGTTTTTGAGTTACGTGTATAATAAAGACTCGCTCCTGCACTTACTTCCTGACTCCCAAGTCCCGTGACATTACACTCATTGTTTCACTCAGTCATTTGCTCACTCAAGAATTGAATATGCCCTTCTATGACTACTTATAATGCAATCCAATACAAACTTGAATAAACTCAGAATACAGTGCGAGAGAAAGGAAGCACTAGAATATAGGCAATAAAATTGATTTAAAAAAATATTGGGAAATAAGTATTGAACACATGAATATTTTTTTTTCAGAAAATATATTTATAATAGGGCTCGGTAAAAAATATACATTCTCCGATTTTAATCGACCTTCAATTTAATGAAACGATATTGATTCGCGAAATCCACAAATCGATTCTTCATGTGCATGCTTTACTTGAGAGGATGTGAATATTATCTGTATTTTGTCTCTCAACCTAAAGATGTCGCCATCTTTCATGTTTTGAATTTTGAAAACGGTTTTTTGAACGTTTCAAGTTGTTAATGAATCTCACTGTTGCACATTTGCTATTTTTTTTTTTTTTTTACATTGTGTTATAGTAATGTGCAGTGTGAAGTTTGTGTTTACCTTGTGTGCATTTTATGCACATATTTATGATTTAAATATAAATAAGAATTTCCAATGAGGCTATTTACATGATTTTTTTTTCCAGACTTTGGTATTAACTCAAGAAATCCACACACAAAGAAATCCAAACATTAAAGTCCATAAAAAGTCCATAAATTAAGTTATGTGTAATAAAGAGGTATGACACAGGAAAAAAAGTATTGAACACACTAACTGAAATTTATTTAATACTTAGTGGAGAAGCCTTTGTTTGTAATGACAGCTTCAAGACACTTCCTGTATGAAGAAATTAATTAGCCGCAGTATTGAAGTGTGATTTCGGCCCATTCTCCTAAAGATATATTGTCTTTAAATATTGTTCAATTGGATTCAAGTCAGGTGATTGACTGGGCCATTTTAACTCCTTGATTTTTATTTTTTTTCTCTGAAACCAGTTGATAGTTTCCTTTGCTGTATGCTTTGGATCGTTGTCCTGCTGGAAAGTCCACCCACAACTCATCTTCATCATCCTGGTTGATGGCAGCAGATTATTTTCAAGACTCTCCCGGTAAAGGGCTCCATTCATCATTCATTCAATTATATGAAGTCAGCCAGTGTCATAGGATGAAAAACAGCCCCATACCATGATGCTTACAACTTCAAAATTCACTGTTGGTAAAGTGTTTTTATGGTGATGTGCAGTGCCATTTCTTCTCCAAACATGGTGTGTAGTATGACAGGCAAAAAGTTCCATTTTGCTCTCGTCTGACCATACTACACCCTCCCAGTATTTCATAGGTATGTCTAAGTGAGTCGCAACAAACTTTAAACGAGCTTCAACATGGCGTATCTTTAGTAATGGAGTCTTGTGGGCTGAGTGTGGTTAGAGGTCATGGGAGTAGAGTGCACTGCCTATCGTTTTCTCTGTGATGATGGTACCTGGTGCCTCCAAATGTTTCTGGAGCTTTTTCAAAATGGTCCTTGGCTCTTGGGCTAGTCTTCTGACTATTATTCTGACTCCCTGGTCAGAAATCTTGTGAGAAGCTCCTGTGCTTGGAGTGACGTTGCTTCTACTTGCGGATAATGGTCCCGATGGTGCTTATTGGATGTGAAGAAGTTTTGAAATATGTCTGTATCCGATTCCATCAATATGTTTCGTTTTTAAGGTTGCAAAGGTCTTGGAAGAGCACTTTGTGTTTACCTATCATGAGATATTTCTTGTGTGACACCTTGGTAATGAAAAGCCTTTTTATAGACCATTAATTTACTAACCAAGCTGATATTAATTTGCACAGATAGGAGGTATAATTACTTTCTTACTACTTTCGGATTTCTGAATCTTCCTTGCCTTATCTTGCCTTTGAGAACTGCTTTTTCTTACCGTTTGATTACACATAAATGTATTTATCTGTATTGATTAATTTCCCTTTTGATTATTCACTTTCACTTGCTTCTCCAGACAATTATACATTCAGCCACTCACCCACTGATTTATTTACTGATATTATTTACTTTCTTAATCATTTGTTCCCTTTTATTTACTCAAGTCACTGCTTCACATACTCACTCGTTTGCTTTCACTACACAGACTCCGTTTCTTTCTCACTTTTTACTTAACTCCCACTTCCTCCCTCTGTCCCTGGCCTCCATCCCTCTCCTCTCTGTTCAGGAGTTATGGAGCCCTGATGCTGGTGGATAGGCTTCCTCAGCAAGCCAGGAACAGAGTCGTTTGTTAAAGCTAATAAACTCCAGTCTGCTACAAACGGACGGCTAATCGCATGGTGGACAGAGAGCTCAGAACCTTATCACAATCTGACACACAGGAGATCTCAGAGCATCTCACACACTCTCAGGAGCCATATCAGGCACCTCTACAACTCACACCGTGCTCCGCCATGGCCTGCTCAATCTATCACCCAGAGCCAGCGCTACAAAGCTGCATGCATGGATGCGAGGCCCACACTATACCATGATATCCCAACAGACACTGTCAGAACAGGCTACGTCAAATTTTATTATTTTAATGTCCTTATAGTCAGATACAGAGAAAAGACATTCTGAGCATCTTGGGTCTTAGTGCAACTAAGTGACAAAACAAAGGCTTTGCCCTCACAACAACATAAAATGCAAAGAGTGTAAGTGCAAATAAGAGCTATGTAGAAAAGCAAATTTTCAGAAAATAACTAGAAATGTTAAATACTAACCCTGTCCCCCACCTTGTGCCCAATGCCCCCTGGAATACATTTACATTTACATTTATTCACTTAGCAGACGCTTTTATCCAAAGTGACTTACAAATAAGCAAAGTGATATATCAAGCAGGGAGCAATACATGTAGTGCTACTATACAAGATCCATTAATTGAATACCAGAGGAAGCAAAGTGTACAGAGTAGAGGTGTAAGTGCATCGTGTGTGAGTTTTTTTTTTTCTCCCTTCTCTAGGAGTTGGTTAGGTGTTCACGGAAAAGGTTGGTCTTTAGCTGTTTTTTGAAGATAGTGAGAGATTCTGCAGTCCGGATTGAGATCGGAAGAGCATTCCACCACTGGGGAACGGTATGCGTGAAGGTTCTGGAAAGGGACCTTACGCCTCGCTGAGTGGGAACTACTAAACATTGGTCGCTAGTCGATCGCAGATTGCGAGAGGGAATGTATGCCTTCAGGAGAGAGTTGAGGTAGGAGGGTGCTGTTCCTGACAAGGTCTTGTAGGTGAGCATCAAGGCCTTGAACTTGATGCGGGCAGCTACAGGAAGCCAGTGGAGGGAGATGAAGAGGGGTGTGACATGAGTTGTCTTGGGCTGGTTGAAGACAAGGCGCGCTGCAGCATTCTGAATCATTTGAAGGGGTTTGATGGAGCTGGGAGGCCTGAAAGCAGTGAGTTGCAGTAGTCCAGTTTAGAGATGACAAGAGCCTGGACTAGTATCTGTGTAGCCTGTTTGGTGAGGAATGGTCGGATTTTCTTGATGTTGTACAGGATGAACCTACAGGACCTTGCAGTTGCTGAGATGTGGTCTGTAAAGGTCAAGCCGTCATCAAGAATCACCCCAAGGTTCCTGGCCGTCTTGGTTGGCATGAGTGTAAGTGAGCTGAGCTGTACAGTGAAGTTCTGTTTGATTGAGGGATAGGCTGGGATGACGAGAAGCTCCGATTTTCCCAGATTAAGCTGAAGATGGTGCTTCTTCATCCAGACCGAGATGTCTGACAGGCAAGAAGAGATGCGTGCAGAAACAGATGGGTCGTCAGGCTGGAAGGACAAATAGAACTGGGTGTCATCAGCATAGCAGTGATAGGAAAAGCCATGAGACTCAATCACCTCACCGAGAGATGTAGTGTAGATAGAAAAGAGGAGTGGACCCAGAACTGTTGTTCTGTGTGAGAAATTTGTAGAGTTGATTAAAAACGACTCTTTCAAGAGTTTTGGAAAGAAAGGGGAGGAGGGAAACAGGTCTGTAATTGTCAACTATAGCAGGATTGAGTTATGGTTTTTTAAGCAGTGGGGTAACCCGGGCTTGCTTAAATGAGGTAGGGTATGTGCCAGTAGAGAGCGATGTGTTAAAGATGTGTGTAAGTGCAGGTAATAGTGTGAGAGAGATGGATTGAAGAAGTTAAGAAGGGATAGGGTCAAGGGGACAGGTTGTGGGACGGCTAGAGAGGAGGAGTTTAGAGACCTCAGTCTCTGAGAGGGGAGAGAAGGAAGTCAGTTGGGAGGTACGTGGAGGAGGAGTTGGTCTATGCATGTCTGGGGTTGAGAACTGGTTCCTAATTGATGTAACCTTGCTGGAAAATAAAGTTGCAAAGTCATCTGCAGTGAGAGAGGTAGGGGAAGGGGGAGGAGGGGGACAGAGAAGAGAGGAAAAAGATTTGAAAAGAATGCGGGTGTTGGGAGAACTACCAATCTTATCTTGGAAGTATGTGGCTTTAGCAATGGAGATGCTTTTGGAAAAAGAGGAGAGAAGTGTCTGGTAATTGGTTAGGTCAATTGGATTGTTTCATTTCCTTTCAGATGCTCTTAGTTTGGCCCGGTTGCTACGCAGAGCTTCTGAGAGCCAAGGACTAGAGGGTGATGTGCGAGCAGGTCTGGAGGTTAGTGGGCATATGCTGTCAAGAGAAGGTGTTAAGGAGGAACATAGCATGTCGGTTGCGGTGTTTACGTCGAGTGAGGAAAAGTGGTTGTTAGAGGGAAGTAAGGTTGTGACAATGGAGGAGAAATGCGAGGGGTAAAGGGAGTGAAGATTGTGACGAAAAGAGATGGAAGGAGGAGACAGTAAAGGGGGTGAGGGGAGAGAAATAGAGAACTGGATAAAGAAATGGTCAGAGGTGTGGAGAGGACTAATGAGAAGATCGTATGTGGTGCAATTACGTGTGAGGATGAGGTCAAGCTGTTTGCCGGCTTTGTGGGTTGCTGGTGTGGTGAGCTGCTTGAGGTCAAATGTGGGAAGGAGAGCAAGAAAGTCAGCTGCATGTGGCTTGTCTAGATGAATGTTGAAATCACCAAGGACCAGAAGAGGAGTTCCATCATCTGGGATGGTGGATAGTAGCATGTCAAATTCATCGATGAATTTCCCCAGTTGACCTGGAGGACGGTAAACAACAAGAAAGTGCATTTTTGCAGGGTCAGTGACCATAACAGCATGAAATTCAAAAGAAGTGTATGAGCAAGAGGGAGAAAGACAGGTACATTTCCATGTTTTGGAGAGAAGCAAACCTGTACCACCCCCTTGTCTGTTGGAGCGTGAGGTATGGGAGAAGTTGAAGTTGGAGGCCAGGGCAGCTGGTGTGGCAGTGTTCTCAGCATGGATCCAAGTCTCAGTCAGAGCCAGCACACTCTATCAGAGGTTAGAGTGGGTTGCAAATGCAGAAATGAAATCTGCCTTGTTGACAGCAGATTGGCAGTTCCAAAGTTCGATTGAGAATGAGATGGAACCTGCAGAGGCCGCATTCAGAGAGCGTAGGCTGTCCAAGTTGCGTACGTTTTTGGGAGAGTGCCACCGTCTGCGCCTGTGATGAATGACAGGGATAAACTGATGACACATGTTAGTGTGTGTAGACAGGTAAACAGCAAGAATAATACAGGGAAGAAAAGTATACTTAGCAGCACGTGTGGTGTCTTGTTGTGGTGTCACTTACCACTTACTGTTCGCTTGGGTCAATAATCGCTTCTGCTGTAGTTACAACTGGCAGACACACTAATATAGTCCTCAAGTGCTGAGCACGCCTCTTTAATTAGCGAAACAATGAGTGGTCGCGTGAACAAGCGACTCTCAACCAAAACCGAAACTGAGTACCGGAATTTGCTTTAATCTAGCAACAAGTATACAGCTCGTAGCAGCAAGGAAGCACAGTTACAGCTTCTATCTGACAATCGGTGCTAAAACAAGTTCCAACTAAAAAATCCAGAAAGAAACACTTACCACTTACTGTTCGCCTGGGTCAATAATCGCTTCTGCGGAATAGGCTCCAGGTTCCCAGTGACCCTGAAATGATACAGAAAATGGATTGATGGATGTTACATACTAGAAAAGTTTAATTTCACTGTAAGGTATATGGTGTATACAACTGTGTATGTGGCAAATAAAATCTTGAATCAGGATCTGTCTTTTTTTTGTTGTTGTTTTATTTTGTTTGTTTTTTTGTAGATCTGCAATTATGCTTTTAATTTATTGTTATACTTTATGCTGTAACAATTTCCCTTGTGGGATCAATAAAGTCTATCTATCTATCTATAAAGGTTAGGTAAAGGTGAAGGTTATATATGGTATGTATTAAAGCACAGCATCAGCAGCTTAATGGAGATATCAATTGCAATACATTTTAAACCTTCTTCTTTATTATGCAAACTTACGAGGACAGACACAAGCTGTGTTGCTTATGCTAATCATCTGCTTATTTCCTGACCAAATGTGTGACATTTTTTACACTAACTTTGCACTAATTGTGAACATATGGGAAAGGGTTTGTAGCAGATAATGGACAGAACCAACATGACTACCTATGACTGGCTCCCCATTGTCACAAGATTTATTCCTTATTTGCTGGTTCAACATGGTGGTCCACTTACTGTAGTACAAAGTAAATACAAGAATTAGCATGTTTTAAGACTTTATTTAGTTGATTAATGTGCTCCATGGTCACTGAATACACAATGGTATGGTAATTAAAAGTTTAATTCATTTAATGAAAGATTTTTTATCTAAACTAAACTAATCCTTTCCTTTTTTCAATACTTCTGCATCCTACATCCATACATACAAAATAAATAAAAACAGAGACTCTACACTATTTGAGAGCTTGCTAAACAACACAGTGTCATGAAATGTAGTTGGAGGCGGATGCATGTGCAGATCAAACTCTTTATTAAACGTAAACACAAAACTCAAAGTAAACACAGTCTTCACAGGAAAACTGGAAACGGGAAACGTGGCATGACAATATCCTTCTTAGCATGAAGACAAACGATACGACAGCTAAAAATGTTACAACTAATAATACCGAGCAACGTGCTCAGTAACCCAGGAGTTTAAATAATGAACATGACCAACACAAAGCCTAGACACCTGTGACGAATCAGAGTAATTACGCTAATGCTCATCCCGGAAGTGAGCGAACTAAAACAAAGTCACGTGGCTTGTCCAAAGATGAGCCACAGTGCCATCTGCAGGCCATATCATGACACACAGAAGCCAAAGAAATGCTGGCTTACTGTTGATGTCCATTTTTCTGATGTTACACAGGCAATCATACATGCTCTGAAGTGTTAAGTATAAAGTTAATAAAATAAATCTAAGTTCCATAACATATGCATAACAATAGATAAAATTGAATGCATTTAAGCATTATTTTTTTTAATTTCAAATGCATTTCCTTTAAATATAAAACTTTATTCAAACCATAAACAGGTATCTCAATAATACAGTCCCAACTGAAGCTATCGGAATGGCACATCCAATTCATTTATTTGTGTTATACAGCAAAGACATTTGGGTTTGAGATCAAAAGATGGATATTAGACGAGAGTTTGTGATTTCAGCTTTTATTTCCTATTGTATTTACATCTAGATGTGTTAAACAACATAAAACATAGAATGTTTTGTATCAGACCACCCAATTTGTAGGTGAGCAAAAGTATAGAGACAGATAAGTCTAACTGCATCAAGCCTGCAACTTATTGACATCACCACTGTTGTTGACAAACAATTGTTGGTTTCTTAATTTGTGATGTTTTTTCCAGGCTTTTACCACAGCCTTTTTCAGTTGTTTGTTTTGGGGTGGGATTTCTCCCTGCAGTCTCCATTTCAGGAGGTGAAATGCATGCTCAAATGGGTTCAGGTTTGGTGATTGACTTGGCCAATTTAATCTCAAACCCAAATGTCTTCAATGTATAGCAAAAACAATAGAATTGGCCTTGCTATTCTAATATTTGACTGTGTGTTGTATATACTAGTCTTCTGTATAAATACATTGTAAATAATTTTAAGTATAGTTAATATGTGATTTAAGACGGAGCTGTCACAAATACAAGAAAACCGAGAGGCTAATAAGTCACAGTGCCCTACAAGACATTTAACTGAGCTATGCTATTCTTAACATTTCAACAAATAGAATATTTCAAATACACACTTCACCTGCCAACACCATTCAGACCTAACAGAAATGTCCAAAATGCAAGTGCATTGTAATACATTCATGAAGCATGGCAAGAAAGGAAGAAATTAAAAATTAAAAATCAAATAATTTTGCCTGGTGTACTCATCTATTATTGAGAGAAGGGGGTCTCTGTTGCACTATATTGAGTTTCAGTCCTTGTCTGTCTTTAAATATTCTTCCAGACTGAGAGCTCTAAAGTTAACTTCAATTACAGCCATGATTAGATCTACACACATGTCCATTAGTGGATATTTAAGCTGTGGGGCCAGCAAGCCTGAAACATTGGCTGTCTTGAACACAGGAATACACCATATTGATTTACTTGAGTTCCTTTTGTTTCTTTGTGAGAATTGTATTAAAACAGATTTACTTCATATGACATGCAAACTGTACACTTGTTCCCCAGTGCAGAGTTTCTCCAGTTGTCATTTTTATTTGTCTGTTCTGGAGGCCGCTGTCAACACGAGCTGTACAAAAGTCTATGGAAGTGAACAAAGGCCTCATGCTGAAAACATAGGAATTCTTTATTACATTGGTTAGGCTTGTACTGATCGCTGCTCTTGATGATGGTTTTGCCTCCTAAATGGTGTGATGGAGTGGTTGCTTTTTATTCTAGCTGTAAACATTTGCACACATACATGAATTATGAAAGGGAATCAAACCAGGAAGTAAACAAAAGAAGAGGGCAAAGAAAGCAAAGCGGATAGGAGCAAGATGACAGGAGGAAGATGACAAGACTGAAAGAAACAGAGATAGAGGAAGAGTGAGAGTGCGAGGGAGAGAGGGAACAAGATTAAAAAAGGGAGGGAGAGAGGAAGGGGCTGCCGAAGTGAGAGAGGGGAAGATATATGAGCGTCCTGAGCGATTGTGACAAGCATAGACCATATCAGCCACTGTTTGTTTGCACACCAGCCATCCTCGCTCTCTCCACTCCCTTCCCTGTAGTTAAACGCACACACGCTTTCTCGATCTCTCTCCCTCTCTCTCTCATCACCTGATACGCAGCCAGATGTTATAGACTGATAATGGCCATGGGCCCTTCCTTCCACTGCCATCACCTAGACACACACACACACACACACACACATACACACACAGAGAGACAAACACAGTTGATAGATAGAAAAATGGAAAGAAGAAATCAAATACATTATGGTGCTCTTGGCCATTTGTAAAATAGTGTATAGAGTAAAAGGAGAGTGAAGGAGAAGGCCTGCATCGATATATTGCACAGGAAGAGAAAGAGAGTAAAAGGAATGAAGGGAGATAAAGAGGAGATGGAGAGAGTCTTCGTGAGAAAGATGCAGAAAAAGAGAGAAATTAAGTGAAATGAGCATCAGTGAGACTGGACAAATAGCCTCGCCGAGAGCTTCCTGCCTCCTCTCTGATTTTTTTTTTTGTAATTGGCTTATTCCATAACCACCTCTCTGCATATCATCATTAGCTACTGATAATGGTATTATTCAAAAGGGGATGGAGAAATTATGCCGCCACTCTCCTCTATCTGATCAACATTTTTTTTTCTTCGTCACAGCCATTTCCTCTGATGTCACGCTTTGAGCTGATAGGGACTTGTTTGTGATTATAATTATAGTTTAATGATGGTCATGTCCGTCACTGTTACTTCAATTGAAGAAGAAAAAATCTGCAATTTGGCTTAATTGTCTTTTCAGCAGAATATACTGAGCTGAACAATCTGATCAGACACCGGTCAGACACTGTTCTTAGGTTTTTAGAGTATTTCCAACTAAGCAAAAGCTTTTCTAAAAAGGCTATCCTAGATAATCGTTCCACTCATGCTGTTACATTATACTTAGATTCAATTTAATCTAAATCTCTAACTAGAATGAACTTCTCAAATGCAAAACATACAGTACATACTGGTAAGTATTTAGTGTTAGCAAGTAATTACACATGTCCTTTCCAACCTGATACAATGTCAGACAGCTGAAGTAGTCAGCTGTATGTTCAGAGTCTCTGTATGGCATATCTAAGAATCATAATCACAGTTCATAACAGTGGGCAGAACACTGACGAACATCATCAGTAGCAAATCCATAATAATTGAGGTCCATTTTGACAGGCAGAGGTCAAAACCATTAAACTAGCGCATGCCCTTGAAGTCCAGGCAACAAGGATCAACTATAATACAAGCACTAAGAGCTCAGAGAGAGGACAACTAGAGCTGATGAATTCAAAACTGCCCCAAATGGGAGTGCATGCAACTTCTGAATCAACATTTCAGGTTGTGATCATAATTAGAAAATCCCATGACTGCTTAATAGTGGTATTAATAGTTGTGAGCGAGGTTTTAAGTGTTGTGGAAAAAAAAAAAAATATATATATATATATATATGATAACGACTGCAATACTGAACCAGTTCAAAAGTTTACATATGCCAGATTCTTAATATTGTGTGTTTTAATTACAAATATAACAAATTTTTAGTTAAATGTAATCCTAATTTTATTTATTTTTCCCTTCCTTTATTATTATTATCTGTATATATTCATTTTTTTTTACTTCTAGTCATTTTAACTTTTATTTATTTATTCTTTATATTTTTTTTTCCATTTATTCTTATATTTATTAATTTATGCCTTCATCTATTTTTATATTTATTTATTCCAGCATTTATTTATTTCCATATTTATTTATTTATACATTTATTTATTTTAACTTTTTTTTTTTCTTTTTGTATTAAGACTTAAGTTTCTTTGTCTTGTATGATAATTTGGTGGGCTGGTCTTGCTTAGCATTGGTTCATTATAGATTGAAGTGTGTGCTTGATTCTTGACTTGTTTTCGAGTGACATCAGGTCACAGCTCTCATGTAAACTATGGTGGGCGCTTCAAAAATAGCAAGAGACTTGTGCAACTTAGCAAATGATGTGGATAACCACACATCAAATGACTGTGTTATTTAGAGTAGAGGTGCTTACTGATGTTTTAGGAGAGCTGTATGCCCATATGAAGGTTGAAGTACAGCCTGAAATGTTAGGCTCCCTGCAATATTTCCATGCATATTCAAAATCTATGTTCAAGGGTGCTACAGTGGGATGTCCATCTTATTCACTTCTGATGAATACTATTGAAACTTATCACTCACTGGGTAAAACTGCTGGAAACTTTGTAAACATATTTGGTGTATGTGAAAGAACTATCCAGCTCCTAGTAACCCTATAGACTTTTAGCTTTCAAATGTGTTAACTTTTGTCTGTGTTGTGTACTTAATAATGAGTTTGTGATTTATTCTCTAAGACCTTACATGTGAGCTCTCAACCAAAGCTGCACTGGAGCTACGTAGGGACCACCTCCCTCATTTCCATTCTGCACAAGGAAAAGTAAAATAAATAAATGCATAAATAAATAAATATGGAAATAAATACATGTGGGAATAAATTAATACAAAATAAATGAAGGCATAAATAAATAAACATAATAAATATTTTTTTAATAAATAAAAGTTAAAAAGAATCTAAATACATTTTTTAAAATAAATTCAGAAAATTATAAATGAAGGAAAAAACAATATAAAAATAAATTTAGCATTACATTTAATTAAAAATTAATTATATTTGTTTTATCCTTTATTTATTTCCATATCATTACATTTCTTTATTTATCTTTCTATTTATTTATATATTTACTTATTTACTTACTCTTAATATCTGTAGGTTTGGTCCCCCAAATAAGGAGACAACACACTACATTAAGAGCTAGGGGGATGTAAACTTTTGAACAGGATGATCTCTGTCAATTGTTATTATTTTGTTTAAAGATCTGGGAAAGTTTCCCGGAGACAAAATAATTACAATTAAACTTATGACCACAACTGTAGCTACCTTAAAAGCTACTGTAAAGTAACTAACTAGTGTACATTGAAGCTGCTTTGTCAAAGGAAGGAAAATCAGCTGTGACACTTTTTAATTTTATGTACAAAGGTATGTCATAATGTTGTGGTTAAAAATGTACATAAAACAAACATGAGGCAGACCTATTATGAGTAGTATGAGTAATAGCTAATTTTATTGAAAATTAGCAGTGAGATGCACAATTTGGTGGCAGGTGCTTGAATCCAAATCCAACCCTTCAAATAAATGGGCACCTAGACACATAGAGGAGGTATTAGGTGGATATTGATGAACAGGAT
The DNA here is from genome assembly GCA_012411365.1 of Ameiurus melas. NCBI lineage: Eukaryota > Metazoa > Chordata > Actinopteri > Siluriformes > Ictaluridae > Ameiurus > Ameiurus melas. Next base: position 9,764,040 of record CM022766.1, on the reverse strand, counting down.
TCACATTTTGGGATTGACACACTATGGTTTAATAGTCACAGAGAATGAAAGTTAGGGAGGTGCACACACATAGATAACACACACACACTCTTGCGCATTCAGGGTCAGGTGTGCAGACATGGCACACACACACTCTCTCTGTCTCTCCCTCTCTCTCTAACACCCTCCCGAAGGCCAGAACGCACACATATAACATTACAACTTTATAAGAATAAATAAATAAAAAAAGTATTCAAGATATTAAAAGGGTAAATTAATAATATTATGAAGTAGGGAGTACAGTAAACCACTTGCAAGTAGTGTGGCCATATATAAAATAGAAATATAAAACCTGATATGAAAGTAAATTATAAACCCTAAGACACCGAAAAAAAGGTAAAAGAAACTAATTCGTAATGCAGAGGATGAAGGATTCTTTTCTTGCGGGGATGGGTCGGGCATGCTGTAGACATGGGCCTTGAATGTTTGGGAGAGAACCGTGAGGAGCTATTTATACGAATAGCTGCATCACACTGCACCTGTGAGACCAAGGTCGTTGCTCCAAATCGTTCTCTTTTCTCTCTTTCTTATTTTCAATCCTAATGGTAATTTTTTGAGAAGGTTTTTTTTTCCTTCATGGTAATCTCGATAAGCCTTTTTTGTAACCTCATGGTTATCGTGAGAGGCTTGTTTTTTTACCTAATGGTAACTGTTTGAGCAGCTATTTTTAGCCTAATTGTAACTGTTTAAGAGGCCTTCTTAAATGTATTGGTTATTTTCTCTGTACATAAGCTATAAATACTGCAGCTTAAGCTCCAGTTATCAGATCACTTCTGGGAATTCTCATTGGTGTGGATCTCGTGTGGTGGACCTAAATAAAAACTGGACCCTTGCTTTTCCTCACTCACGACTGGTCGTCTTTATCCTACCTCCAATTGGGTGTATGGATGTGAGTATTTGCTTCTAGGTTGAATTTTAATTGTATTTGGGGAATATGCAAAAATCAGCCTTTCAATAACAAATATTGTTTTCATTATCACATCACGTTCCACCTTGGGACATTAAACGTGTGAAGTAGGGAAAAGTAAAATATGGACACCTTCACAAAAGGCTATCTTGTTTGCACATAAAGCTCATAAAATGCTACTTTAACCACACTTTAAGGGCCTATGTGGCCACTGGCACTGTTCTACTATAATGAACCATAAACACTTTCCACTAACATCAGTGATAACTTGATTACCTTCTCAAAACAGTGATTTGTGTGATCAATGTTATAGATTGAACCAAGTACTGTGTCTGTATATTATCTTGATCAAAAAATATAAACTGATTTAAATGTAGAGACCAGGTATATTACACTGTTAACTGTGTGCACAGCCATATTGATTTCACATCACTCCATGAACAGAGAACGAACTGTTGGTTGAGAAGACTGTCCTAAGTTGACTAGTTGACATTTCAAGTTGCATGGGCAATTTTGGTTGCTTTTCCAAGTTGTAGGCAGGGAATTACAACTTTGACTCGTCTGAAAGCCTTTACCAAAGTTACGGGTTTTAGAGGTAAAATTAGCAAGTAATTTTAAAAACACCATTACACAAGCCTCTTCAACCTGTATCTTGAGTCTGTTTATATTGTGTCCAAGTTTGAATTATGATAAAAAAAAGAAAGAAAAGAAAGAAAACAGATGATAAAAACTAATACAACATGAAGTGAAAAATAGCTACATCAAAGCATGTCAACATCACTCAGAACGCACGTACACCCAGGCTTCAGAAGGCATTTTTTATGGCCTAATCAATGCAACGACGATGATGATAACAAGTCTCTCTCCTGTGACAAGGCCTCGGCTTGGCTGTATCGGACAAAGTCATCAGCAGAATTTTCTACTGAGTCTCTCGGAGGGAGGAATGCCACGCCACTGCGTGACAAATACATACGCTGTGCACTGGAAAGATAAGCTCTAAATAAAACCTGGGTGACAGAAGCGAGTGAATGAGGAGGAGGGGGCAAAGACCTGCCATTCTGACCACAAAGAGAGAGAGGCTTTAGGTTTGCTATTATATATTATATATATGAGTTTAGTGTGGGGACTCCATGAAGAAATTGTGTCTTCTTCTTTGCCTTTTTATCAATATCATTATAATTATTACTATCAGAAGTAGTGCAATAGATAATATGTCCTGTAGAGCTTTGAGGTAGAAAATATGTACATTAAATGGGGAAAAAAAGTAAACAAATGTCAATTTTTCTAGAAACGAAACAATATGAAAAGACAATGCAAGTCATTCTATTTTTACACAATAATAATAATAATAACAACAATAATAATAATAATAATAATAATAATAATAATTATGTATTGTATTTTATCAATAATAATATATATATTATGTATTATATATATATATATATATTTATTATTGCATTCATTAAATATTACTTGATTGTTAAGTGATAAATAATGAATGAATAATTGCTTTAATTTAAATAATAATCCTGCACCAAGGTTGTTCACATTGCTTTACTCATAGGAGGACAAGAAAAGAAACAAAATCCATAAAAACAAGATGGAATCTTTTTTTTCTTAAATGCATTATTATTATTATTATTATTATTATTATTATTATTATTATTATTATTATTATTATTATTATTATTAATAATTTACAGGAACAAAAACAAAAAACTTTCAGAAACAAATGCACTTCTCATGACTCATTTTCATTTGCTTTTAGTTTCATTCGGTTCTGAGCACTGCTTCATCTGGAGAAACAAAAACAAACAAACAGACAAATAAAACATGTAGTTTATGGGTGTCTCCTGTATTGCTGTAGCAGGGAGACACAAATCTTAAATACTATAGTTAGATTGTAGATGTTGACCCTCTATCTTTTTAAAACAACAAAAAATAATAATAATAATAATAATAATTATTATTATTATTATTATTATTATTATTATTATTATTATTATTATTATTATTATTATTATTATTATATAGTGCGTAAAGTAGAATGACTTGCATTGTCTTTTCATATTGTTTCGTTTCTAGAAAAATTGACACTAAAATTGATTAATTTAATTGGTTTTTTTTTGTTTGTTTGTTTGTTTTTTCCACATTTAATGTACATATTTTCTCCTGTCAACTCTCTCCAGCCTGGGCATCACCGGAACGGTTCTGCACTGGGTGGAATCCTATCTCTCAGACAGATCCTTCAAGGTATGGAGGAGAGGTATTTCTGAAACTTAGCAACTCACAACTGGGGGAAGTTCTGGGTCCACTGCTCTTTTCTTTCTACACTACATCTCTGGAGCAGGTGATTGAGTCCCATGACTTCTCATATCATTGCTATGCAGATGACAACCAGCTCTATTTGTCCTTTCAACTTGATGATCCATCCATCTCTGCACATAACTCTGATTGCTTCTCAGACATTAAAGTCTGGATGAGAGAACACTACCTTAAGCTCAACCTGGCAAAATCTGAGCTTCTTGTCATCCCAGCCTGTCCCTGAATAAACCACAACCTCACTGTACAGCTCAGCTCAACCACACTCAAGCCCACCAGGACAGCTAGGAACCTTGGGGTGGTTCTCAGTGACAGCTTGACCTTTACAGACCACATGTCAACAACTGCACAGTCCTGTAGGTTCATCCTGAACAACATAAAGAAAATCAGACCCTGCCTCACTGAACAGTCTGGGAAGCAGTGAAGTACTGAAATTGGTAAATGTTAGAAAGAGAGAGAGAGAGAGAGAGAGAGAGAGAGAGAGTAGAAATAAAATAAAAATGATTATACACCCCACCGTATAATCTCTCTCCTTTCAGAATATTGTTATGATAAGTAGGTGAGTGTGTGTATTATAAGACATACTTTTCCATGTTCTTGTATACTGTTTACACTTCCGGCTGGTCATGCCATAATTGACTAGAAAGGCATGATGAGCAAGTATACATGCACAACAACATGTTCCAAATCTTTAGATGGAACCATCTTTCAGGATTCTGTTTCTCATAATAATGTGGTTATCATGACACTGAGACTAAATATAGCTTTAACATGCATTTAACATATACCACAGAAAGCATATGGAAAGGTGAATATCAACCTGATTTCACACAAAATTCTTAAGATTAAAACATTTATATTAAAATGTAAATTGAAAGGAATAAACAATTCAAGACATGCTGTTACAAGAAAATAATCAAAAACGAGGTGGTGTCTGATTGGGCGGAGGACCATTACCACCAAAAAGTTAATTACTGTTTTATTCCTCTTAAAAGGCAGTGACTTGCCAGCTAGTACATTTTTTTTTACTATTAAAGAATAATTCATTATAAGTCATTCGTCTTATCCATTTATTGTTACAGTGGTGCTTGAAAGTGCTGTTTTCTATATATCTGTAAAAATATGACAGTTTCACATAAGTTCAAAAAGTAGACAAAGAGAACACAATTAAACTTATAAACGTCGGGGTTACGCATATAACCCTGTTCCCTGAGAAGGGAATGAGACGTTGCATTTAGCAGTATGGGAACGCCTTGCGCGTGACCGGTATCTGAAGCTTGTGTAAAATCATGCCTCTACTTATAGGCCTGCCATGATCAGGTGACGTGGCAATTAAGCGCGTCGCATGATATATATGGCACCTGTGAACCACGCCGCCAGCCTCTATTATCTGAAGCGAAGACGCAATTCACAGGCCAGCCCCGGTATGACAGCGCTATGCAATGTCTCGTTACCTTCTCAGGGAACAGGGTTACATGCGTAACCCCGACGTTCCCTTTCAAAGGGAACTTCGACATTGCATTTAGCAGTATGGGAACGGGAATACCCACTCCGTCATAGCGAGGGTTCGGTTCAAAAATACCCAAACCCGAGGGTCAGTGCAGGACACTCGAGCCTGGGGAGGAATGAATATCCAGGCTGTAATAACAAATGACCGTGTGAGGCATAGACCACCCTGCAGCCGCACACATATCCTGCAAGGAAACCCCTTTGGACAAAGCCTTCAACAATCCCAGTAGAGATGCACTGCTTTGACACAGCATCACTTTTCCTGTCGCTACCAAAGCAGACTAGTAGCTGCTCTGACTTACGCCACTGGCCCGGGAGCGGTGGGCGGCGGTACAGAGAGCGCTTACTGGACACAGCGGGTGCATCCTCTCTTGTTCTGGTCAGAGGACAGAGGAGGGGAGAAAGCCTGCAACACCACAGGGTGGGCAGCCAATGTAGGCACTTTAGGAATATAATCCGGCCTAGGATACAGGAAGGACTTGGCTTATCTAAGGGTAAAGTCAAGGCAGGAGGGGCAACAGGGAGAGCTTGTAGACCTCCCACTCGCTTGAGAGATGTCAGGGCCTGTAAAAGAGCTACCTTTAGAGTCAGAAGCTTCTCAGAGGCTGACTCTAACGGCTCAAATGGGGTCCCTGACAGACCTTCCAAGACCACAGCAAGGTTCCAGGAAGGTATGCATGGCCTGCAGATGGGCCTCAGCCGTCTGACACCACACATGAACCTCGGGTTAGAGGATGCTGCCACAACAGAGGCTCCATCGACAGGGGCAGGGCTGGCGCCCGCCGTAACCCCGATAGTAGAAGGAGCCAACCTGCTGAGAAACGTTCTTTTGTCAGAACTCCAGGACTGTAGCGATTGCGCAGTTCACTGGGTGTAGCGGAGGTTCCTCACACCACCAGACAAAAAGGTGCCACTTGAGCGCATACAATCTCCTTGTAGATGGTGCTCTAGCGTTTAACATGGTCTCTACCACCTCAGTCCGTGCGACCAGAATCTATGAGCTGGTGCCCCTCGGGGGCGGAACCACAGCTTCCTTAGTTCTTGCCAAGGATGATAAATCAACCCTGCGGCTTTTGAGATGGTAGGTCCCTAAGGGCTCAAATGGGGCACCTGACAGATTTTCCAGGACGACAGGAGGTCCCAGGAAGGTATGCGCGGCCTGCAGATGGGCCACAGCCGTCTGACACTACGCATGAACTTAAGTTAGAAGATGTTGCCCCACAGAGGATCCATCAACAGGGGCATGGCTGGCCGAAGCAGCGGCCCAGTAACCCTGATTGTAGAAGGAGCCCAGCCCGGTGAAGAAACGTTCTGTAAGAACTCAGGACTGTACAGCAATTGCGCTTATTCTCGGGTCTAGGTGACGTTCCTCATGCCACAAGACAAAAGCTGACACCTGAGTGCATTTGATTTCCTTGTGGATGGGACCCACTCCAGGGGCTCGAATGGGGCAGCTGACAGACCTTCCAGTACAATAGAAGGTCCCAGGAAGGTATGCATGGTCTGCAGATGGGCCGCAGCCGTCTGACACCACGCTTGAACCTCAAAGGTAGAGGATGTTGCCCCACAGAGGCTCCATCAACAGGGTCATGGCTGGCCGAAGCAGCGGCCCAGTAACCCTGATTGTAGAAGGAGCCCAGCCCGCTGAGTGCTCTAGCTTTTAACAGGGTTTCAACATCCTCAGTTGTGAGACACGAATCTATGAGCTGGTGCCCCTCAGGGACCAGACCCACAGTTGCCGAGTTCTGGCTGAGCGTGATAGATCAGCCCTCCGGCTTGAGACAGTAGATCTGCTCTAGGGGCTTGAATGGGGCAGCCGACAGACCTTCCAGGGCCATAGACGGTCCCAGGAAGGTATGCCCGGCCTGCAGATGGGCCTCAGCCATCTGAGACCACGCATGAACCTCGAAATTAGAGGATGTTGCCCCACAGAGGCTCCCTCAACAGGGCGTGGATGGCCGAAATGGCGGCCACATAACCCTGATTGTAGAAGGAGCTCACCCCGCTGAGAAATGTTATTGTAGGAGCTCCAGGACTGTAGCTATTGCGCAGTTACTGGGTCCACAGTGAATCCCTGCGGACAGGAATCTCCCAAGGAGTGCCATCCCGCAGAGATATTATCTCTCAGAACCATGTTCGAGCTGCCAAAAAGGTGCTATTAGCAGGCTATCTTGGCAAACTCTCGCTAGAGCTAGTGGGAGCAGCGATTGGGGGGGCAGCATACAGATGTGACCTCAGCCACATGTGTGGATTCTACCCTAGGCTCCCAAGATACAGCTTTATCTAGCTCAGTGTTGATAGGATTGACACTACACCTGTTGGGGATAGAAACGCCCTCATCATAGTAGAATCCTATAACCCCTAGAAAAGTTGTCCACTGCACCGGGGAAAGACAACTTTTCTGAGATTCAACCTGAGCCCCCAGTTCTTCATGTGGGCGAGAACAACATCTCAATGTCGAACCGCCAGCTCCCTGGATCGTGCTAGAATCAACCAGTCATCCAGGTAGCTTGGTACACAGATGCCCTGGAGTCCCAATGGAGCCAGGGTGACATCCATGCACTTTGTGAAGGTGTGAGGGGATAAAGCTAGCAATACTCCTATGCGGAAACATGCACCTTTTAGACCTATCGCCACAAACCAGTTCTCAAACTGGATCTGTGGCATGATAAGTTTGAACATCAGCCTCTGAACCTGTATGTCCGAAGAGTACGGTTCAGATGATGCAGATCTAAAATTGGCCGCATATTCCCACTTTTTTGCGGAACAGGAATAAAGGCTGTAAACCTCCCTCCCTGAGGGAACGGGGTACATGTTTCAGGACCCCCTTGTCCAAAAGGGAGCTTACTTCCTGCGCTAACGTCGGGCTCTGGTCTGTGCTGACTACTGTGGTGAGCACACCTGTGAACGGGGGGGTCGAGCTATAACTGGACCCGGTAACCCTTTCTATGGTAGACAGAACCCATGTAGACACATTTGGCCGTAGCTTGCACGCTGCCCGATGGTCTCCTAGTGACGTTAGCTATTCCACATTCTATTGGAGAGAAGCATCAGATTTCTGTTGCCATGTGACAGCTTGCTGACCAGGGAACACGAAAACTTGGGGACCACCTTGGCAAGGGGAGGCCCTACAGTAGCACTGGGGGCTACCTGCCCTAACAACCTTATGTCCCTGGATACATCCCTCCACACCCCCTCAGGGCCGCTCATCTTTGCCTGCTTGGCCTTTTTTGACCATTTTCAGATCAGGCCTAACAGCAGACCGCGACTGTGGCCGCCCGGTTCCCCTGGCTGTCTGCGGGGGTTGGCGGGCTGCCATACTCGCCTTCTGGGTTTCCCCCATACTAGTGCTGACCCAGGCTCCACTCGTGGACACCCGGATGAGCTTGAGACAACTTTTTCTTTGCAATAAGTCGAGCTCACTCAGCAGGTCTGCTTGGCAGGCCTGTGACCCTGTCACTGTCTGCAGTGACCCACAAGCAAGACTACTACTGCATAGGCTTGCCCACCAATGCCACCTTGGATGCAAGCCGGCCCCTGTAATCACCTGCCATCTGCGGAGAGAGGTAGCTAGCAAGCGCCTCTTCCACCTCAGGCATAGCTAAATAGCCATGCCATTCATTCCCACAATGGCCAAATAACCCAACATCGTGGAGTTATGACTATGGCTTAAGCATGGTTTTCAGAAGTGAGATTTTGTCATAACTTCTGGAAGACAGGGGAGTTTCTGCAGTGTGAAGTATTTACTTTCACTGTATAATCACTTCAAGCAGGTCTTTATACGCTACTTCCAGTTTTTAACACATCCTTCTAACTCTTCGGAGTCAGAGAGGGATTATTACCCCTTTGGCTTTCCATAGCGGGAGGAGGAGTCGCGACGCGAACTCCAAAATCCAGCGGAGAGCTGAACCCGGAAGACAGAGAGAGAGATAGAGCAGCGCTCGTCTCCGGGTCCTCTTCCGGATTTAAGAGATCCCCCGAACCTGAGACGGTTGACTGCCTCGGCAGCGGCCCGCCCATATCCGCGAGGGTCTGAAACCCAACTTGCTCAGCTTCCGTTTTTCTTTTTTTTCGAGAAGAGAGCGAGTTGAGCTGCTTAATGTAGCGTTACCATGCACAGCCTCTCGAGGTTGCCATCGCATACTACACCACTAACACTTCACCAAGAAAGTGTGCACTTTTCCCCCGTGATGAAACGGGAGCACATTACACACTTCTTTAACTATTTCTCGCTCATTACTTGCCTCTCCTTTTCTTTAAAAAGGGATAGAAAAGTTAAGAGATTTTGAGAAAATATCGAGTAGAAATGAAGCGTTTTTTTGTCACACAAACAACAGACATGCAGTCTCGCTGGCGGCGTGGTTCACAGGTGCCATATATATATCATTCGACGCGCTTAATTGCCACGTCACCTGATCATGGCAGGCCTATAAGTAGAGGCATGATTTTACACAAGCTTCAGATACCGGTCACGCACAAGGCGTTCCCATACTGCTAAATGCAACGTCGAAGTTCCCTTTGAAAGGGAACAACTAAAGGTCTCTCTCACACTGGCTAATGTAAATTTTCGTGAGTACACCATGAGAAGAACACTGAACAACAATTGTGTGCATGGCAGAGTTGCAAGGAGAAAGCCACTGCTCTCCAAAAATAATATTGCTGCCCTGAAGGCTAATGGCAAAAATAATAATAATAAATCAAACAAACAAACAAAAACACACGTGGACACCAAAACCAAAATGAAACCAAAATACCACTTTTGTGGTAGTATTAACAAATAGTATTATGTTTGGAGAAAGGAAAACACTGCATTCCTGCATATGGACCTTATCCCATCTGTGAAACATGATGGTGGTAATATAATGGTTTGTTGCTGTTTTGCTGCATTTGGGCCAGGACAGCTTGCCCTCATTGATGGAACAAAAAATTCTGAATTAATCTAGCAAATTCTAAAGGAAAATGTCAGGAATCTGTCCATGAACTGAATCTCAAGAGAAATTGGGTCATGCAGCAAGACAACTACCCTAAGCCCATAAGTCATTCTACCAAAGAATGGTTAAAGAAGAATAACGTTAATGTTTTGGAATGGCCAAGTGAAAGTCTTGAACTTAATTCAAAAGAAATATTATGGAAGAACCTGAAGCAAGCAGTTCATGTGAGGAAACCAACAAACATCACAGAGTTGAAGCTCTTCTGGGCAAAAATTCCCCCAGTCCAATTTGCAGGATTGATCAACAGTTACAACAGTTACCAGAAATATTTAGTTGCAGTTATTGCTGCACAAGGCGTTCACACCAGATACTGAAAGCACAGGACAAAAACTTTCCCTCAACCAAGAGAGGAATTAGTTAAACAGCTGAACAGGGGGTGTGAATGTAACCCTCCCTGGTGTTTGATATATGAGACCACCACTGTGTTGTCTGTCACAACCAACACATAGTGACCTCTCAATTGAGGAAGAAATAATTTCAGTGCTAGAAATGCAGCCCACATCTCCTGGCAATATGGCCCTACCAAAGACCTTGAGTTGGACATTCATCTAAGAACGCACCCCAGCCCTTGAGGGAGATCTGTCGTTACTGTCTTATGATAAGGAGACGCCCCTAGATTGTGACCCAAAGCTAGAAACCAGGGATACCTCCAAATTCAGAGCATGTAGGCATCACCCTGTGACAATGATTAACCTCAGGGGTTTCATCCTTGGATGGACCACTGAAATGGTCATAATGTGCAATAGGCCCAATGTTATGATGTTGGCTGCTGCTGCTATAAGCCCCAACAGTCTCTCATAGAGACTGGAGGGGATGCCCAGATCCAGCTTTACCTTATTCATTGTTGATAGGATTGACCCTACACATGTTGGGGGTAGAAACTCCCTTATGGTTGTAGAATCCCATGTAAAAGTCCTCTGCACTAGAGAACACATACATTTTTTGAGGTTGAACCTGAGCCCCAAGCTCGTCATGTGTGTAAGAACAACATCTTGATGTTGAATTGCCAGTTCCCTGGATCATGCTAGAATTAACCAGTCATCCAAATAGTTTGGTACACAGATAACCTGGAGTTGCAAGGGAGCCAGAATGGCATTCATGCTCTTTGTGAAGGTGCAAGGGGATAAAGCTAGCCTGAAGGGAATAACCCGATATTGGTAGACATTGAGATGACTGACAACTTGGGACAGTCTTTGCTAGGGGAGGCCCTACAGTAGTACTAACTGCTAACTGTTAACTGCTCTAACAACCTCATCTCCAATGAGCCGTCCCTCCTTCATTGTCTCCTTGTTCTTCATGATCACTCTCAGATCAGGCCTATTAGCAGTCTGTGACTATGACCGCCCATTCCCCCTAGCTCTCTGTGGGGGGAGGCAGGCAGGCCATCACACTCACCTTCTGTGCCTCCCTCGCACTAACGCTGGCCCAGGCTCCACTCATGGATGCCCAGGCAAACTCAACACTGTGGGGAAGCAACTGGCTGAATGCCACTGTATGTCAAGCTCACTCAGCAGGTCTGCTTGGTATGCCTGCAACACTATGCAGTGACAAGCAAGACCCGCTGCGGCATAGGCCTTATCCACCAACGCCAAGGTGGTCTTAGAGGGCTTGGATTGCAAAGCCATCCCCCCATAAATTACCTTCCATCGATGGAGAGAGGTAGCTTGCAAGCACCTCCTCCACCTTTGTCATAGCTAAATAGCCGTGCTGTTCATTTTGCATAATGGACGAATAATCTGACATTGCAGGCTTATAAATACTGCTAGTGTATGGTTTTCCCTAGAAAACCTATATTTCATCTTGCACTTCTGGGAAAAAAAGTGGAGTTTTCTGCAGTGTGAGGGAGATTTCTATTCACTTCCTTACTAATCACTTCAAGCAACTCTTTATATGTTAGAGAGCTGCTCTCCGTTTTTGGTGCAATGGCTCTTCGGAGTCAGAGAGGGTTTCTTTTTTGGCTTTCCATAGAGGAAGGAGTGGTGATGCAAGCTCCAAAATCAGGCAGGAGAGCAGGATGTAGAAGACAGAGCAAGACATAAAGCAGCGCTCATCTCTGGCTCCTCTTCCAGATCCATACGAGATCCCAAAATCCACGAGGCACTGAAACCCCTCTCCCTTCAGCTGAGAAGACAGCGAGCTGTGAGTGGAGCTGCCTAATTGTAAGGCATTCACAATGCACACAGTCAGACCTCTCAAGGGCATGCTCTATCCCTAGACATTTCACAAAGCAAGTGTGTCCATCCGTTCCCCATGATGAAATGGTAGCAAGGCGTGATACACTTCCTGAATTCTCACTTTCATTTCTCTTTTTTTAAAAGGACAGAAAAGTAAAGAGATTACCGGTCACGCGAAAAGGTGCTTCCCACAGCATTAAGCTCATGCAACGTTGAGTTCCCTTTGAAAGGGAACTTCATATCAAAAGTTACAACAATTTTTTAATCTGTCTATGTGGAGCATTCTCTACACAGCCCCTGTACAAGTTGTTACTATAGAAATGATAATTTAATAGAACAAATGCATTAATGTACACTCATGGGGTAATGGCAAAATATTAAGCTTTTACATGTCTTAACAACAAATCGTTAGTCATAAAATTAACAAGAATGAAACAAAAAAGATAAAGCAGCTTAGCATGAGAGAGATTTTCTTTTGATTTCTTTAAATGTTTCAACCGTGTGGGTAAAATTGCAGATATTTTAATTTTGTACACCATACATGTGTTAGTTAGAATTTTATATTTAATTTTATTAATTTATATTGTTTGCAGTCTTGAGGAAGTTTGGATTTGGGGATAAGTTTATTTCTTGGATTAGCCTCCTTTACCCAATGCTAGGGTTCAGACAAACGATACGTATTCAAATTATTTTGCGCTCGGATGAGGGTGTCGGCAAGCTTGTCCTTTAACCCCTCTGCTTTTTGCTGTTGCCATCGAGCCGCTCTCTATTGCACTAAAATCTTCCTCCTTGTTTAAAGGAATAGTTCGATATGGTGTAGAATACAAATTGTCGCTATATGCTGATGATTTTCTATTGTATGTAACCGATCCTTTCGCCTCTATGCCTTCTGTCTTGGATGTTCTGGAGTATTTTGGTTTTGTCTCTGGTTATAAACTAAATTTAGATAAAAGCAACTGTTTTCCTGTCAATACTTCAGCTTTGTCTCTCCAACAGTCAGATCTACAATTTCGATTTAGTCAGTCAGGTTTTAAATACTGTCGCGGCGGACCGACATCCAACGCGCAGACTAAAAGGAGGAAAACTGAAGACCGACTAGGCTACAGGGCTCCGCCCTGGACGAGGACGGTGACAGACGAGAATCCCGACATGCCCCAAAGAATGCCACTACGCCAGCCCCGCCCCCGCCGGGTTTCCCTCATTCTGCCACACACACACACACACACACACATCCACACACACACCGCTTCAGACTGTAGGAAAATAAATCCTTGTTTTTTTCACTGCTCTCACCACAACCGGCTTCCCGCATGTTTGTGCTATGCCTCCCCCCTGGGCTGATCCCGCCACACTGGTGGAGGATGCGGGCAGTAGCACAGACCCGCTCCTAAAAAAAAAAAAAAAAAAAAAACCCATGGAGCAGACGTTAAAACACCTGCTGGAGGCCAGCATCCAGCAACAGGCTGTCACTCAGTAACTTGCCGAAAGCGTCCAGGTCGCCACCCAAATGCTGGTGGACCTCAAGACCCTGAGCCTTGCAGCCTCCCCACTCCTCCTGGACCCAAGATGTGAGCTCCACCGCCTACTGCCACCCCTCTCCCCCGAGGAAGGCCTCGTAGCCTACTTCGAAACCTTTGAAAATATTGCCCGCCGAGAGGGGTGGGACTGGGATGACTGGCCCCGGGCCACTGGCGGGTTACTCACAGGGGAGGCACGCACAGCGTACTACAGCCTCGAACCGAAAGATGCCGCGGACTACCCAACGATGAAAGAGGGGGTCCTGGCGTGGTGTGGCCGTAAACTTACCAGGCGGCAATGGAGTTCCATAGCTGGGCCTACCAGCCGGGGCCGCCTCCACGCGGACAATTAAACTCCCTGATCTGACTCACCAAGCAGTGGCTCTGGCTGGACCAGAATATGGCCACGGAGGATGCAGAGAAGGTGGCGATGGACCGGTTCCTGAGGGCATTACACCGCCTAGAACGACAGGATGTAGGGGCACAGGCGCCAGAGTCACCCCAGGTGCTCCTGTCGGTGCTAGAGAGCACTATGGCCACGCCCGGGTTTAGCCAGGGGGACCAACAGCCCTCTGCCCTACCCCTCGGAACCTCAGGGCCCCGGCCTGACCGTCAATGCCCCCCTGGAGCATGGAGGACCCGCCGGAGGTCACCAAGCCGGATGACCCCCGCCGGTGAGCCCCTCATCCCGCTACCCATCATAGGCGTCCATTTGATCGGGTTGGTATGGACCTGGTGGACCCCCTTCCCAAGTCGGCGCGGGGCCATGAATATATTCTCGTTGTTGTGGACTACGCCAACTGGTACCCGGAGGCGATGCCGCTACGCAAGGCCACTTCCCCCAACATCGCCAGGGAGCTAGTACTCCTCTTCAGCCGGGTGGGCATACCCAAGAACATCCTGACCGACCAAGGTACGCCCTTCGTGTCAAAATTAATGACGGATCTGTGTCGGCTGTTGCAGGTGAAGCACCTGAAGACGTCTGTCTACCACCCACAGACCAACGGACTCATAGAGCGCTTCAATCAGACGCTCAAACGGATGCTACGGCGGGTGGTAGACGACGAGGGGAGGAACTGGGACCTCCTCTTTCCCTATGTACTCTTTGCCATCAGGGAGTGCCCCCAGGCATCCACAGGCTTCACCCTGTTTGAGCTCCTGTTTGGGCGGGGGCCGCAAGGACTGCTGGATGTTGCCCGCGAAGCCTGGGAGGAACAGCCGTCCCCGTACCGCTCGATAATTGAGTACTTGCAGGAGACGCAAGAGAGAATTGACTGGGTGGCGCCAATAGTGCAGGAACATATGCGCGCCGCGCAGGAGGAACAGCAGTGGGTGTATAACCGCTCGGCGCAGCCCCGGGAGTTCCACCTGGGGGACCAGGTCCTTCTCCTAGTGCCTAGTAGTGCCTGCCAGTTCCCGGTGGCAGGGCCCGTATACAGTCCTTGAGCGATGGGAGGCCGTCAACTACCGCCTGCAACAACCCAGTAAGCATACGGACGGGAAGCTATACCATATAAACCTGTTGAAGAGGTGGGTGGAACCAGCCGCTGATGGTTTCAGCATACGCGGCCCGGGACACAGGCCCAAGACGGCCTTTAGTACCTCCACAGGCCATGGGCAGTACCGCTTCCTCCCCTTTGGCCTACACAGGGCACCGGCCACCTTCCAACGGCTGATGGACATCGTCCTACGACCCCACCGCAGCTTCGCAGCAGCCTACTTGGATGATGTCGTCGTCTATTCCTCCACCTGGTCGGACCACCTGCTAGATCTGGGGGAGGTCCTGAGGGGGCTCCGGAAAGCCAGACTGACAGCCAACCCCAAGAAATGTCACCTGGGATTAAGCGAGGCACAGTACCTGGGGTACCGCATTGGGCGGGGGTTGCTGAAACCGCAGATGAAAAAGATCGAAGCCGTAAGAGACTACCCTCGACCCTCATCAAAAAAATAGGTACGTGCATTCTTGGGGTTGGCGGGGTACTATCGAAGATTTGTGCCTAACTTCTCTGCGATAGCTTCACCTCTCTCAGATCTCACCAAAAAGGGCCAGCTGGACCCGGTGAAATGGTCAACCGAGGAGGAGAGGGCCTTCCAAACCTTGAAACGGGCCCTCACTAGCGCCCCGGTGTTGCGGAACCCGGGCTTCACGCTTCCATTCACGGTACAAACCGACGCATCTGAAACAGGGTTGGGCGCGGTCCTCTCCCAAACCTTCGACAGAGAAGAGCACCCGGTCCTCTACATCAGCCGGAAACTGGCCCCCGCTGAAAAGAGGTACGCCGCGGTGGAGCGGGAAGAATTGGCAATAAAGTGGGCCATCGAAGAGTTGAGGTATTACCTAGCGGGCTGGCACTTCGTCCTGGTCACAGACCACGCGCCCCTACAATGGATGGCTAAGGCCAAGGACACGAATGCCCGGGTCACTCTGTTTCTCGCCCTGCAGGATTTCTCCTTTCAGGTCCAGCAACAGGCGGGGGCCCTGGACAAGAATGCAGATGGGCTCTCACGGCGGGACACGCTCTGGGCCCGCCTCCCAGCGGCAGTAGGCTCGGAGCTGAGGGGGGGGTACTGTCGCCGCGGACCGACACCTGAAGCGCAGACTAAAAGATTTGCTCCTTCCCCAACTGCCGCATCGGCACGAGGCGGGCAGCCTCGCGCCGGTCCCAACACTAACCGGAAGAGCCGTCACGGCGGGGTGAAGCCACCCACGCCTCGCCGGCGGCTGATTGGCGAACCTGGAGCGAGATGTCATCCAATGCATTTCCAGAAGGAGGGGATAAAAGGACGCCCTTCCGCCCGAGGAAGACTAAAGACCGACTCGGCTACAGGGCTCCGCCCCGGACGAGGACGACGACAGACGAGGACAGTGGTGATGCTAAAAAACCGGCATAGGGAACTGCTTCTTCCCAGCTTCTTCTGGGAATCATAACACGCCCCAAAGAATGCCGCTACGCCAGCCCCGCCTCCGCCGGGTTTCCCTCATTCAGCCACACACACATACACCCCCACACACACCGCTTCAGACTGAAGGAAAATAAATCCTTGTTTTTTTCATGGCACTCACCACAACCAGCTTCCCGCGTGTTTGTGCTATGCTTCCCCCCTGGGCTGATCCTGCCACAATACCTAAGTATCAACATGACATGTTCTATATCTAATCTTTTATCAGCTAACTCCACTCTCCTTATCTCAAAGGTTAAATCTAACATTCAGAGTTGGGGTAACTTACCCCTTTCCCTAACTGGCAGGATCAAAGTGAATATATTACCAAAGTTACTGTTCTTGTTCCAGCAAGTGCCTCTTTCTCTCCCAAAATCATTCTTTGATTCATTGGATAAGATAATTTGTACATTTATTTGGGGAGGGAAGCCACCGAGCATTAGTAAATCTTTTCTGCAGAAATGTAAATTTAGTGGAGAATGTCGGGGTTACGCATGTAACCCTGTTCCCTGAGAAGGGAACGAGACGTTGCATTTAGCAGTATGGGAACACCTTGCGCGTGACCGGTATCTGAAGCTTGTGTAAAATCATGCCTCTACTTATAGGCCTGCCATAATCAGGTGACGTGGCAATTAAGCGAGTCGCACCTGTGGCACCTGTGAACCACGCCGCCAGCCTCTATTATCTGAAGCGAAGACGCAATTCACAGGCCAGCCCGGTATGACAGCGCTATGCAACGTCTCGTTACCTTCTCAGGGAACAGGGTTACAAGCGTAACCCCGACGTTCCCTTTCAAAGGGAACTTCAAAATTGCATTTAGCAGTATGGGAACGGGAATACCCACTCAGTCATACCGAGGGTATGGCCTGTTCAAAAATACCCAAACCCAAGGGTCAGTGCAGGATGCTCGAGCCTGGGGAGAGATGAATATCCAGGCTGTAATAACAAATGACCATGTGAGGCATAGACCACCCTGCAGCTGCACACACATCCTGCAAGGAAACCCCTTTGGACAAAGCCTTCAACAATCCCAGTAGAGATGGACTGCTTTGACACAGCATCACTTTTCCTGTCGCTGCCAAAGCAGACTAGTAGCTGCTCTGACTTACGCCACTGGCCGGAGCGGTGGACGTAAGTACAGAGAGCGCTTACTGGACACAGCGGGTGCATCCTCTCTTGTTCTGGTCAGAGGACAGAGGAGGGGAGAAAGCCTGCAACACCACAGGGTGGGTAGCCAATGTAGGCACTTTAGGAATATAATCCAGGATACAGGAAGGACTTGGCTTATCTAGGGGTAAAGTCAAGGCAGGAGGGGCAACAGGGAGAGCTTGTAGACCTCCCACTCACTTGAGAGATGTCAGGGCCTGTAAAAGAGCTACGTTTAGAGTCAGAAGCTTCTCAGAGGCTGACTCTAAAGGTTCAAATGGGGTCCCTGACAGACCTTCCAAGACCACAGCAAGGTCCCAGGAAGGTATGCATGGCCTGCAGATGGGCCTCAGCCGTCTGACACCACACATGAACCTCGAAGTTAGAGGATGCTGCCCCACAGAGGCTCTATCAACAGGGGCAGGGCTGGCCGAAATGGCAGCCATGTAACCCCGATAGTAGAAGGAGCCAACCCGCTGAGAAACGTTCTTGTCAGAACTCCAGGACTGTAGCGATTGCGCAGTTCACTGGGTGTAGCTGACGTTCCTCACACCACCAGACAAAAAGGTGCCACTTGAGCGCATACCATTTCCTTGTAGATGGGATCCACTCTAGGGGCACGAAGGGGCAGC
Source organism: Ameiurus melas (assembly GCA_012411365.1). NCBI lineage: Eukaryota > Metazoa > Chordata > Actinopteri > Siluriformes > Ictaluridae > Ameiurus > Ameiurus melas. The sequence goes on along the minus strand of CM022766.1, from coordinate 9,745,860 downwards.
TGACAGACCTTCCAGGACTGCAGAAGGTCCCAGGAAGGTATGCACAGCCTGCAGATAGGCCTCAGCCATCTGACACCACGCATGAACCTCGCAGTTAGAGGATGTTGCACCACAGAGGCTCCCTCAACAGGGGCGTGGCTGGCCGAAATGGCGGCCACATAACCCTGATTGTAGAAGGAGCCCACCCCGCTGAGAAATCTTATTGTAGAAACATGGTCTCTACCACCTCAGTCGTGCGACCAGAATCTATTAGCTGGTGCACCTCAGGGGCCAGACCCACAGCTTCCTTAGTTCTTGCCAAGGATGATAAATCAACCCCGTGGCTTTTGAGATGGTAGGTCCACCCTACGGGCTCAAATGGGGCACCTGACAGACCTTCCAGGACCACAGGAGGGCCTGCAGATGGGCCGCAGACGTCTGACACCACGCACGAACCTTAAATTTCCTTGTGGATGGGATCCACTCCAGGGGCTCGAATGGGGCAGCCGACAGACCTTCCAGGACCATAGAAGGTCCCAGGAAGGTATGCATGGCCTGCAGATGGGCCGCAGCCGTCTGACACCACGCATGAACCTCAAAGGTAGAGGATGTTGCCCCACAGAGGCTCCATCAACAGGGTCATGGCTGGCTGAAGCAGCGGCCCAGTAACCCTGATTGTAGAAGGAGCCCAGCCCACTGAGAAACTTTCTGTAAGAACTCCAGGACTGTAGCAATTGCGCAGTTCTCTGGGTCTAGGTGACGTTCCTCATGCCACAAGACAAAAATCTGACACTTGAGTGCATACGCTTTCCTTGTGGATGGTGCTCTAGCTTTTAACATGGTTTCAACAATCTCAGTTGTGAGACCCGAATCTATGAGCTGGTGCCCCTCAGGGGCCAGACCCACAGTTGCCGAGTTCTGGCCGAGTGTGATAAATCAGCCCTCCGGCTTGAGACAGTAGATCCGCTCTAGGGGCTCGAATGGGGCAGCCGACAGACCTTCCAGGGCCATAGAAGGTCCCAGGAAGGTATGCCCGGCCTGCAGATGGGCCTCAGCCATCTGAAACCACGCATGAACCTCGAAGTTAGAGGATGTTGCCCCACAGAGGCTCCCTCAACAGGGCGTGGATGGCCGAAATGGCGGCCACATAACCCTGATTGTAGAAGGAGCTCACCCGTTGAGAAATGTTATTGTAGGAGCTCAAGGACTGTAGCTATTGCGCAGTTACTGGGTCCACAGTGAATCCCTGCGGACGGGAATCTCCCAAGGAGTGCCATCCCGCAGAGATATTATCTCTCAGAATCATGTTCGAGCTGCCAAAAAGGTTCTACTAGCAGGCTATCTTGGCGAACTCTTGCTAGAGCTAGTGGGAGCAGCGATGGGGGGGCAGCATACAGATGTGACCTCAGCCACATGTGTGGATTCCACCCTAGGCTCCCAAGATACAGCTTTATCTAGCTCAGTGTTGATAGGATTGACACTACGCCTGTTGGGGATAGAAACGCCCTAATCGTAGTAGAATCCTATAACCCCTAGAAAAGTTGTCCACTGCACCGGGGAAAACCAAATTTTCTGAGATTCAACTTGAGCCCCCAGTTATTCACGTGGGCGAGAACAACATCTCAATGTTGAACTGCCAGCTCCCTGGATCGCGCTAGAATTAACCAGTCATCCTGGTAGCTTGGTACACAGATGCCCTGGAGTCCCAATGGAGCCAGGGTGACATCCATGCAATTTGTGAAGGTGCGAGGGGATAAAGCTAGCAATATTCCTATGCGGAAACATGCACCTTTTAAACCTATCGCCACAAACCAGTTCTCGAACTGGATCTGTGGCATGATAAGTTTGAACATCAGCCTCTGAACCTGTATGTCCGAAGAGTACGGTTCAGATGATGCAGATCTAAAATTGGCCGCATATTCCCCCTTTTTTGCGGAACAGGAAATAAAGGCTGTAAACCTCCCTCCCTGAGGGAATGGGGTACATGTTTCAGGACCCCATTGTCCAAAAGGGAGCTTACTTCCTGCGCTAACGTCGGGCTCTGGTCTGAGCTGACTACTGTGGTGAGCACACCTGTGAACGGGGGGGTCGAGCTATAACTGGACCCGGTAACCCTTTCTATGGTAGACAGAACCCATGTAGACACATTTGGCCATAGCTTGCATGCTGCCCAATGGTCTTCTAGTGACGTTAGCTATTCCACATTCTATTGGAGAGAAGCATCAGATTTCCGTTGCTCTGTGACAGCTTGCTGACCAGGGAACTCAAAAACTTGGGGACCACCTTGGCTAGGGGAGGCCCTACAGTAGCACTGGGGGCTACCTGCCCTAACAACCTCATGTCCCTGGATACATCCCTCAACAGCCCCTCAGGACCGCTCATCTTTGCCTGCTTGGCCTTTATGACCATTCTCAGATCAGGCCTAACAGCAGACCGCGACTGTGGTCGCCCGGTTCCCCTGGCTGTCTGCGGGGGTTGGTGGGCTGCCATACTTGCCTTCTGGGTTTCCCCCCATACTAGTGCTGACCCAGGCTCCACTCGTGGACACCCGGATGAGCTTGAGACAACTTTTTTTTTTTTTGGCATAAGTCGAGCTCACTCAGCAGGTCTGCTTGGTAGGCCTGCAACCCTGTCATTGTCTGCAGTGACCCACAAGCAAGACTACTACTGCATAGGCTTGCCCACCAATGCCACCTTGGATGCAAGCCAGCCCCTGTAATTACCTGCCGTCAGTGGAGAGAGGAAGCTAGCAAGCGCCTCCTCCACCTCGGGCATAGCTAAATAGCCATGCCATTCATTCCCACAATGGCCAAATAATCCAACATCGTGGAGTTATGACTATGGCTTAAGCATGGTTTTCCCCCAGAAGTGAGATTTTGTCATAACTTCTGGAAGACAGGGGAGTTTCCGCAGTGTGAAATATTTAATTTCACTGGGTAATCACTTCAAGCAGCGCTTTATACGCTGTGCTCAGTTTTTAACACATCCTTCTAACTCTTCAGAGTCAGAGAGGGATAATTACCCCTTTGGCTTTCCATAGCGGGAGGAGGAGTCGCGACGCGAACTCCAAAATCCAGCGGAGAGCTGAATCTGGAAGACAGAGAGAGAGATAAAGCAGCGCTCGTCTCCAGCTCCTCTTCCGGATTTAAGAGTTCCCCTGAACCTGAGACGGCTGGCTGCCTCGGCAGCGGCCGGCCCATATCCGCGAGGCTTTGAAACTCGACTCGCTCGGCTTCCGTTTTTTCCAAGAAAAGCGCGAGTCGAGCTGCTTAATGTAGCGTTACCATGCGCAGCCTCTCGAGGTTGCCATCGCATACTACACCACTAACACTTCACCCAGAAAGTGTGCACTTTTCCCCCGTGATGAAACGGGACCACGTTACACACATCTTTAACTCTTTCTTGCTCATTACTTACCTCTCCTTTTCTTTAAAAAGGGATAGAAAAGTTAGGATATTTTGAGAAAATATCGAGTAGAAATGAAGTGTTTTTGTCACACAAACAACAGACATGCAGTCTCGCTGAAGATAATAAGGCTGGTGGCTTGGTTTACAGGTGCCATATATATATCATGTGACGCGCTTAATTGCCACGTCACCTGATCATGGCAGGCCTATAAGTAGAGGCATGATTTTACACAAGCTTCAGATACCGGTCACGCGCAAGGCGTTCCCATACTGCTAAATGCAACGTCGAAGTTCCCTTTGAAAGAGAACTTGCATTATCCAATTTTCAATTCTATAACTGGGCTGCGCACATCCATAAACTTTGTTGCTGGGTTCAATCTCCTGGATCTTCTTGGTCTAAATTGGAATTATCTTCTTGTAGTGAATCCTCTTTACCTGCTCTGCTTTTCTCCTCTTTAACTACAAAACCTTCCGTATATACTGATAACCCTGTTGTCCTCAACACACTTATGACTTGGTATCAATTTAGACGGTGCTTTAAATTTGTAGGTGAATCCTCTTTGTGTCCTTTAGTCAACAACCATCTATTTCCCCCATCATGTATTACAAGGGTATTAAACAAGTTAGAAATTTGTATTCTGATGGTGTGTTTGATAGCTTTGCCAATTTTGCATCCATTTATGATCTCCCCTTGATGCATTTCTTTCGGTATTTTCAAATACAGAACTTTGTTTCTAGATGTTTTCCTGATTTCCCCTCTGCGCCTCCTGAACAGGCTTAGGACAGCTTATTTTCAAATAATCCGCATCAGAGAGGAATGACTTCTAGTATTTATGATTTTATTCTGATGTTAGGTAGTGAGTAACAAAATTAGCAATTTAGGAAGCAGAGTTAGGAGTACATATAGGTGAGGAGTGTTGGGAACTTGCTATAGGGAGGGTACAGGCTACCATGTCTTGTGCTCCTCTTGGACTTATACAGATCAGTTTTAAATAGAGTCCATCTGTCCAAGTCAAAAATATCTGTGATGTATCCGAAAGTAGAGGACAAGTGTGATAAATGCCATGGCTCTCCCTGTCATCTTGGCCATATGTTTTTTTTCTGTCCTGATCTCCATGGTTTTTGGTCTGTTTTTTTTTTTTACCATCATGTACACTATTCTCTGGGTACATTTAAAGCCTTGTCCATTGATTGCTGTATTTGGGATTCCTGAAGCCTCAGTTCCTTTGATCTCAAAACAAAAGGATGTTATTGCTTTCACATCCCTTATAGCAAGAAGTTCCCTACTGTTGCATTGGAAGTCTGCTAAATACCCATCTATCTCCGAGTGGATAAAGGATGTGATGTTTTTCTGAAACTCGAGAAAATAAGATATACGATAAATGGTTGTACGGACAAGTTTTTTCATAAATGGCGTTCCTTTATTGTATACTTTATGGAGTTACAGACACTTCCCACTTAAATTGAAGTGCCTGTTGTTGGATTTTACAATATCTTTATAACCAGCGATAGTTTTTGGGTAGTCCTGATGAGCTGGAAGTGTGGCTTGTGGGTTTTCGATATTTTCAACTTTTCTTTCCTTTGTATAAAGAGAAAAAACCTGTGAATGTTTACTGCTGTTGCTCAATTTGTTTTTTGTTTTCTACTCAACTGAATATTTGGGAAAGGGAGGGGAGGACAGAACAGAAAACGTGATGTAAAAAGGTTCAGCAGAAATGTTCAACAGAAAGGGTCAGCAGAAAGGTGCAGTAGAAATGTTTAGCCGAAATGGTCATTAGAAATGGTTAGCAGAAATGTTTAGCAGAAATGGTCATTAGAAATGTTTAGCAGAAATGTTCAGCAGAAATGTTCAGCACAAATGTTTAGCAGAAATGTTTAGCAGAAATGCTAAGCAGAAATGTTCAGTAGAAATGTAGAAATGTTCTGTCGAAATGTTCAATAAAAATGAAACTTTAAAAAAAAGAATTTTATATTAAACATTTTAATCATTATCATGATTTTACTTTTTGCGTACAAGAAAACTATATAAGTGAATTTCCCTGTTTCTAACTTTTCCACAAACAGTTCACTGCAGCAAAAGTAAACAAACAAATTGTGGCACAGGAGGTCTAAGGAGGGCATTTGTTTAATTCTTGCCCATTTTTTAACCAATGATTTATTGTTAAGACCATTGAAAGCTTAATATTTTGCTATTGGGACATTTTTTTTTGCCCAGGAGTGTAGTGTAAAACTGGCAGCAGGAACTACTGTCGGAGCCGTGCTGTGGTAGAAAATGAACACCTTTTGAGAATGAAGGCTTCAACAGCACTTTGGTTTTAATAAACATAATTTATATATGGAGCGAAAATATTAGTTTTATTATTATTTTTGCTCCATGTTTAAGGTATAATGTTGTGTAACTTGTAACTGAACAAGACAAAGTGTTGTAAAAGACAAATGCACACAGTTAGAGGACATTCTTTTCCCTGTATGTAGGCATGTCTTTCCAAGCAGCTCCCTCTGGGTGATCAGATAATCATCATCATCCTCATCTAACCCCAGAGACAAATGTATATCATCAGCAATAATCACACTCCTCACAATCACAATACACACATCACCAGTCACACAAAAGAGGGAGTGTGTGCAGCATTGTTAGAGACTGTGTACTGATAGGCAGATTTATCGAACAATGCCCTAGTTCATGGTAAATCATAAAGACAACCCACAATGTGCATTAAAAACTGCAGGTCTGTACAAATAGAGCACTATCAGCCAGATGTTAGATGAACTCATGAGAGGAACATGCTGGAGGGACGTGATATGCTGAGTAAGCCAGATAGTGATGTGTGTGTGTGTGTGTGTGTTGAAGTATTGATTTTACCAGATGAAGGTGAATATTCCAAGCTTTAAATTGGTGTGGGGGCAGAGTAGAGGTAGATTAGCGTTTACATAGGTTGGATTCTGCATCACCTGTAGTTTATTTAGGCAAATGAAAATGTGTAAATGTCAAAGAGCTTTAAAAGTATTCTAAAGTTGGAAAGACCAAATAGTCACTGTACACAATCTATTTGGGGTAGTTTAGTAATTTATTTTGGGATGAATAAAACCACTACATGATTACCTGGTGTCTGAAATGAATAAGTGGTTGACAAAGTCTTTATGATAACTTTGGGGATTTTCAAAATAACACAGGGTCCATTAGGAATAATTATCCCTGTATGGTTTATGCTTCTGTGAGGCATCTAAAACTGACTTCCAAAGGCCCTGAGTGCAGAACATGCTTCATGTGTCTAGCAATAATAGGGGTGGGTTAGTAAACAGCAAGTGATGAAGGATAGAGTATGTTACCTGAGATAACTAATTTATAGCTTTTTTGCAGACTATAGTCTAGAGGATTACCATCACCATCCAATCAAATTTCAAACAGTGACCACAGTGAGGCCAGGGGGGGGGTGACAACGACAAAACAAGGAGGACAACGACAGACAAGGGGGAGGAGCAACGTCCCCAGCCGAGATAGGAGGCAGAGCGACATTGCCAGCCAAGTGAGTGAGCAATGCTGAGCCACTGGCGGGGTACACCAGCTGGGAAGTGTGGCGGGGGGCAACGGCCGTAATGGGACCATGGAGCAGAGCGTTGTTCTCAGCAGAACCCAAAAGCCAAGGGACAACCTTAGTGGAAGCCGGAAGCCAAGCGATGACATCAGGGGAACAAGGAAGCCAAGTGGCATCCTCAGGTAACCGGGGGGCAGAAAACAAATAAAGCAGTCTGTTTTCGAAATGAAGAATATATCAGGCTTTAACATATAAAATTTATTGGTAGGAAATGTGCAGTGAAAAGTCACTAATCTGGAGAGGGTCAAAAATTGATCAACAAAAATCCTAAAAGGGCTAAGACATTAACACTAGTTTCTTTCTATCTATGTAGATGATGGCATGTATTGTTAGATTATTTGACTAAGATTAACTGACTCTTAAAAAAAATCATGTGACTCAAAGATTGAATAAATACAAACACAAAGGGAAATAAGTGGATCAAACCCTCAACATATGGGGATGCTGAGGGTGAGAAAAGAAAGAATTAAAAGTAATAAGCAAGAACTAAACCATGGTGCTTTATCTCTATCTTCTGTCTCCATCTACAGGGAATCAGGATCTGAAATAAAAGGACAGGCAAAAGCTACAAACACCAAATAAGCCTTATCGCTTCTCGCTTTCCTGATTACACAGCTCAGTGTTCAGATATCATCCTGTTGCCACAGGGCTACAGAAAGAATGTGTGTGTATGCAGCAAGCCTCATGTTTACTCTGGGGTACATGTAAGGGAATGTGTCATTTGTATGGGAATTGAAGCAACTCATAACATTCATAGGGAAAAATCACAATAGTATTATGAACAAATCTATAGGAGTACGAGAGATTTCTTTCAAAGAAAAGTTGACATTGAAGCTATGCACTAACCCTATCTTCACCATAACTATTCAAAACTTTATATCCCAGGCGGCTTGTGGAAAACATGTCCCTCTTCAGCTCCAATTATCTGTACCATCTGTCCTGCTTCAGTACTCATTGTAGGTAAAATTCGGTGTATATACATATATATATATATATATATATATATATATATATATATATATATATATATATATGTATATATATATATATATATATATATATATATATATATATATATATATATATATATATATATATATATATATATATATATATATATATATATATATATATATATATATAAAGGAAATAAAGGAAATAAAGGAAATAACATTCAGGGCAGCTGGATGTAGTAGTCAGTACAGTGTCTGTGTGGTTTCCCCTTACCTTCCAAAAACATGCCAGTAGGTGGACTGACTATGCTAAATTAGCCCTAGGTGTGAATGAGTGAGTGAGTGTGTGTGCATGATGCACTGCAATAGACTGGTGTCCCATTGCTGCATGTCCAATGTTTACAGGATTGACTGTGGATCCAAAGTGACACTAAACTGGATAAAGTGGTTACTGAAGATGAATGAACAAACAATGTTTAGCAGTGTTTAGCAATGTTACTTGGTGTGTCCTGATCTGCTCCCAAGGTGGTGAATCAGTATATTGGTGTACATAAGTTGTGGCACTGGAAAGTACCTGGCTCACTACATATAACAACACTGATCTCAATTTCCGGCGACATTAATACTTTCCTTGCTTTGAAAAACATTAGCAATAATGAAAAACTTAACAATATTTACATTTTATATGTCACATAAATTTGTTAGCTTAATCACATGCATTTCTGTCATGGTACTTCATGCAAGATTGTAGGCTAGCTAGAGGATTAAAAACATATTAAACACTTAAAAATTATCAGACACAAACAAAACATGAATAGAACATCAAATAAAGATAAAAATCACTAACAAAAGTAATTGATTGAGAGCTACAACAACAATAACAAGCTACTTATATTTGTAGCCAGAAGTTGGCTGAGAGTATGTTCACAATGTTTTCGAGCTAAAGTGCACTGGGAGAATTTTGTTATCGAAACAGTCCTTAAAATGGCTGATTCACTGATCAGTGCCATGACTACTGAACTAGGGAGCTGATTGAGACATACCCTATGTGTCGCTGTCTTTCTGCTACAAAGTGTGGTAGTTGTCATTATGTTTGATGAACTTAAAAGCAAACCAAAATTTAATTTTCCGCCTGTGCTATACATGTAATACATTTTCCTGAAGATACATCAACATGATAACTTTTTTCTTGAACAGCACACACTAGGTCAGCAGTGTTATTTCTGTTGTGAATTTCTGCTGGGTGAAGGTGAATGCATCACACCAACCGAGACCAACACCACAGCAGAACTGATAAGGAGATGGATGAGTGTAGGAAGGAGAGGCAAATGGACAGAAACAGAGGTAGAGAAGTGAAGAGAAATAGAGGGTGAAAGGAAAGAAAAAGTGAGGATGGAGAATGGGGTGAATTTACAAGTGTGGGCTTAAGGGTGGAAGGGGAGAAAACCCACTTAGGCAAACACCAGTGGAACCACAATCTTCTTCCCCAAACGGCTGTGTGTGTGTGTGATTTCACAAAACAAAAAAACCCCCCCCCCCCCCCCCCCCCCCCCCACCCCCCCACACAAACAAAATATTACTTTACCCCTTTCCCTCCTAAAAAAAACAAAAACACTCACCAATACACAAACTCCCACAACATGCATATCGTCTCGCAACAATACACTCCTACACCCACAAGCATGAAAATGTAAAATGATTGGACCTACAATAGTAACATTCTCTTGCCTTACTCATATACCCAGCAGCCAACATGAGACCTACCACAACATTCTCTCTCATATGCACACAAGCAAAAATATATAGTGATGATTTCACATTGTACTATGATAGCCTTGATCCTGTGCTAATCTCAGCTCGACCTCAGGGGTTATAAATGGATCCATCAGTAAGAGAAAATAATCCTCTCACTGAATTCACACATACACACACACACTTGCACACTTGCACTTACTTCACTATCTACTGGCTCGGTGTTGTACTATAGGGTCTTCATCTGTATTGTCAGCCTTAGTCCTGACGCTTAAAGGGAATTATATTTTTTCTTACCCAGATGTATTCAGTCACCCAAGACATTTTTGTTGCCCAACATTTCTTTGTTTAGTTTTAAGAACTAGTTACATAAAAAGTAAAAATGTCCTTGTGGTTTTAACTAAAGAAGTAAATGTCTCCCATGAAACAAGTCTTGGCTGTTTTAATGCACTTAGGGAACCTAGAAAATGTAACAAATGTAATGACAACCTCGTCAACCTTTTCTTTAATCAGAAATTTTTCTTTAATCTTTCACAGTTCTCACTTTTTCTCACACACTTTTAGAACAAGACAGGTCAGAAGAGACAGACTGCAATAACGTTCAACAAAAACAAAAGGCCTTTGAGAGCTCCCAAACCACTGATCAGGTTCAAGACAAGCAAACTTTCTGTCCTTTCTTGGACAGCCTTTCTTTCTATCGGCATCATTCAGGCTCATGGTTGAGCATCTAAAGCAAATTAAAAAATGTCCCATTTTCATATAGTAATAAGGGGTATGAGGGTGCACCTGTAAAATCCCTATGAAATCATGATCACTTGGCATGGGTAGTAAAATGGAAATATAAAATACATAAGCAGGTACAAACACCATTAAACAAAACCAGAGCTTTAAAATAGTGTTACAAGGTTGAACCAATCAAAAACATCAGCTCATTAAAGAAGTATATATATATATATATATATATATATATATATATATATATATATAGAGAGAGAGAGAGAGAGAGAGAGAGAGAGAGAGATAGATAGATAGATAGATAGATAGATAGATAGATAGATAGATAGATAGATAGATAGATAGATAGATAGATAGATAGATAGATAGATAGATAGATAGATAGATCATTTATTTGTCCTCAAAGAAGAAATTTGTTTCAATAAAGTTATGTAACTGCAAATTGCTATTCATTTTTATCATTTGTGAATGAAATAGCGCGTTTTAAGCATGCTCTAGTATTTACATTTACATTTATAGTTATTCACTTAGCAGATGCTTTTTCTCATTTGTAAGTTGCTTGTGTGTGTGTGTGTGTGTGTGTGTGTGTGTGTGTGTGTGTGTGCAACAATTATTGGCACCCTTTTAGTCAATACTTTGTGCTATCTCCCTTTGACAAGATAACACCTCTGAGTCTTCTCCTGTAATTCCTGATGAGGTTAGAGAATACATGGCAAAGGAACCGAGACCATTACTTCATACTGAGTCTCTCCAGATCCTTCAAATTTTTATGTTCATGCTGGTGAACTCTCCTCCTCAGTTCACCCCACAGGTTTCTATGGGTTTCAAGTCAGGAGACTGGAATGACCATGGCCATTTTTTGGTTAGTTGTCCTGATTATGTTTTGGATCATTGTCCTGCTGGAAAATCCAACCACGGCCCATTGTAAGCTTTCTGGCAGAGAAAGTCAAGTCCATTATGCTGTGTATCCTAAAAAAATGCCCAGGTCGTTCTGTGGCAGAAAAACAGACACAAAACATTAAAGAGCCACCACCACATTTAACTATGGACATGAGGTACTTTTTACACATGGCTACCTCTCTGTGTGCACTAAAACCACCTCTGGTGTTTATTGCCAAAAATGCTCTATTTTGGTTTCATCTGACCCTAGAACCCGATCCCATTTAAAGTTCCAATAGTGTCTGGCAAACTGAAGATGCTTGAGTTTGTTTTTGAATGAGAGTTATTTGAAACCCTTCCCAACAACTTGCGGTGATGTAGGTAACTTCGGATTGTAGCTTTGCAGACTTTCTTCTTTTTTTCCAGTTTCATTTTTATTGAAAATTTCTGCTGAACATTTCTACTGTACATTTCTGCTGAACATTTCTGTTGAACATTTCCACTGAACATTTCTGCTGAACTAAACATTTCTACTGAACATTTCTTCTGAACATTTCTGCTGAACTAAACATTTCTGCTGAACATTATCTTTTCCCTTCTCTCCTCCCTTCCCTCTCCCAAATTTTTCATTGAGAAGAAAAAAAGAAATTGAGCACAGCACACAGCAGTAAACATTCACAGGTCTTTTTTCTTGTTATACTAACAAAGGAAAACAAAATAAAACCCCTCCCCGCCCCCCGGCTCATCATGGCTACTCAATAACTGACGTCGGTTATATAGATATTGTAAAACCCAACAAGAGGGACAAAAATTTAAGTGGGAAGTGTCTGTAACTCCATAAAGTATACAATAAAGGGATGCCATTTATTTAAAATAATAATAATAATAATAACAATCAAAGTTTGGAGTGTATACATTTACCAACAATGCCTGTCTTTGCATCTAATGTTTTGTAGACTTTCTAATCCCAAGACAAAACTGACTTCTGCCTTTTTCCAAATGTGATCCTTTGAGATTTTCTGGCCAATCAAACCATCCTCTTCACATTGTGTTGAGACAATATAGACACATGTCTAATTCCAGGATGATTCATAACATTTCCAGTTGACTGGAACTTCTTAATTATTGCCCTGATGGTGGAAATGGGCATTTCCAATAGAGATCGATATTGATTTTGTATAAACTATACCAATAATTTGCATGTTTAGTGACAGTGCACTTTATTTTTTTGCACTCTTTCAGTCCCCTTTATTTATTGATGTATAAAATAATAGTTGTTTTGTTTTATTTTGTATACAAGGAGGAAGTGAAATTGACAAAATTTATATGAATATAACAGTTTATTCACTTTAGCATGTCAAAAACAGAAGTAAAAGAATAAATATTGGGCACATAAACTGTCTTTTTTGAAATAAAAACTTTGAAGATGTAAACAGATTACATGACATGCTGCTTAAACTACACATCAAGCATTTATGTAAAACATCTAACATCTAGTGCATAAATGGCTGTTATGTTAAATAAAGTTTATAAATTAAAGGAGAGCAAGTATACATTACCTCTACTCAATGTTGTTGACTCATCTCTCCACAGATTCAGTGCTGCAATGGTGGTCCTACACACAATTATCAAAATGTCCAAATGATCCGCAGTTAAAAAAACAATATCCAATTATGGAAAAATGCTTAACCCTCTGAGCCCTGAAAGTGTTTTGGGGCCCTGGAGAAGTTTTAACATGCCTTGCCATTTGTATTTTTTTTTCAGTTGCTTATAAACATAATGACTAAACTCTAATTACACTGTATTCAGCACAAAAAAGGCTACAATAATATGTGAGCAGCATGTATGTAAATGTTTATATTTTAGAGAAAATATTTATGCATGGTTTTTAAAAAACAAACATTTTATGTAATTGAAATAAGGCAATAAAACACATACTAAAGATTTGTTCACAAGACTTTGAGAACTGGATCTTGTAGCCTAGAGTTTCTGCTACATAATTATGTGAAAACCATCCTGATCACTCATTTATACAAAACAATATAGTCATTTAACTTTTGTAAGACACTTTTAGTGTCAGAAAGGCTGTATGAGTTGGCATGAATCATCATGAATATTGATATGATTCACAGCTGAGGAGACAAAGACCACTCCCCTGGGATTATCATTGAGGAATGTGAATGTGGGAAGTGGAATAATGACTGTGATGAGACTTAATTATTGAATGTATTGTTTGTATCTTATTTCACAAAATCAAGTTTAAGTTAAAAGAAGTAATCTGACAATACATTTTCTTTACATAAAGGCTTTATTTAAAAACTTTAGACCTACACTTCCATTTTAAAAGAAGTATCTTCTGCTCACCAAGGCTGCATGTATTTGATCCAAAATACAGCAAAAACCGTGATATTGTGAAATATTTTTACAATTTAAAATAGCTGTTTTCTATTTGAATATATTGTAAAATTCAGTTTATTTGTAAGTCGCTTTGGATAAAAGCGTCTGCCAAGTGAATAAATGTAAATATATTGTAAAATTCAATTATTTCAAAAATCCATCAAAGTTGAAATTCCAACATCATTACACCATTCTTTAGTGTCACATGATCCTTCAGAAATCATTCTAATATGCTGATATGCTGTTCAAGAAACATTTAGTATTATTATCAATGTTGAAAGTTTATTATTATCAGTTGCAAGATGAAAGAAAAATAATTGAAGTGTCCAGGGCACATAGGGAGAGAAAAGAGTATTACAGAAGGTGGATGGTTTGTATGAGCCCACTCATCCACTTATGTGTAGCCTACTTGCTCACGTAGTATTGCACATAAGCATTGTAAACTTTGAAGAGAACAGTTCACAGCACACAGATTTTAGAATAGATTTACATGCCTTGTGCCATTTTTGAAAACAGTTCCTGTTCAACTGAAGACACAAGTGAACATCACATGCCTGGCATTTCCAAGGTATGTCCTGCTTTTTACCATCCTCTACCTTTCAAAGCATGCATTTCCTACGACCAACAGTGGCAATATTCTTTGCATCTGATGTCAGCTCAGCTCCTGGAAGCAGTACATAGTCACTACTGGTCTGTTTTGGTACTACTTTCTGCGACAGACCAGAGAGCTTTGCAATAAGCTGTTCTATGAACTCTTTGTGGGTGATGTTACCACATAGCTCTTTGTGAATAATGAAAGCATTAGTGGCGACAACGTCCAATAAGTATAAAAAGATCTTTCTGTACCACTTAATTGTTTTGTGTTGTGCAGTGTAGTACTGTAACAGCTGATCAGACAAGTCAATGCCTCCCATGTGTTGGTTGTACGTAGGCAGTCACAGGACATGGAAATATCTTTGTCCTCCATGTACCTTGTGATTTCACCCTCCTCTGCACATTCTCACTTGTATAAGCAGAATGGATAGAACAGACAGATACCTCCCGTGTATCTATCCACTTCACAAATCCAACAGGTTAACCTCAAATCCAACTGATGGATCCCCTGGCAGATTTTTTTTATGAGTGAATTATTTGCACCCCATGGGCAGTCTTTCCTAGAGACTCTATAAGTCCAACAAGCACCAAACTTCATGGAAAACAAGTCAGGAGCTTTTGACTTGTGTAGAAATTGTCCATGTACATGGTACCCAGAGCCTAAAACTTTACCATCCAAAAGAGATGTTACAGCATCATATTATAGTCCATGGCCTGTGGGAAAGTTGTTTTTTTTTCCTGTGTACACAGAGAAGTCCACAGTGTATCCATTTGATGAATTAGCACGGACAAACAACTTGAAGCCCCACCTGGTTGGCTTGGCTTTCATATACTGTGTCATATGTGTGTTTGCTTTACATGTCACCATTCTTTCATCTGCAGCTAAGTTTCTTTTAGGATGATAGGTAGCTTTACAAGCATGATGAATAGTGTCCATTAGAAGTTTGACCCTGAAAAGATGGTCATGTTCAGCTGCGTCCCCTTTTCTGTAATATTCCTTATCTGCGTCTGGGCGACTCATGTGCATATCGGGAAAAATATAGGTAAGAGAATTATTGGTTGACACTAATTTTCAATGCTTGTGCTATTTTCTTATAGAAACTTCTAATTTTATGAAAGTCAGCAACAACAGGGAACTTTTGTTTAAACTTGACATCAATAGGCATCTTATAATATTTTGTTACATTCCAGAAAGATTAGAAAAATTTCAGTGGACATGCAACAAGTCTTCAAACTTGCTTTCACCCAGTTGTCCTCTGGTGGTCAGATGAGACCAAAATGGAGCTCTTTAGCATCAACTCAACTCGCCGTGTTTGGAGGAGGAGGAATGTACGGTCAAATCTTGGGTGAGAACCTCCTTCCCTCAGCCAGGACATTTAAAATGAAAAGTAATTACTAAGTCATTACCAAGTACTAAGTCATGTTTTGCAGAGGGGGCAAATACATATTTCCCTCATTAAAATGCAAATCAATTGATAACATTTTTGACATGTGTTTTTCTGGATTTTTTTTGTTGTTATTCTGTCTCTCACTGTTCAAATAAATCTACCATTAAAATTATAGACTGATCATTTCATTGTTAGTGGGCAAACGTACAAAATCAACAGGGGATCAAATACTTTTTCCCCTCACTGTAAGCATACACTTGGACATAAAAACTTGCAAACTGCTCTGAGCCAGCTACCCATGCTGCAGTTGGGTATCAGTATCATTGCACACGCTCAGTGGTGACTGGAACAGCATGTGCTAGCATTCCAGCTGTTCTCACTCTCTGCAGTTTTATCAGTGCTCCAACATTGCCCACATGGCCACTATAACAAGGGGGAAGCCATGCTGCTGCACAGGATTGTGGGGGATCAGCATTTGTCTGGTGGTTCTCACTGTCAATCATCATTATGGCCCCTTATGTAAGTGCATTTAGTGTGTGTTTCTGAAAAAAGCAGAGGAGCCACTTATTGAAAGTGAGGCTTTTTGGTATCGTCTATGAACAGACACAATGTTTTGCTTTTATTTGGATCCACACAGATGCTATGAGAACTCATATATTATATGATAATCATATTTATGGCTTGTTCAGTGATTATTAAAATAGGCTAAAAATAAAATATTTGCAGGAGATGGAGAGTGGGCAAGACTTATACAGACAGGTCTGAGCCTCAGGCATTCCTTCTCTTTGTGTTCATGAGAAATAAAAAAAAAATGTGGGCTGAAAAAAAAAATAGCTTCTCCAACTCAATCCTGCATTTCAATCCAAGGCCACCAGAGTGATCCAAGTTCTCCATTAACTGATGTTAACCATTAGGGAGTAAAGAAATGATGTCATTATGATGACTTGAAGCCCTGCAGTGAGATAACACATAATTATAGTGTCTGAAAAGACATTTGTGAAAGACTATACACACACTAAGCTACAAAACAAGCTAATCATCATGATCGTAATCACAAAGATACAATGCAAAAACAAAGTGCTTGGAGAAAATGGATCAGACTACTCTGATGTGGATAACAACGGAGGCACATTTTCAGTTACTTGTTTCATTTTTTTTTTTTTTTTTTTTTTACCAGAAAAAAAAAAAAAAAAGAACAGTTTGCAAGAGATTAGTGGGATATTGGTGATAATTTTGACACGAGAAGAGTACAATATCCTTTTAAACAATAGTGGTTAAATTGTACATCTAGCCAAATATGCAGAGTTTGCCATCAATGGTAACACTTGACTAAATCTGGGAAATGTCATCTTGAAGTAAACTATATTGGTTACCATATAATGCAGTACACGGTTATTAAGTGTTATGTTATATTGGTTACTGATATGCAGAAAATGTAATATTTTTATTATAAGCCATGTGCGTTAGTTTAGCATGTAACCAGTTCTTCATAGGAAGGTAATGCACCTCTGTTAATGAGGTCGCAATAGATAAATTATTTGTCAGTTATAGCAAGTGTAAGAGTAACACATTAATATAAGATTATTAGTAAAAAAAAAAATACACATTCTAAGAAAATAATATGTACTATCCTATCAAAGCTTAATGATTGACTAATCATCAATTAATGAATAATTATCATGTTCAAGTTTATAATAATTTTTTTTTATAGAATTGAATAGTATTTAGGTATCAAGTTAAAACCTCTAAAATGAAAGTTTAATTAATTCTTTCATTCATCTTTAGTAAACAACCACTTTATCCTACACATGATCATGGTGGAGCCTATCCGAGAAAGACTGCATCCTGGCTGGGATGCCAGTACCATGCACACACACACAAACACACACACACACACAGACACACACACACAGACACACACACACACACACACGCACACACACACATTCAATGTTTACAAAGTAGTTGGCTTATTAGAGTTAGGTATTTCTACCAAATCTCTAAAATAAGATAAATAGTGAATTTATGCTTAGTAATGCTTCAACAAGCATTTGGAATTAATCTATCATTAGTAAAATATACATACACTGATTATAAATGGTATATTTCTCAATCTTGTATTAAAGTGTTAACAGGCTAACTTATAGGCTACTGTAGTAGACTAATTGATGCTAACATATACATGTAAATATGTTAGTGATTAACTTTATTTGTACAATTTTGCAATGCAAATCAGAAATACTTTATATGCATGGTGGGGCTTGAAAGTCTGTGAACCCTTTTGAATGTTCTATATATCCACATAAATATGACCAAAATGTTCAAAAAGTAAAAAAAGAGAACCCAATTAAACAAATGAGACAAATATATTATACCTGGTGATTTATTTATTGAGGAAAATGATCCAATATTACATTTATGTGAGTGGCAAATGTGAATCTCTAGGTTTAGCACCTCAGTTTAAGATGAAATTAAACTTAGGTGTTTTCAATTACTTGGATGACAATCAGGTGTGAGTGAACATCTTGTTTTATTTAAACAACAGGGATCTGTTCTAATCTATTCTGTTGACCATGAACAAATGAGATCTTTGAAGACATAAATAAAAGAATTCATCAGGATGGAAAATGTTATAAAACCATCTGTAAAAAAGTTTGGACTCCACCAATCCACATTCAGATTGTGTACAAATTGTGGAAATTCAAGGCCACTGTTACACTCCCAGTAGTGGTTGACCAACAAATAGACCCTTAAGAGCAAGATGTGTAAAATATAAATGCTTCACTTTTTATGTGTACGCTAAGAACAGCATACAGTATGCATGACACAAATTTCACCATCAGCAGAGTATGTGCATTCTACTTTGTACGCGCATGTGCACTTAATTATTTTGCACTGTTTAGTTCTTCCACTAGGTGTCAACAGTGACCCAGAACCCTAACCAAGTAACCAAGAACCCTAACCCTATCCTAACCAACAATAAATAAATGACCAAATTTAATATTTTAGTCTCATTTGTTTAATTTGTGTTTTTTTTTTTTTTGTGTTTGTTTTTTAAATATTTTAAATTTTTTTTTTAAAAAAAAAAAATAATAACTTCTCAATGGTTTTTACGCACCACTTTACATACTGCATATACTCCCTTGGGGAAGGATTGTAGATAATTGCAATAATATATTAAATTATCAAAAAGTAAGTAAATAAAACACAAATAAAAACCTCAAGGAAAAATTACCAGGCACAAACGTTTGAATGGTCGAATAAAAATGACTTTGCTAGAGTAGGTCTCATTGCAGAATGGCAAACATCTGAAGTAAGAGCAGGTCTACCTGGTTAAATAACAAGAGGGTTAATACTTTCCTGATTTTGTCCAAGATATGTTGTAAATATGACAACCTACAACACTTTCCTTAGTCTTCCTGGCTCTATTTCCCGATTTTATTTATTTATTTATTTATTTTGGGGGGGAGCCATATGTGGGTACATATTATTATGCAATTTGTATAAAAAGTATATTTACACAAAATGTCAGTTTTATTTCAACACCTGAAAATGCAATTTCCTTAATAGTCAAATTTAGGGTTAGGTTTAGGCCATCTGTTAGAAAAGTACCTACATTGTGATGAATAAATGTGTGTTGGTTTGTTCAGAATGGCCAGGATAATCTTCTAGCAGATTGTTAATGTGCAGCTGAATTGGAATGCTGTGCTAGAAAATGCAAGATAACCTTGTGATGAATAGCCTGCTTTAATATGTCGCATAGGCACACTGCCTCTCCTCCAGTTACAGCATCACAGCTCTAGTGAACCGTGCTGAATCTAAATAAATATAAAAGCCTGGGAGTATGAGCATCTAATATCATGAACTTATACAGTGCAGTCATTGGTATATTTACCCACGGAGGTCAGTTTTTTTACAGCAATATATGTTTGCAGTGGGCTTAAATTTCATTTTTGATTGGTGGACATGTGAACTGGGGCCGGATCTTTCTATCATAAACACCAAGACCACCTGAGTGTTGAAAAGGGCTTTGTGATGTAGTTTTAAGATCACAATGGAAACAATAATCCTCTGAGTACAAGGATTCAGTTTGTCTATATTGTTGTTTTTTATAAAAACTATTTTTCCCACAGTTTCTCCCCTGTTTGTTCTTGCCAATTCCCAGCTATCTCTTGCCTATCACATGACAGCCACCAACCAAGGAAGGTTCCTCTAACACACATGAAGCCATCCACCATTTCTTTTAGGTGCTTCTCATGCTGGGTAACACACTTAAACTGCATGGCAACACATAGAGACAGCGTAAAACAGACACAGTCAGAGAAAACAGCTATCTGCCTTTTTCTACATACAGACACCCGTGATTGGCTAATGTTGCTGTGCTTGAGAGTGGAGAGAATAATACCATAACTCCCTTCTTGAGGGTCACAGATGGCAGTGGCAGCATAGGGATTCAAAACCTCCTGAAAATATGGTAAATACCGTTTTGTGTCACATGCGTGCTCTAATAAACTTCAACAAACAGATTTGTGGGTTATGCAATGCTCTAATGAATTATAAATCACACCACTAGAATGGTGGTGGAGAATTTGTGGATTTTTTGGTGAATGTTGGTGCTTGATGTTGAATAATGAAGCATGATCATGTGTTATAATGTTTACATTTGGTATGTTATCACTGATGGCTGAAATGTTTATTAGAAATGGTTAGCAGAAATGGTCAGTAGAAATGTTCAGTAGAAATGGTTTTTAGAAATGTTTAGCAGAAATGTTCAATAAAAATGAAACTTGAAAAAAATGATGGCTGGTCATAATATTAGATGGAAGGCTAAAATTTGATATATATTAATAGCTTGATGAATAAACTATTAGGTTTGAGTAATGCATTATATCACACACAGTATCTCACAAAAGTGAGTACACCCCTCACATTTTTGTAAATATTTGATTATATCTTTTCATGAGACAACACCGAAGAAATTACACTTTGCAACAATGTAAAGTAGTGAATGTACAGCTTGTGTAACAGAGTAAATTTGTTGTTCCCTCAAAATGACTCAACACACAGCTATTAATGTCTAAACCACTGGTAACAAAAGTGAGTACACCCCTAAATGAAAATGTCCAAATTGTGCCCAAAGTGTCAATATTTTGTGTGGCGACCATTATTTTCCAGCACTGCCTTAACACTCCTGAGCATGGAGTTAACCAGAGCTTCACAGGTTGCCACTGGAGTCCTCTTCCACTTCTGTATGATGACATCACGGAGCTGGTGGATGTTAGAGACCTTGTGCTCCTCCACCTTCTGTTTGAAGGTGCCCCACAGATGCTCAATAGGGTTTAGGTCTGGAGACATGCTTGACCAGTCCATTACCTTCACTCTCAGCTTCTTTAGCAAGGCAGAGGTCAATCTTGGAGGTGTGTTTGAGGTCGTTATCATGCTGGAATACAGTACACTGATCATGCTCTGCTTCAGTATGTCACAGTACATGTTGGCATTTAGGGTTCCCTCGGTGAACTGTAGCTCCCCAGTGCCGGCAGCACTCATGCAGCCCCAGACCATGACACCCCACCACCATGCTTGACAGTAGGCAAGACACCTGGTTGAGCCGCCACACATGCTTGACACCATCTGAACCAAATAAATTTATCTTGGTCTCATCAGACCACAGGACATGGTTCCAGTAATCCATGTCCTTAGTCTGCTTATCTTCACCAAACTGTTTGCTGGCATTCTTGTGCATCATCTAAGAAGAAGCTTCCTTCTGGGATGACAGCCATGCAGACCATTTTGATGCAGTGTGTATGGTTTGAGCACTAACAGGCTAACCCCCCCCACCCCCACCCTGACCCCCTCAATCTCTGCAGCAATGCTGGCAGCACTTATGACTGCTGTCTATTTCCCAAAGACAACCTCTGGATATGACACTGAGCACGTGCACTCAACTTCTTTGATCGACCATGGCGTTTCTGAGTGGAAACTGTCCTGTTAAACCATTGTATGGTCTTGGCCACCATGCTGAAGCTTGGTGTCAAGGTCTTGGCAATCTTCTTATATCCTAGGCCATCTTTATGTACAGCAAGAATTATTTTTTTCAGATCCTCAGAGAGTTCTTTGCCATGAGGTGCCATGTTGAATTTCCAGTGACCAGTATGAGGGAGTGTGAGAGTGATGACACCAAATTTAACACGCCTGCTCCACTTTCACACCTGAGACACTAACAAGTCACATGACATCGATGAGGGAAAATGGCTAATTGGGCCCAATTTGGAAATTTTCACTTAGAGGTGTACTTACTTTTGTTGCCAGCGGTTTAGACATTAATGGCTGTGTGTCCGTTATTTTGAGGGGACAGCAAATTTACACTGTTATACAAGCTGTACACTCACTACTTTAGATTGTAGCAAAGTGTCATTTCTTTAGTGTTCTCACATGAAAAGTTATAATCAAATATTTTTAAAAATGGGAGGGGTGTACTCACTTTTGTGAGATCATGTATAAAGTTTTACTGATGGCATTATCCATCCATCCATCTTCTACCACTTATTCCTTCTTCAGGGTCGCGGGGGAACCTGGAGCCTATCCAGGAAGCATCGGGCTCAAGGCAGGGTACACCCTGGACAGGAAGCCAGTCCATCACAGGGCACAATCACATACACACTCACACACCAATTCATACACTACGGACAATTTAGACACGCCTACCATGTATGTCTTTGGACTGGGGGAGGAAACCGGAGTACCCGGAGGTGTAAGGCAAACATGCTAACCACTAAGTGATGGTATTATAAGAATGATAATTGTCAAATCACTCCACACAAATACAATACTTAAAGGCAGCAAAGCAGCTGCTTACATGATTTATTTTAAGTGATATAATTGTGTAATTCTCTAAAGGGCAGTGTTGCTTCCAAATACCAAACTTCTTAAACAGAAATGATGTAGCTCCTGCTTGATTGGAATGAAAACCTGCACCCTCACCACCCCTTTGTGGATAAAATTGCGCACACCTGACTCTGTTGTCACTAATAGGTTGTATGAATCTACAATCTGGCCTAGAGAGAAATAATCCCTAGCATTGCTTTCTCTGGGTTTTCTTTATGACCTCTAGAGTTGCTGTTGTTTTTGTTGTTCTTGGTTAAAATTTTAACAGTATTCATGTCTTTTTTATCTTTGAAAGAAAATGGGCCTTAGCCCTGAGTGCCCATTTATATAAGTTGCACTGGTATATTATGGTATCTAATGGAGAATTGGTGATTTGTGAAAGGTCAAGCCAGAAGATTGCTTCATATGTCAAATAAAGTAAACTTAATTCAGTCCCGTCCATTGAACTCCAGCATGTTCAGAGGAGAAAACTAAGCATTAAATTCTGCAGATGACACACTGTATATATCATTCAATTTAATGGAGAAGTGGGTAATCTTTATACTCTTTCAACCAAACAAAATCAAACATCCATGCCATTCTCAAAACCTGCATTTACCAACTTTCTCTAATACACATCTGAATACTCCATCAAACACCATCATTAAGACAAAAACCACCAAGATTTGTGGATGCTATTATTTTTGTGCAGCTTACCATGATATCGCAACATATAGAAAGCCCTCAAATACACATCCATCCTTCTTGCTTTCTCCTTCTCCTTTCTATTAAAAGAAAGCTTTCCATTAAAGAAGAGTGTAAATTCTTGCAAGACTTGCTACCTACCCATTTGTATAAATCTCTTTTGAGCCTAGAATTCACTGAACGGAGGTTAGTATTTAGGCGCATTTAGTGGATAAGCGCTAAATGTTAGCTCACATTCAGACTTTAGTGGGAAACAGAAGGTCGAGTCTCCACGGACTTGTCCGAGTCTGCCAAAATAAACCTCTGCAAAATGCAGGAAAAGAGGAAATCAAACTGCCCGTCAAGCTGTCGCCCTTGACAACCCTCAGCATGTCTCCTAGGTTACTGCATATTGTTTACACATCCTGAAGGGGTCAAAGATCACCCAGACCGCATTTATTTCCTTTTTCATTCTCTCCATCACTCTCCCCATAAGAGCTGGAGAAACAAAGCAGTAGAGATGGGATGGGGGAGATGGAATAATAAAAAAAAAAAAATCCAGAAAAAGAAAGAAAGCGATCAGACTGGGGAGATAAGGGGAGAGGGAGGAAAAGGAGGAGGAGGATTGAGGGAAGGTGGGGGGGACGTTTCAGGGGACTGATGTGTGTATTCGACTTGAGGTCTGCCTCCTCTTATGCTAATACAGCCAATTTCCCCTTTTATTTCATTTCTGGAGCTGAAATCTGCGATCTCTGATAAGGTTGCCACAGCAACCGCCTATCGGGCGAGCGGATGCAAGTGATGGAGATGTGCATGCGTGTGTGCGCGCGTACGGGAGCAGTAGGGATGAATAATTTAAAACGGCAGCAGCCCGGAGAGATAAGAGGCCCGGAGCCGGGACACAGACACACACACACACACACACATATACACACGATCTTTCCAAGCTTCATCTGACAACGACAGGTGACCCCACAAGGTCGAGGTGGAAGAAAAGGAAGGATGAAGGGATACAGAAAAAGAAAAAAACAGAGAGGGAGGGTCCCTCCCAAGAGCAAAGGATTCACTCATTTATCTGTT
This sequence comes from Ameiurus melas, assembly GCA_012411365.1. Classification (NCBI taxonomy): domain Eukaryota; kingdom Metazoa; phylum Chordata; class Actinopteri; order Siluriformes; family Ictaluridae; genus Ameiurus; species Ameiurus melas. Next base: position 9,721,552 of record CM022766.1, on the reverse strand, counting down.
TCTTTCATGTGAAAGAGAGTATGAGAAAAAGAGGGAGAAATATTGGAGGAGGGGCCAGAGATCATTGTTAGTTAATAGTGATGCTATTCATTATTATTTAACTATTATATAATTACTATTAATGTTGTGTGAAAAGAAAAAACTTTTAACTGTAGCATAAGCTAGAATTGAATTGAGTTTTATTCTAGAGGAATCCAGACACTAGTTACTCACTGGAATATGTGCACTGAACAAAATGCTGATTGACACCTATTTGCAATAATCACTGCGGAATGTAAAACAATGTTTTCATTTGACTTACCTTTTCCTTTACAAAGCTTAAAGCCAACAAATGTGGTTAAAAAACATTTATTTTAAAAATATATATGAATATAAACAAAAACACCTGAAATCTAAAATCTAACTGCAAAATTATTGAACTAAGCAATATTATACAGAACACAACATTCTAGAAAACTGTTACTGGATTGTGCCCTGCGATGGACTGGCACCCTGTCCAGGGTGTACCCCGCCTTGTGCCCGATGCTTCCTGGGATAGGCTCCAGGTTCCCCGCGACCCTGAAGCAGGAATAAGCGGTTGAAGATGGATGGATGGATGGATGGATGGATGTTACTGGTTTGTATTCTGAGGCTTAAGGCTTCCAGAAAATTAAAGGATCTAATAGATTGATGAAATATAATAATAAAATAATTGTCTTCTTTGCTCAATATGGAAATTGTTGGAAGGTTTATAAAACAAATCACTGGTGTGATGAAAAGGGAGTTTATATTCCCTGACTTCAAAGAGTATGAAAACCTGTGGTCTATTGCGAAAAGTTTGCACACAGTTTCATCCTTTCATTTCATGTTTAATTTATAAAGTTCCTGCTTGGCAACACGCACTTTCATGACCTCGAAGTCGGAACTCGCTGCTTCACACACATTTGCCGTCTCATACCTGCCACACACGCCGTCAACGCAAGAGTTCAGTGTTACGGCTGAACGCTCATAACACGCAAATACGTTTACACACGCTAACTGAAGCGTCTCAAGTGTGTGCGGCCAGTGTGTGGGAGTAATGCAGGCTCGTTCTCTGCTGTCTCCGGCCTGTCTGCGGCACCACACGGTTGGCATTCTTTAGCAATACTGCATCACATATGCCAGGTCATGTGCAGGTGAGCGGTTCACCTAAAGGTGTGCGAGGCCTCCACCCACACCTGCCTCACCGGCCAATCATAAACAAGCCACACAAGGTGAATGGCAGCTGCCCGTATCTATGATTCCTACTTGAGCGTGACTAGATTGTACTCACTGGCGCCAGACAGACTGTGTATATTTGTGTGTGTGTGTGTGTGTGTGTGTGGATGTCTTATACTTCCTCATTACTTTATTTTCTATCACATCCTGTATAATATTCCCTATATCCATGTTGTGAACTTGGTATATATAGTCAGAGGTTGAAAGGTGACTTCTGACCCCATGTGATGTAGGATGTTAGTATTCAGAAAATGTGTTTGTGTGCGTGTGTGTGTTCTGAGTTCCATCACAACATCAAATCTCAAATCTCAGTCGATTCCTAAAATTGAGATTGCCATCATGTGCTTTATGTTGTGTCTGCTCATGGCATCCTTAACATTCCACCATGCTGTCACCACACACACACACACACACACACACACACACACACACACATACAGACGCACATTTATATAACCCTTACCCTAACACACCCATTCTTTCTTTGCTAATTTGCAGGCCGTAACTGACATGCAGTACTTCTCATTAACACATGGTGGCAATAGACGCATTTGAAACTGAGACTGAACACCAAGAAGCATTTTTAGGATAAATAGCCCAACCCCCACACACACACACACACACACTCCACAAACAGATACTGCCGATAACTGAAGCAATACAAAAATTGTCCTATTGAAAATAATAAGAACAAGATAAATCTCTGAAGCGATATTAAGGTTGATACCACCATTGTAGTTACCTCCTCCAGCTCTGTGTGTAATCGCAGGGAAACAAGCAAAGCCAAGCAGAGGAATGATGGGATATCCTCCTTCCCTCTCAACTATATCTGAACTCGCATCTTTGTATCGTACTGTTCATCTCAGCTCTACAACATCTGAAAATATACAAAAAATATATATATAAATTATATATTTCTTTTATATTCCAAATGTTCTCGGGTTTGGGCTGTACCTGATATTTTTAAAAAAAACAAAAAACAACAAAAAAATTACACATATTGGTGCAACTATTTAAGGGAATACCTTTTAATTAAAAATTTTCTTATAGGCATGCTGATCTACATTATCATTACAACATTAGAAAGTAATGTACAGAACTTTGTCTTCATATTATATGTCACATTAATGCAGGGTTTTGAGTCATTGCTGATTATCTGCTCACTTATAGAGAAACATAAGAACAAGGATGCAGAAATTTACAGAACATTTTTTAATATAGTACAATAATTTGTTGGAATTGAGTTGTGAAACGAAAAAGAACTATGGATGTATACTGTCATTTTAAAAATAAAAAAATAAAAAGTAACTACTATCCACAAGCATTTTGTTGGTTTTCTTTTAATAAAGAATTTAAATGAAGAAAAAATATCAACACTTAAGCATTTTTATTTGAAATTCACAAAGATCATTTCACAAATTCTAGCAGTTTCATGCCATTTGAATGACAAAATAAATAAATAAATAAAATACACTGTCACAAAGAGGCCCCTTTTTGTGGTGGATTAAGCAAACAGCAAGACAAAAATAGAACGATGTCTCTGAATCAATTTAGAACAGGAATCAAATTGTTCTAAATATTTATTTTCTCCTATGTTAAGCAGTATTTAATGAAATTATTTACAAAATCTGAATAATTAATAAAACTGCTGAAATATGATATTAACATTGGCCTGGATTTTCCATCAAACCTCATTTCAGTGCATTCATGCATTATTATATTTGTCTGTAATAATTATTACATTCTGCAATCGTTTTTTATCAGACCATATAGTGTGAAAGGCAATTGTGGAGATGCAATTAAATCAGATGTTAATTAAATCTGATCTTGTTTTGTACATTAATTAAGTGGCGGGTTTTAATCTAGTGTATCCACGCACAGTGAGGTGCGATAGCAACGGAAGGGACTCAGCTCATTTCATGCTCATAAATGCGGCTTTTATTTCGTTCAGAGCTCCAGTAGAGCAAGAAAAGCTCAGTGCAACTCTTTCACACACACACACACACACACACAGAGACACACACAGACACATGCATAGACACACACATCAGAGTCTGCTTCGGTGAGGGTTAATGTTTCATCAGTTATGATTAATGCACAGATTTATTGCTGGACTTTGAAATGTAAAAAGTATGGTGAAGAAATATAATACTGATTGTTATTTATATTATTATATTTTTATTATTATTATTATTATTATTATTATTATTATTATTATTATTATTATTATTATTATTAGTATTTTATTATTTTTTGGGGGGGTATTTCTAATGCTGATAAATGTGTTTTTATTTTCATTGCTCGTCTACATAAGTGACAGAGATTCATTCATTATGCTTATTTCAGCTTTAAAGGTTATCTGATCAGATGTGGGAGTAGTTCCTGTTAGCAAGAAAGACACAAAAAATAAATGTGAAAACTTTCCCCTGCGGTCAGCAGTAATACACACATATGCACACACACACACACACACACACACACACACACACACACACACACACACACACACACACACACACACATGCAGATCCACAAATAAGGGTCAGGATTACTTGAAACCATAAACTAACACTAGGTAGAAAGCTTTCCATCAGCACATTAGGTTCATTAACACTCTCATTTAATGCTGTAAAAATGTTGATCATCGTGACCCTTGGATGAAGAAAATATGGCAGGTGTGTGTGTGTGTGTGAAAACTGTTGGCATTAGAGTATTTTAAATTACAGTTCAATCATAGGAGTAGAGGAGTAGCGGAGGAGGCATGGGGAGGGGGCGTCCTCTCTGATCCTCTCTCTGCACGCTTAGTTAATATTTCACTGGATGAGAATACGGCGGCGAGGGTGCATTTCACTCCCTGAATGAGAAGCAATCTCGCTCAGCCGACTCCGACAATAATTAGAATGGAGATTAAATAAAAATAATTAGAAAAAGTTCATCTAGTTGTGATGTATTAATTATTTGGTGCCGCTTTATTCCGAGTCTAATTATCTGCTTCAGTGAAAATGCTGAGATTTTGTGTGACTCATAAAAATTACATTCATGTAATTATGTCAGCAATTTGGGGGGAAGTCAACTAAGCAACACGTCAGCTTTCCTTTTCTTTTTTTTTCCTTTTTCACCCCCACCACCGGTATAAAGTAAGTAACTTCCAGCTACTTATAAGGAAGTTATAAGTTAATACAGTCCTCTTTCAAGGCTGTCGGATGAATAATGATGGTATGAGGTGAGATTATTTACTAGGAAATTGCAAGGCGTCTCTTTCGCTCTCTCTCCCACTGATTTCCCTCTCTGTCTCATACACTTGTACTGCCACAATGAAAACATTACAACTTCCATTCATTCTCAGTTTGCATATGATAATTTGCATAGAAATGGGAAAAAAATATTTATTGTGATCACATATGTAAAAAATACAGACTTGATGAAGGAGTTTGGTCATTTTTCAGACTTCACCATGGAGGCTGTGATACATACGTGTGAAAGTGAAGAAAAGTGATAGAACAGGTCTGGTTTGAGGAGGAAAAAAGATTGAATGCGAGGCGGTTTATCATTCTGGAGGATGTGTAGAGTAGCAGCCCAGGGTTGATGAAGGAGCAGAGATGGACTGATTACACTCCTCTGTCTGTCTCTGGGAACCAGGCCTACACTATTTTTTTTTTAACTCACTTCCTCAACAAGACATTGTACATGTAATTACAAAGAATCTAGTTTTTTAAACTATTCCACTGAACACTATATAACATAATGATTATCACCATAAATGTGAGGTTTGCTTGGATCTTCCTAAATAATAGGTTAAATTAAACTTAATCAATTATATTTCAAAAGTGTTTGGGATTTATTTTAGCAAATACAGTTGTGCAATCTGATGATGTCCCTGTTATTGCCATAAATGGTGTTCTTGTGATCATTGCTCAATCATACATTAGCAATACAGTAATGATAAAAGACATTTGTAAAGTGATTTGTCATGTGTTCTGTTTGAATATTGTTTTTTAAGGTTTAAATATACTTGATACCAATAAGCATTACTTTTATATGCTATTTGTACCCTTAGTAGATACTTTGCTTGCTGTTTTAGCATAGTTAGCATAGCTAGTGATCAGATACTGAGAGCTGAAATAGCAGAATAAACCAAACTAGCGAATTTACAATTCTGCATTGCATTTGATACTCCAATTAAATTACTCATAAGGCAAAATAATCCAAACCTACTGATAATTATACACATACAGGCCTTAAATCGAAAAATCGATCTCATAAATTAATAGCTACTTACTTCCAAGCTAAAGTTAGGTATTGCATCTTTACACTAGTCCACATAAATGCAATTCTAATATAATAATAATAATAAGAAGAAGAAGAAGAAGAAGAAGAAGAAGAGGAAGAAGAAGAAGAAGAAGAAGAAGAAGCAGAAGAAGAAGAAGAAGAAGAAGAAGAAGAAGAAGAGAAGAATAAAACCCTTACATACTAATTTTAGTGTGGTATCATTCTCATGATAGCAAATTATGCAAATCCTGTAAGGTTGATTGCATTTACACTCAGCAGTTATAATGCAAGCGGTGTGACATTACATCAAAATGTAACTGACATCAAAGAAGATCTGATCAATCTAAGCACCAACCACAAAATATCCACAAAAAGGGAGAAAACATTTTCGACGGATCCATCTCACGTCCGCTCCTTGGGTATAAAATCCACATTACATATTTTAACCTCTTAAACTAAGGATGTATTGGTGTGTCTGGAATTACATTCCTCACTCCTGTAAATACATACCTTTCCTATTACTTTTACTGTAGTTACAAAATAATATATTTTCGGATGACCTGAATCATAGGCTTGGTGCTTAATATTAAACTTTACACTTTGTGTTCATTTAAATCTTCCACAAAAATAGAACTTTAATGATATATTTGCAATTGTTTAAAGGTACAATGGTTTTAGTCTCTTGAACATATACGTACATTCTTCAGTCTCACAACTAAATTCCTGTCATGTTAGTTTTAAAATGTAGCTTCTGCATAATTCATAACAGTTACTGAATGATATGCTGTAAGATGAATAACTGAATAATACAAATTCAGATTTAAAGTTTAAATAAGATCAGCAGCCCCTGGTCACATATTGCAACATATGCACTATAGATAAACATCCTCTTTCAACGACTTTTTCATGTGAATTTACATTTGCTTAGGAATGAACATTCTCTCCTGAAGTCTTTACAATGTCTCATAACACAGAGCTGCATCGTCTAGTATACAATTTTAATTTAAAATAATGTACAGTTTGATTGACATCAACATTAGAATCAATAAAAATATGAGGCAATTAAAAAGGTTTCTAGAAACAATACAATGACAAAATACAAATAATGTTTATAAATAATTATAAAAGGCAGAAGGTTATTTTGTATTTTATTTAAAGCAAGTTTAGTTTATTCATTAATTTTTTTTTTCAAGCAATCTGTTCACATTTTCTTTTACTGACCAAAGCACAGTAGTATGCAAAATCACACAATCACAAGGAGCACAATCACAAAAGAAAAGATAAGGAAATTTACATTGCACAAACATTAAGCTTCCTGTTCGTAGCTAACACAACAATAACACATTTTGAGGCCTAAAATATGTTCAGCACAGCAGGACCTATTAAGTGATAAATTGTTTGACTACGCATTGAGCGTGGAAGATCATTTCAAAAACAAAATATTTTTAATACCTTGAGTTGTAGATTATATCATCATATTTTCATGAGTGAGTAGAAAACTGTAAAAATGCAAAATATTGATTAGTCAGAGCTGTATGGTTGGATTTTCATGCATACGGTATTTCATTCAACCTTAGAAGGTGTTTTGGGATGTCAGTCACATGTTACCAAACATTCTTAAATGTTATGCTTGCAGTACAAATCATTCCTCATGTCCTCAGAAATTTTGTTCTGCAATTTTGTTTTAGCAGAATCAAATTTAATTAAAGGAATGATTTGGAGGAAAATAAATTGTACAGATTTTTTTTATATGTTTGATTACTTAGTTTTGCACTGGAGTTACAAGGTTAATGCTGCTAATCGCATGTACTTAATGGAAGTTCATTTGACCCAAAATCTAAATGTACTCTATATGCCAAGGCACCATACATACAATATCTATCTAAGAAAGCATTCAGTTATTCAGTAATGTCACACATGCAGTTTAGGACATTGTATGTAATCTGTTAACGGGAATAAAATTTTACTGTGAATAGCTATCCACCCAATGTCAAGAGGCTGTGTAATTGCAGAGCAAATCTGCAGATTGCAATACTGAGTTGTTAATACTGACTTTAATTTTTTACAAATATTTTTATTCACAATTAAGATTTGTTCCTAAAACCATAACTATGATTTTACAGAAGCCATTTTTAAAACTGGTATCTTTTGATAAATGTAACTGTTTGACATTAAAATGCACTTAAACTGCTTTGTTTCCATGCCATCAATTCCCATGTAATTAGAGGGAATACTAGATAGAGAGAATGTGTTGCATATTTTGGTACATTACATTACATGTGTATTATATGCAGTGTTTTATTATCCTCACTTGTTCTCTCTCACAAAATATATATATATATATATATATATATATATATATATATATATATATATAAATTATTATATTCATATATTATAAATTATTAGATTCCCCAAGAAAGACAATATACCTTACGTAGGCAAAGTAAAAAGAATTTAAGTATAGTATCATACTGTACATAGAAATATGGAGGACAGGACACTGTGTGCTGTCTTGCACACCTAATGAACCTGATAAACTCTGCATAAGCAACGCTTTCGAACATATGATCAAAAGGAGAAAATGTCAAAGATACTAGAAGCGTTGTTGATAGGGGAAAAGGGGTTTTGGGGTAGCATTATATCTCTCTGTGCATGTCACTATATCTCCGCATCTAAAACAAGGTTGGTGCAGCTTATAAGCCAAGAGTTATCATGTTTTACTCAACACCTGCAACAATGCAGAGTGATTAAAACATTACAAATAAACCACAAAAGAGGAAATACATCCTTTCTTTCTTCCTCAGCTACCACATCAATCCGGTCATTTGCTCTGTGTTTAAAGACACAGAGCTGTATATCATGCACAAATGCATAATGTTTGTGCAATATTCACAAAAAAATTTTTTATTTCACACACACAAATACAGTACAGTGAAAATGTGTTTTTTTTTTCCCGTATCAATGAATTATTAGAAAGCTGGGCTCAGAGTGCTTGATCAGCCAAGCTATAGCATTCCTGGAACAGAGAAGTTTAAGTGCCGGAAAGTGGCAGCTATTGTCATGATCTCCCCTGCAGACGGCACTGCGGGTGCGCGACGTGCATGGAATGCCAGAGGGCGCGTGTGTGCACGAGCCAGAGTTTCGATTATGTAATGAGGACTGTGACTGTTTCCTATGGACACGTGCGATTGTTTTGGTTTCTGTTTTGTCTCCTCCCTGTTCAGTTATAGGTTGATGTTCGAGGGTGTGACTTTATTGTTTCCAGTGGTCTGCATTCAAGGTTGATTACATGAGTTATTTAAATCCCTCGTGTTTCTACGCACTTCGCGCAGTATGAAATACGTTTAACTAATGAACTAAGTATAGATGTGTATATGGAAGTTATCCTTAAGCTAAGTGGTTGTGTTCTAGTGTCCTGACCTCATGCCTCAAATCTCATTTCATGCTTAAGACCACGTATCTCTTTTCATGTGTATGAACCTTGTGTTTTGGAATAAAGACTTTAATCTGCAATTGCTTCCACCTCGAGTCCTGCAATGTGACAGAATACTCCACCCAAAACTCAGAAGCAGTGGATAAACATTGACATCCCTCAGTCACCTCTGTTTGCAGAGTACTACACTTCACTACGGTAGTAGCAGGAAATCATTGACCTCGCTTGGTCACCCCTGATTGCAGAATACTTTGACCTTTCGGCACATTCCAGAGCGCTGAAACTATGGAAGCAGCAGGCGAACCGGTATGGCTCAAGCTATCGAGAACCAGTGTAAAGTGATAAATGAGTGCCTAGATCAGATCTCTTAATGGAGCAAATAGCTCAGCTGTCGCAAGCTGTCGAAACTGCTGCGCGCAGTTTCCCCTGCCGCTGATGCCGGAGAGGTACGCTGGAGAGCCAGACTGATGTACAGGGTACCTGCTGCCATGTTGTCTGTTCTCCTCCAGCCACCCGGACATACCGGAGGCTCGTAAGATCACACACTTCCTGGGCATGTGTTGTTGTGGGCTACTGCAGTGTGGGAGTGGAAGAGCGGTACTATAGCCTCCGTGGAGGAGCTTGTTACATGTTTCCAGCATGACTTTGATCACTCACCTGACGGATGGTAGATGGGACAGGAACTCATTAGCATCAAGCAGTAATATGCCCTAGAGTTTCAGCCTGAGACCCATGAGGAGGTCTCAACTCCAGAGAACCAGACAGAGGTCAACATGGTGGTCTCAGCCCCAGAGTTTCAGCTTGAGACCCATGATGAGGTCTCAACTCCAGTGCTCCAGCCAGACGTCAATGTGGCGACCCCAGAGACCCAAACAGAGGTCAACATGGTGGTCTCAGCCCCAGAGTTTCAGCTTGAGACCCATGATGAGGTCTCAACTCCAGTGCTCCAGCCAGACGTCAATGTGGCGACCCCAGAGACCCAAACAGAGGTCAACATGGTGGTCTCAGCCCCAGAGTTTCAGCTTGAGACCCGTGAGGAGGTCTCAACTCCAGTGCTCCAGACAGAGGTCAACTTGGCGACCCCAGAGCCCCAGACAGAGGTCAATGTGGTGACCTCAGCAACAGAGTTCAGCTTGAGACCCATGAGGAGGTCTCAGCTCCAGTGCTCCAGCCAGAGGTCAACATGGCAACCTCCAAGCTCCAGCCAGAGGCCGAAATGTTGACCTCAGCCACAGAGATTCAGCCTGAGATCCATGAGGACGTCTCAGTTCCAGAGTTCCTGCTAAAGGTCAACGAGGTGACTTCCCAAGTCATATTCAGGTCCCAGGTCAAAGAGATGGCCAACCCAAGCTCTGCTCATGCCAAGTTCCTGTCAGAGGTCACCAAGGTGACCTCCCAAGTCATGGTCAGGTCTGAGATCAAAGAGATGGCCTCTCATACTAAGTTCCTGCCCAAGGTCGAGGACACGTCACCCCATTTTCCTGTTCTGTTATGGATATCATGCTGCTTTCCAGTCCTGCTGAGGACGTCTCCCCGCTGTCCCATCCCCGCCGAGGACATCGCCCAAAGTTCCAGGCCCACTGAAGACGTTTCCCAGAGTCCCAGCCCCACTGAGGATGTCGCCCCAAGTTCCTGCCCCGCTGAGGATGTCGCTATGAGTTCCAGCCCTGCTGAGGCCGTTGCCCCAAGTTCCAGCCCCGCTGAGGAGGTCGCTCTGAGTTCCAGCCCCGCTGAGAGCACAGCCTTGATCTCGAACCCTGCTGACGGCGGTGTTCCGCCAATCTGTTTCACGGCGTAAGCCACTCAGTTTCCTGGTTCAGCAAAGGACAGGTTACCCAGGGAACCATGACCACCATTGGAGGTGAGTATTCTTTCTTCCCGGAGCGCCTTTAAGGTGAAGGGGGGTTCTGTCATGATCTCCCCTGTAGACAGTGCTGTGGCATGCACTGTCTGAAAGCTGGTGGGCAAGCGCGTGCACGAGCCATAATGCGTGAGCGCTCAGTCCTGATTTTGTTTGATGTTTCATGCCTTGAATCTTATTTCATGTTTAAGACCGCATATCTCTTTTCTTGTGTATGGACCTTTTTGTTTTGGAATAAAGACTGTAATCTGCACTTGCTTCCACTTTAAGTCCCGTAATGTGACAACTACAGTAGGCAGTACTTGGATTCAAACTCTTGGTCTTCTGATCAGTATCAGAGAATCTTAATCACTGAACCTCAAGAAAAAATGCGTATAATAGGATTTCTCAAGCAAGCATGAGAAACATATGTATTATAGAAAGGATTTGGAAACCCTAGGACTCTCCTTGTTGTGCAGTTTAAAGGGAGCATTTTATTTTTAAGTCAAGCTTCTGCCTCATTTCCAGGGAGTCTCTGCAGTGAACTTAAAAATAGAGGATGTAGTAAACATTTTGCATAGTACACAATGTTTTCAGAGAAACAGGACATTTCAAACAAAGGTCATGCATCACGCAAGCTCTTTTGGAGCTGTAGCAGTTCATATTTGTTCATATTATAATGCAATGGTCATTTTCAAAGCAAGACATTAATTCCATGGGGTTGCAAAATTCTGAGTTTGGATGAGTACTTTTTACTTACATTTCCATACAAACCTACAACTAAATGATGCAAACAGATGAAAATGTTCATCTCTGTTGAAGTGTCTTGCCATTGGAAAAGGTAAAGCATTCGTTCTCATGGTATGAAATTGCTTAACAAAATGATCAGTCAGTCTCTTCATGGTTTCTCCAATGTAGAGCTGGTTACTTCTCTTGCAGGATACACAATAAACAACTCATGTGGTATTGAACTGATTTTAGTGGCTGTGTTTATCTTGGTAAATTGGTAAATTTCTTGATTGGAGTTTTAGTGTCTGACTTGAACATTTGAACATTCTGAGCACTTGTCTTCCCATAATAATTAGACTGACTACTTATTTCACTACTGACATGCATGTCTGTGGACCCATCTATATTATATTTTTTAAGTTTTACATAAAATGAGCCAGTAATTTATTAGGTAGATGATAAATGAGCACCAAGCTATTCTCTTTGTTTTAGCAATGGATTGTTTAGAGGTCTGTGAATATGTTCTTTCAATAGTGCCTTCAGACGCTATGGCATGATGTGTGTTTTTCTTAGAAAATCCAGCGTTATAAAAAAATTCCGTAGTTTGTGTGGAAGTCTTCATTCTTACTGCAAAATGTTCAGTATCTGTGAATAAGGAATGGGTTCTTTTACAATGTTTTGAATGATAAAAGCAGTATTTTAAGTAGGAATGAGAGTTTGTAGGCTTATGATGGATGGTAATAAGGTATGTGCAGGGCTGTTTATTTAATCTCCTGTCTGCTCCCAACAGAAACTTTAACCAATCCAACCGTCTTCCACGGACAATTTGACCAAATCCCACCTGCTAATGCAGAGATTTTAACCAATTCCAACCCTCCCACAGAAAGTTTGACCTACCTCAAAGTTGATCCTACCTGTTGCTGCAGAAAGTTTTACCAATTCTACCTGCCCAGGCAGAAAGTTTGATCAAATATGCTTCCTCTCTGAGAAAGTTTAATGAATCCCAGCAGCTCCCACAGAAACTTGACCAATCCTTCCTGCAGCTGTAGAAAGCTTGAAAAATTCTGCCTGCTCTTATGGAAAGTTTGACCAATCCCAACTGCAACCACAGAAGGTTTAACCAATCCCATCCACTCATTTAGAAAGTTTGACCAATTCTGGCCAGATTGATAGAAATTTTGACTAATACAGTTAATTTACAAAAACATTTTGACCAATCAGGCCTCCTCCTACAGAAAGTTTGACCAATCTTGCAACTGCCTGTGACATTTTCTAATAAATTTGATTGGTTCTGTTTTCCAAAATATAAACAAATTTGTAATTTAACCACTATGTCCCTGACCAAGATAAAGTTATTACTGAAGATGAATGAAAGTATGCAGTAATGTACATTGTACAGCACTTAATCCTCTAACCCTGTAAGGTCGAAAAAACAGCTTTCCCGTCTTTGACCTATTCCCGTAAGGATGATATACTGGCTTGGTCGTCTATGTCAAATACCCTTAAGGCCGATATAGCCGCTTTACAGTGTAAATGTCATCCCCATAAGGCTGGTATACTGGCATTACTCTGCTATGATTCCTTACTTATTTAATTATTATTGTTTGACCTGGAAGGTTGATGACATCATGACGCCATGACATGATTACATTACTACACTGTCATTATGATGAAGATGATCCAAGTGTCACGTATCTGGAAACTCTGGACTCCATTCCCATCAGCCACTGCACTGCACCACATGACCACATGCACCACAACTGCACCTGATCCACGTTTCTGGTTAATGAGCACCCATGTGTATATATAGTCTTTGTCTACACACTCTCCTGGTTTTTCCTTGTCTGAGACTTCTGTCTTTCATGTCAGTGTGTTCTGTTTCTTGCCATAGTATCTTGCCAAGTTGTCTGAGTTGGTATCTCAAGATATTTATTCAAAGGCATTGACCACGCTGATGCTCGTATGGTACGTCTAAGTGATTATAAGGATTTTAGCGAGCATTTTACGTAATTTCTCTAGTTAAGAATTGTGCTCTAATTGGAGTAAAAACACTGAACTGCTTCAGTTTCAAAGTCATATTACACAAATACATTATTAGAAGTTGTTTCAATTAAAATGTCGCTTTTGGAGCCAATTTTGGCCCGGGAACTAAGGTTTGGCATGCTGTTTCTATGGGGAATATAGGGTTGTGGGACATAATAATGTTGGAAGTAAGGGGTAAGAGGGTTAATACACTCTTATATTATTAAACATTGTCTTTCTTTGTCCTTTCAAGCTATCTATCTGATCACAGTTTCTGCCTGCATGACATTGAAAACTGCCCACTACTGCAACTTTTTGTTGGGTCCCGCTGGATCTCAGTTCTGATAAACACCGATTGTGGGTTTCAATGAGGAATTTTCTGTAATTACTGCCATATCCAAAATGGTTCAGCTCAAGTCAGAGTGTGCTGTACTTCATGTATGACAGGCCTGGTTAAATATGGATAAGAGTTATACAAGTGATAATACAAACATAATACAAGTGAGCAGGTAGCAAACCTTATTAAAGGAACAGTGTTGGTGTCTTGTAATATCAGAGAAGGAACTCTGGACTACAGTACTCAGCAGCCACTGCACCTCACTGCATCGTGGTCACATGACCACTTGCACCTGAATCTCGACGTGATGTACTCTTTCATGGAGTATGCCTAAGGGGTGCTTTCCAACAAGGCTGAAATCATCTCCCACCCTCCCTCCCCCACTATGTCTCTCATCCAGCATGCCGAGTCAACAGAGAACCTCACTCAGCCTCCCTGCTCATCTGAGGATGCCGCTCAGCATTCCTGTTCAGCTGAGGATGCTGCTTAGTCTACCTGTTCAGCTAAATATATTTCCCTGCCTCCCAGCATGGCCCAGAGCTCCGCTTTTCTTCCATGCTCCACCTCGGACGTCTGCTTCGGACATCACTCCGCTTTCCTGTTTGGTTGAGGATGTCACTCTGTCTTCCTGCTCGGCTGAGGATGTCACTCCACCTTCCTGCTTGGCTGAGGTTGTTGCTCTGCCACCCTACTCCTACTCCACTCAGGATGTTGCTCTGATTCCATGCTCCGCTGAAGATTTGTGCTATACATTGCTCCACCTTGCTGCTCCACGGAGGACATCACTCCCACTCTCATGCTTCACGGAGGACTTTGCTCCTCCTTCTGGCCTCATGGAGAACTTTGCTCCCCCCATGGACCTCATGGAGGGCGTCATTCCCCCTCTAGTTTCCTGAGGAATGTCACTCCCCCCTCAGGCTCTGCCTTGAGCTTTGTTCCTCCCGCTGGCTGTGCATTAGCCATCGCTCAGCATTCAAGCCAGGCAGGGAATGTCATGTCATCTCTCTGCGGTGCGGAAGAGACCGCTCCACACCTGAACCTCAGAGAGCACACCCAGTTCCTGTCTGAAGTCAAAGTCATGGCCAACCAAGTTTTGCTCATGCCAGAGTCTGGTGATATGGCTGAGCAAGTTCTGCCATCCTGTTCCACTGAAGACGTTGCTTTGCCTTCCTGTTCTGCTGTGGATATCGCTCTGGCCTCTTGCCCCGCTGAAGCTGATGCACCCAGCTTCTCACGTCTGGGTGCTGTCTAGCGACCCCAGCAAGCCTGCCCAAACCTCATGCCTTCCACTTGGCTCATTGAGGAGTCTGCTATCTCGTGGACAATGCCTGCCTTGGGACCTAAGTGGCTGTGAAGACATTTTACCTAGAAGGCTAGGACCACTGAGGGAGGGAGTGTTTTCTGGCACACCAGTAATAGCGCCATTTGGGGGTGAGGGGGGGTTCTGTCATGTAATATAAGAGAAGGAACTCTGGACTCCAGTTCCCATCAGCCACTGCGCTTTACCTCAAGTTCTATAGTTACTGTTTTTGCATTTCCTTGTATTTTCAATTAAAATCTAATCTGCACTTGCACCCATCTCTGTCTCTAAATCGTGACAGTTGGTATATGTTTAGTGATTTATGATTTTTTTTCTTGGTTATAAGTCTTAGTTTAGTCCCCATACACTGTAAAAAAATATATATATATTTTGAGTTTTAGTTGTTCCCAAGTACATTTTTAAGTTGACACAACAAATAGTTTTTTTTTTTCAGCCTACTTAACATGTTAAGTTTTCACTGTCGCAACTAGTTTGTAAGTTGAATTAACGTGAGTATCTGTCACCTCAACTTAAAAGCATATGTTGAATCAATAAAATAAGGATGTCACGCTCTGAACATTCATCACACGATCTCACATGAAGCGCTAAGCAGACAGAAGATGTTAGTTAGCAATTGTCATGAGTTCCCCTTTAAGCAGCGCGCTGTGGAGCATGTGAGCAAGCGTGCACGAGCAGGTGTGCGAGCACCTGCTTCTCCCTTTGTGGACAGTTGTGACATTTCGACACATGCATTTGTTTATGTTTCTGTTATGTCTCCTCACCGTCCTGTCATTGGTTGTTGTTTCATGTTTTTCTGAATTGCCCTCAGTCGTAAGCCATTACGAGGCTGATTGTGTTTGCATATATACTACATGCCTCCCAGCACCCAACACGGAATATTAGATGAGTTGAATGCAATAGTCATCGTCATAGTCTGGTAGATTAGATTGTATAGTAGTCATAGTCATAGTCATAGTCTGTTAGATTAGTTCACACTGGTTTAAACCGCAGCTAATCCACACATAGTTTGGCTAATCATATTGTAACCCTGTAGAAAATACATGGTAAGTTTCCTTTTATTTTGTACGAATTTAAATACACACACTGTCTTTTTGGAATTCTGTATTCCTATGTTAAATAATTGTATGTACAAATTCATGTGGAAAAGATTGTTACTTTGTTCTATGAAAAAATATGAAAGATATACAATTATTTACTTCTAGGTTAACTGTTAGCCAATCAATGGGAAAGGTGAGAGGTCAGGGGAGGAGGCAAATCCTGTGTAAGAAAAGGTCACGTGTTTTTTTGGCCCGGCTGCAGGTGAGGCATGGAGAAGATCACACTGGAGAACTGTACAGTGATTAATGCGACTTTTCATGCTTAAGTAACATTTAATGGTTGTCAGACCGATAACCTATTCACTACTTTGCATGCAGAAGAAATCGGTATCACCGACTTTCAAAGCAAATTTGTCTGAATAGTTCGGCTAGTGGTGTTGCTTGAGGGGTTGGCCACTTGGTGGCTAGGACTGTGTCATGCTAACTGGCTTTGAAAGCGAATGAGTTGCTTCTGGAGGCACAGGACCGCGAGACTAACCGGAGGAAGACCGCCTGTTGTTGAACTACAGTAGCACGTGAGCAACTGCAGTGACGTGCGGGGACTCTGGACCCGGACATCTCCATCAACCTCGTGAGTGAGTGAGTTTGTTTTGTTGCGCGATTCGCGTGAAGCGGTCAGTACAGTTTTCAGGCCTCAACGTCCCTGAGCTACGATTCAGGCCTGCATCAGTAACACATACAAGGGGTTTATAGAAAGTTTGGTGTGCCGGCTTAGGTAGACTATTGTTTTGGGCCCATAGGTTAAAGGGTATAACTGAAAACTGCTTGTTCTATGCATGTACATGGTTTTATACGTAACCTGTTGAGTTGGTATGGTATTGACGTAAAAACCTTAGAAAAAGGGATAACATGCGTTAAAGTTTGAATACATTTTATTTCTAAGTTGATTTATGCATATAATTGTTTTTTTAATACATATACCTAAACTCTACCTGGTTGTTGGGAATTCCTATATCACCATTCATGTAGTCAGTGACACTGTAGGACATTGGAACACATACCAGGGGAATTGCAAGCATAGACTTTGAAGTTGAATAGGGGAAGAGAACCCAGGGCGTCTTTTTCGCACTAATTATATAGGCAAAAGTCCGCTACATAAATGGAGGCACCACTGGGATCATTTTAAGTATTTTGCAAATTAGTGTGTGTGTGTTTATGGTGATTCAACATGGCAGACCGTAATTTGTTTGTGGAAGAACTAAAGACATGGTGTGAAACTGATATAATAGATGTTACTCATGCCCTTTTGCTAGTCATTGAGGATGATCTAGAAGTTTCTGAAATTGAGGATGGCACACACTCTGTTAAGTGTCTGGGTCATGTGCGTGTCAGGGGTAGGAAGCAACATGTCCAGAGTAACAAGTGGATGGTGTTATGTGATTGTAAAGAGTCAGGGTATTCACCCTCAGTTCCCCCTGATATCAAACCCCCCGTCAGCAGCAGCCTTGGTTGCTTATTACATTGTTTAAGACTATGCCCAGACTATACCTAGACGGTTTAGTGATCGATTGAAAGACTTCTTAAATGCAGAGAAGAAAACTTTGGATGATTTGCAAGCTATAGTAGGCAATACAGCTACTTCACCCGAGTCAATCATTCGTGCAATGGGTGAAGTATTGGGGAAAACGTTGAGGGCACCTGAAGAGAACAATGCATATAGACGCTTGCGTGTGTTTTCTGGTACTTTGCCCACACCAGTGGGCGAAGAACAGTTTGAACATTGGATAGAACAAGCTAGGCTAATGGTGGATGACTAATCCTCCTAGCTTTTTGGATTTGTTGTCTGAGGTTTGTGGCCTCACGAGCAAAATTGAGTGCCTCGGTGCATAAGGTCAGTGCTGACAAAGTCACTGATAGTAAGACAAAGGACTTTCAAGCATTGAAAAATGAGATTAAGGAGTTGAAGTCGATGGTCATGGCAATGAGTGTAGCATCGTCCAAAACTGTAACCGACATTGTGGCCGCTGTCACTAAGAGTAGGGTGTTGACACCGAAACCTGATAGTGATTTGGAGGTAGCTGTACTAAACAGGAAGGTGAAAAGACTTGAGAAGAAGTTGGCCGTCCGTGAGGATGACTGTCCAGACTTTTCTGCTACTGCATTAGCAGTAGAAACTTCTAGGAATGTCACGAAAGGCCGCGATAGTAAGGAATCTAATTTCTGTTATAGTTGTGATGAAGATGGCCATTTTTCAGCTGCTTTTGGGAATAATGAGAATCAGACCAAGGTGATCCAGAAACTTATTCGTTCTCTTAAATGAGGGAGCAGGAAGTAAAGCCTAAGAGTAGCAGTGGTGTTTGTACTTCCAAGAGAAGTGCAGCGAAAGCATATACTGTGAAGGAGTCAACTAGGTATGCTCTCCAACTGGGTGCAGCTTCAGGGTGTGTCCCGAATGCATATGCTTATCCAGTGCAGTTGAATGGTGGAGCCTTGGAACCACTGACCAGAGATGACCTGATGAAGGCCCAGTCTGCCATCTGAAGTGGAACTGATGATGCCAGAACACAGCAGACTGATGTTCCAAGAGGGATTGCTGCACAGGGTAAGTAAGAGAACCTCCGGAATAGATGTTACACAACTCCTCTTGCCATCCAAATGTGTACCTATTTTACTGAAGTCCATGCATGACGATATGGGGCATTTAGGAATAGATAGAACTACTGATTAAGTGAGAAACTGTTTCTACTGGCCTAAAATGTCCAGCAAGATCAGGAAGTATATACAGAACTATGGAGCTTGCATCACACGCAAGAGTCCACTCCAAAGGGCGCCTTTGCACCAGATCACCAGCAGTGGGCCCCTGGACCTTGTCTGTATTGACTTCTTATCAGTAGAACCAGACACTAGAGGGATGAACAGCATACTAGTAGTGACTGATCATTTCACTACATATGCGCAAGCATTCCCAACAAAGAACCAGAAAGCTCTTACAGTCGCTTAATCCTAGTGGATACGTTTTTCCTATACTATGGGCTACCAGCAAGATCCACTCGGATCAAGGACGCGATTTCGAAAGTCGCCTGATCAAGGAGGTGCTGGCAATCATGGGTATACGGGAGTCCAGGTCATCCCACTCACAGGGTGATCCTCCGCCAGAAAGAGAGACGTCAGTGGAGTCAGCATGTAAGTTATCTGGTTCACGCTTACAACAGCACTGAATGTGACGCCACTTGCTATTCTCCCTACTATCTAATGTTTGGTCGGGAGGCCAGGCTCCCGATTGACCTCTGCTTTGGAGTCTCCACTTGGCTACCGAGGCTGCCAATAAGACACATCAGCGGAACAAAAGGTCCCATGACAAAAGAGTGAGTTTCCAAGTGTTGAAGGTTGGGGACAAAGTGTTACTCAAAAACTTAGGTTTGAAGGGAAAACATAAACTCCGGAGTCGGTGGAAACCAACACCCTATGTTGTGGTGGAGAAAATGCCTAACCTGCCAGTCTATCGTGTCAAACCAGATGGAACTGGAGGACGGGTGACGACTATTCACCGTGAACATTTGCTTCCCATAGGACAGTTTGTTAGAGAGCCTGGATGGGAGACAGATGGTGGACTGCCACAGATGCCCAAGAGGCGACTGAGGATAAGGCCACAGACTGGTGAAGTCACAGCGCCAGAAATAGATGGTGGACAGTCAAGTGAGTCATCCTGGGAGTTTGAAGAGGCTGAAACTCGTCCATCTTACCAAGCCGAACTGGATAGGCTCTTACAGATACACCACACCAGAACCCCTAGGGCCGATCTTATGTCTGAACATGTGTCAGAGCTTTGTTCAGACGGGGAAGCTGTTGAGGCGGGAAGTAATGTGGGAGAGAATCTCAGTCACACAGGTCTTACAGTTAGTCTGATACTAGCTCAGAGTCAGAGGTGGGTGAGACTGTTGGAGATACTGTAGACACCCAAGTGCCAAGTAGACCGGATCCTGTTGAAAAAAGAAGAATTAAACCTGTCATTAGACTTACCTATGACAAACCAGGCTGCGCCAGAGATCAACCTATTACCATAGTTCATAGGGGATAACATTTAAATAGGATATCCATAGGAAGAGTCAGCGACACATCTTAATTGGTGTATGTTTGTTTTGTTTTCTTTTGGCTAAATTGAAAAAATTGTAATCTGATGAGGACATCAGATGTTTGGAATGGGAGGATGTCGCACTAATTATATAGGCAAAAGTCCGCTACAATATTATATTGTTGCTAGACAGTGAACTAAAGTTAAATATCTATAAAAAAAATTATGAAACAAATCCTGGTAAGTATTATTTCTTCTAGTTACTTAGTGCATGTTTAATATATCAACAATTTTTCTCAATGTGTTGCAAAAAGCAGGGAGTAGGTTAGCCTGACGAAGTTCAAAATTCACACGTGACTATAGTGACACTTCTGATCTGAGACTTTGATACATCCTTACTCAATCATACACTCTAGAGCAGGGGTCCCCAACCGCCCGGCCGCTGACCGGTACCGGCCCGTGGGTCGTTTGATACCGGGCCGCACAAAAAGAATAAATAATTGCATTATTTCCATTTTATTTATTATCCGAGTCTGAATGATGTTTTATTTTGAAAAATCACCGGATTCTCTCCGTTACATCCATCTACGACTCGCTCTTAACGCAAGTCAAGCTTGTCTCGGTCATGTGATATGTTACTTGGTCACGTGATACGTTAAGGGGTAAAGCGGAAGTTACTCATGCTATGTTGTTGGCATGATGTTACCAGGACGCTGCTAATAAAGCTGCAATTTCAAATTGGATTCACGTTTATTATTATATTTTATATTATATTATATTATAAAAATACCCCAGTTTTTATGCTGGTCGTATCATTTTATTTTGTTGTATTTATCCGCCACACCGTAAAAGCCGGTCCGTGAAAATATTGTCTGATATTAAACCGGTCCATGGCAGAAAAAAGGTTGGGGACCGCTGCTCTAGAGCACATGTGTCAAACTCAAGTCCCGCGGGCCAAATGTGGCCCGCTACATCATTTTATCTGGCCCGCGAGAACGTGATGAATACATGATTGTCTTAACATACGTTTTACGGGTTAATATTAGTGTGAATGGACTGCTGTAGCCTCTGCTCTAAGCGTCTCTTACTGCCGCGGATGGGTTTCCATTCGAGTCAATTGAGAACGCAGAGCAATTCATACAGACGTGGAAGGTTCCCTTTTGCATCAGTATCAGACGCCTATGGGCGTGACAAAGCATTGGTGGTCAAGGATTATGGGTGGTGTAGGCCTTTCCGCTACCCAAAACATACCAATAAAACTTTATTGATCAAAAATCATACTGAGGGCCACATAAAATTCATCTGCAGCGAAGTCACGTCAAGGCGATTTGAAATTGAGAAATCTAGACAAATTAACCTCAACATGTCCAAGAATTGAAAAATTGATGCACAATGAAGGCAGTTTCACGAACGATGGGAGAACAAATACATGTTTGTACTTCAAGGTGAAAAAACAGTATGTCTTTTGTGTTATGAGGCGGTGTCAGTCATGAAAGAGTACAATCTACGTCTGCATTTTGACACCCAACATGGAGCTAGGTATGGTAAATTTAGCCTCCAAGAAAAACAAAGAATGGTAGCAGAATTAAATGGCAAACTGCAGTCGCAGCAGAATGTGCTCACAAAAGCTACAGCCAAAAATGATACAACACAAAGTTTTTTTGTGGCTGAAGAAATTGCCCGAGCTTCAAAGTCTTTTTCAGAGTGTGCAGTTTTGAAGCAGTGCATGCTAAAGGTGTGTGAGCAGGTGTGTCCCGACCAGATACAGACTTTTCAAAATGTTAGTTTGTAAAGAAATATCATCAAGGACTGAGTTAAGGAATTAGCAGGAAATTTAGCAACACAGCTGGCTAAAGAGACACGCTGCTGTCTAGCTTTTTCATTAGCTGTGGATGAAAGCACAGACATCATGGATACAGCGCATCTATCCATTTGAGCTGGATGAAATTATGGCCACGGTCATGAAAACGGTGAACTTTATTCGGGCGCGTGGCCTGAATCACCGCCAATTCCAGCTGTTCTTGCAGGAGGGGGGTTCTGAGCATGCAGGTATGCCGTACCATACAGAAATAAGGTTCTGATTGAAGTTAAGGGTTAATATCATAACTTGTTTATAATATTTTTCTTTATTTGCTTAAATAGTTCGACTGATTCAAGTAATGTGGGTTTCAAACTGAACATTTATTTTTAGATCTGTGCAAATGCATATGTAATATTTGTAAGTTGAATACATAATAAATTCAGTAACAGTTATTTAACAATATAATAAGGTGTAGTTTAATTTATTTTAAATTACATTGCATTTTGTTACATTCATACTGTTAATGTGGCCCATCGAGGGCAACCATTATGCCGATGTGTCCCTCGTTGAAAATGAGCTTGACACCCCTGCTCTAGAGTCACTGAACTTTGGAAACCCATGGAATGAATGTCATGTTTTGGCAGTTATTACATCATCATGAATTTGATGGTATTTGAAATTTGAAAACAGTTTCTGTGACATTTAAACTGTTCTTGAATAAAGCTGTTACTGGAAACTTGGTGAAAATGCATTGTAGAATTGAGAAAGATAAGCTTTATAGGTGTCAATATAAAGCTTTAATAAACACACACAAACACACACACACACACACACACACACACACACACACACACACACACACACACACACACACACAAACGATAGTAGCTATATGAAAGACCACAACATTTCAAAGGCCCTTCATGTCCTTTCTGGAGTATGAATGACTGCATGTTAATGTCAACCACTTCATAATACACTTAATCCAAAGCATATGCAGCACTTCCCAAAAAACACAACCTCAGTCATTCTTTCTCTTTCACACACATTTAATAAACACACACACACATGCACACACACATGCACACCTTGCCCCTGTCCCCACCCATCCCCCACCCCACACCCCACACCCCTCTAAAAATAACATTGCCCTATTGGTTTTGATCAAATTGCACTGTAACAAAAATGTTACTGAAATTAAAACTCAATATCTGGAAACCATCTTCCTGTTGTTAAGCTACATGTTTTACAATGCGTATCACAGATGAAGAAACACAGACTGCATAACACTGCATGAAAGAGAGATATGGGGTGGAGGGGGAAAAGAAATTGAATGAATGATTCAGGATTAAAATTTTCTCAAGATAGTTATTTAAAGTGCATTTTCTTTGGCTAACATTAGCTGATCGAAACAGGACCATATCGATTTCTGACCATGGTAGGCTGAAGTTAACTCCACCAGAGTTGAGAAGTGTTCCCCAAGAGGACATTAATTTACTAATGCATTTTTCAGGGTGTCCCGTGGGGGACTGGTGTGCGCAAAGATCCTCCCATGGGACACCATGGTCATTCTCATAACACAAGCCAGGCTCCAATCACAGGACAGGAAAGGGGACGATGCCAGAGTAAACATGCCTGATGATGGTATCACAGCGGCTGTGTCTCAAATGCAGTCCTCCAAAAGTTAATATGAGCACTTATTATGGATTAGGGTTAAGTCTCAAAGAGTCAGCAGTAATTTTTTAAACAATGCAAATCATTTATTAGAGAAGGAAAATGGATCATGCCAGAGTACCTATGTGTTTCAAATGCATTGATGGGTTAAATAATAAAAAAAAAAACAGCATGATTGTAGCTTTTGTCTGTAGACAATTATAAATCTTTTTTTAAGTGCTAAAAAATATAACACTATAAACAAATCTGCAGATAGTATCTCTGTGGCTGAATCTTATATAGAATTTTTTAAAGACCCTTCTGAAGTCATTATGTGTGCTTATTAGGGGTTTGAGTTTAGTCTCAAAGAGCTGAAAGGTCAGTTATGTCTAAGAGAGCTGATAGCAAGATAGATTTATTGATTTAGTGATTTATTTATTTTTATTTTTGCTTTAATTTTAAATACTAAAAGTCAATCACAAGACAGAAAAGAGGTCGATGCCAAAGTAAACATGTACCAGTGGAAGTGCTTCATTGCTCATTTGAGGTTATGTGTCAGTGAGCTGGCAGGGGAGGAATTTATTTTCAAAGATTTTATTTTCATCTGCCATAATACAGTCATCGATACATATATTTCTGTTGTTATTATTATTATTATGCTTTTAAAATAAAAATTACTGACAGGATAAGAACTACAATGATCCGAGAGTAAACATCCCTTCTGATAGCACAGCTGTGTCTCAAACATCCTGCAAACAGCCCTTCAAACAGCATTATGGATATTAATGAGGGGTTAAGACTCACTGAACTGGCAGGGCAGTGTTTTTTAAGCATTTGTTTATCTTTGTGTCTGAAAGTAGATGATGATCAGTAAATAGAACTGTTAGTGTTGTTTTATCATAATTGTTATTCACAGGGTTTATGTTTTACATGTATTTCCTTATAAACAGGGGGCAGACCTGGCTGAGAGACAGTTGTTCATTAAAACTAATAAATTGCATCAAGATATTATTCAAAGGTTAAAAGGTATTGTTTACATTATATATACTTTTGTGAGATACTATATATATATATATATATATATATATATATATATATATATATATATACACAGTACACCCCTCACATTTTTGTAAATATTTGATTATATCTTTTCATGTGGCTACACTGAAGAAATGACATTTTGCTACAATGTAAACTAGTGAGTGTACAGCTTGTATTACACTGTAAATTTTCTGTCTTGTTACGAAACGTTGACCGGAGACAGAAGCAGGCGCAGATCACAGTCTTTATTAACAACTCAAATTAAATACAGATGCGGTCGTCACGATTAAACTGGCAACAGGGCATATACACACTTGACATCCAAACAAGCGTCTAGACTACTACGAATGAGTCAACGTAACTAAGCACATCCAAAGTATAAACAAACAATCGTGAGCAAAGTGCAACTCAGGCACTTAAATAACAAAGGTAATCAAACTGAAAGTACATGATGCGAATCCGCGGTAATGCGCACGCTAAACCGGAAGTGCGCAAACCAACACAAGGTCCTTTCAAATGAAGCGCCACTGCGGCCATCGGCTGTGGCATGACATGTCCCCTCAAAATAACTCAACACACAGCCATTCATGTCCAAACCGCTGGCAACAAAAGTGAGTACACCCCTAAGTGAAAATGTCCAAATTGGGCCCAATTAGCCATTTTCTCTCCCCGGTGTCATGTGACTTGTTAGTGTTACAAGGTCTCAGGTGTGAATGGGGAGCAGGTGCGTTAAATTTGGTGTCATTGCTCTTACACTACCTCATACTGGTCACTGAAGTTCAAAATGGCACCTCATGGCAAAGAACTCTCTGAGGATCTGGAAAAAAAAGAATTGTTGCTCTACATAAAGATGGCCTAGGCTATAAGAAGACTGCCAAGACTACTGAGCTGCAGCACGGTGTCCAAGACCATACAGTGGTTTAACAGGACAGGTTCCACTCAGAACAGGCCTCGCCATGGTCGAACAAAGAAATTGAGTGCACGTGCTCAGCATCATATCTATAGGTTGTCTTTGAGAAATAGACATATGAGTGCTGCCAGCATTGCTGCAGAGGTTGAAGGGGTGGGGGGGTCACCATGTCAGTGCTCAGACCATACTCCGCACACTACATCAAATTGGTCTGCATGACTGTCTTCCCAGAATGAAGCCTCTTTTAAAGATGATGCACAAGAAAGCCATTTCCTGTGGTCTGATGAGACCATGATAAACTTATTTGGTTCAGATGGTGTCAAGCGTGTGAGGTGGCAACCAGGTGAGGGGTACAAAGACAAGTTTGTGTTGCCTACAGTCAAGCATGGTGGTGGGAGTGTCATGGTCTGGGGCTGCATGAGTGCTGCTAGCACTGGGGAGCTACAGTTCATTGAGGGAACCATGAATGCCAACATGTACTGGGCTGCAGGGCAGTATTCCAGTATGATAATGACCCCAAACACACCTCCAACACGACCACTGCCTTGCTAAAGAAGCTGAGCGTGAAGGTAATGGACTGGCCAAGCATGTCTCCAGACCTAAATACTATTGAGCATCTGTGGGGTATCCTCAAACAGAAGGTGGAGGAGCACAAGGTCACTCACATCCACCAGCTCCGTGATGTTCCCATGGAGGAGTGGATGAGGACTCCAGTGGCAACCTGTGAAGCTCTGGTGAACTCCATGCCCAGAAGAAGCTTAAGGCAGTGCTGGAAAATAATGGAGGCCAAAGAAAATATTGACACTTTGGGTCCAATTTGGACATTTTGGACAAGGGGTGTAGTCACTTTTGTTGCCAGTGGTTTAGAAATGAATGGCTGTGTGTTGAGTTATTTTGAGGGGACAGCAAATTTACACTGTTATACAAGCTGTATACTCACTACTTTATATTGTAGCAAAGTATCATTTCTCCAGTGTTGTCACATGAAAAGATATAATTAAATATTTACAAAAATGTGAGGGGTGTACTCATTTTTGTGAGATACTATATATATTTTTTACATTTTTGAATATATTCCTTCATTCATTTATTCATTCATTCGGCTTCAGTAAGCACTTTATCCTGGTCAGAGTTGCAGTGGATCTGGATCTTATTCAGTGAACACTGCATGTGAGGCATGGAATGCACTCTGGATGGTACACCAGACCCCTCACAGGGCACCATGTACACAATTTTTCACCAAGGGGCAATTTAGACTAGCCAATGGATTTTCTGACATGCTTTTGGAGGTGGGAAGAACTGGAGAACCCAGAGGACACCTAAATGGAGAGGGGAGGCCTTGCAAAACCCTATACAGACAGTGACTTGTACTATGAGTTATTTAGTCTACTAGAACATTGGGGGGTGATTTCTGGATCATCACTTTCTGGATGATTAAAGGGTCATAAGATGGGGAATGTAGCTGATCAGGAAGAAGGGAATGGAATGGAAAATGAAAAAACTGAATTCATAGCCTTATGAAAACATCACCAGTCTTGTACATTAGTTATCAAAGAGATAACCTGGAGTTCCCCGAAGTTAATTTGGGATAGCTTGGACTCATCCAAAGAGAAAGCACTTGATAGATTTTAATGTAAATAAAACAATTCCTGGAATTGCCCAAACCCCTGCTACAACAGAATGACCTGAAGGCCCTTTCACACTGGGTGTGACACAATAAAGTATAGCGAATCTAGAATGAGCAGTGTGTTCACACTGCCTTCAGCTAATTCAAGCCTGCACAATTCTCGGCGCTGAATGAGAAAGCATTTTACGCCTGCACACTAGGTGGCGCAACCCACTATTCAGCTGATCGGTGATTTCGTCTTTGACCACTGAGAAGAAGAACCACTTATATGTTGGCGCATAGCACCACAACACAAACTGTGTATGTATATTCTACCCAGCAAGGAAGACAGAAAGATTTTTGTGTTTTTTGAAGAGCACCATCAAGCTGCATGTATAATGCAATAACACAATAGTGGGACAAAACCCATTTATTTGTGCAAGATAAATAAAAATAATGAAAATAAAACAAGTTTCAACTCTAAAAGTTATATATGTATATATAGATGAAAGCACAATAAAAATAACAATCCTTTGTTGTTTGTTTTTGTAGTCAATGTTTTTGTAGCTGTGATTTTTATCAAAATATTCTGTGTTCTCAGACACCACAGTCAACAAGAAATCAACGTCCATTCTATTCTCTCTTACGCAATACTTTTCTTCTGTGTTTTCAAAACAACTTTCTTTGATATAGCGTCATCTATCTCGACCTTTTATGCAACAGTAGTGGCTCCAGGCACATGATCTAAAGCTCAGATCTATCTGGATGACCCATTTCATCGCATGGCGATGGGGGAAAAAATCTACACACTGGTAAAAAAAAAAAATACCTCTATCTTTGTCATGCCTCGATTGAACATGCCTGGTGTGAATAGCTCCATAGGGATCTATTGTTTCAATTCAAGAGCATCAGTGCATCATACATCGCTTAATCGTGCTCAGTGTGAAAGGCCCTTAACCCAGAACAAAATTAACACATTACAGGAGTCAAAGGTTAGTCAAGCTTCCTGTCTGGGCAAAGGGGCCATTCAGACTGCTAATCTTGGCTTACTATAAGTCTAAAACTGACCTAGCTGAAGTACAGAATGGTGAGAGGATAGTCTATTCTGTTTAGGATCTCTAATTCTCAAGCCTGGTGTATAAATACACCCAGAATTATAATCTTTATTATTATTATTTTTTCAACACACACATTCTTCTGCATTGACACAACCCCCTAATGAGCACAACCTTTAAAAGCTTCCTCTCTACAGTCTGTAAACAGTTCCTCCTACTTTCAGCATAAATCAACTCAACCACTCTGTCTCCATCATTTCTTTTAAGGAAAAAAGGAGGAGATGTTGTAATGGATATACTGTATTACAGTTGAAACTCTTTCCCTGTCATTGCAGGCTAAAACAGAGAAGAAACAGGAGTTGTGTTTGGATAGAGGCCTGTGCAGGAGAAAGTGATACTCACTGACTGATATTTACTGAAGCCATTTTTCTTTATTTACACTAATGGGCCAGTGAACTGTGCATTAGAGGTGTTTTCATGTCCTGAGCGGAGGTGTCAGTGGCACTATGTGAGGGCCTCTGTGCGCTAGTCATTAACACGTCACTCTGTCTCGCCTAGCCTCAGGCACTATTCCACATTTAGTACCATTGCTTAGACATTTTTCACTTGAGGAAATGCAAGTTGACCTCTCTTTTTCAGCATACGCTAGCCAAGACACCCACCCAAGGACTTACAATCACACACACATACATGTGCATGTGTGCGCATGTGCATGTGTGCGCACACACACTGTTCCCTTTTATTCCCCTTTTTCAAAGAAGCTTGTGAAAAGTGACAGGGAACATTTTTTATTTATTCCTGAAATCTGAAACTATTACATGACATACTATACACGGTCATAAACAGAAACAGGGCTAAACTCACACTATGCCCGATTCTGACCATAGAAACTGATTTGAGCTACATACAAGACTGAAATATCAAATGATCCTTAACATAACTATAGGTTTCAGCAGTAGCAGGGCTATAAATAGTCCTGTGTTTTTTTAGCTACATTTTCCATTAGAATGGTTGGGACATAATTAATATTTAAATCAAATAGCTTAAGTGGTTAAATTATTTTAGCAACTGAGTAGAAGAGTAGCATTAATAAATATTACATTTCTTTATATATAAACTTTCAATGTGTAATTTGATGTGTATTATTTTAATCAACACTGTTTTAATTCATCATCTTGTATCCCTTGTCTTTTTTGTTTGAAGAACAGATGACAAGAGGTTACTAGTTGTTAACTGTTCTGAGACCAAAAAAAAATCTGTACTGGTAATGTTCTAGATTCTGTGAAAAAGCTCTAGGAAGCTCATTTTCATAAATAAACTTCATGTTTGTAATGGAAGTGTCACTAGAGCTAATAATAACCAGTACAGTCAAATAATAAGCTATGACATTTAAAATATCATCATTGAGTACTTCTGAGAAAATGGTAAGTTGTAAAAGACTATTTGTTTATAAAAGTTAGTTATAACATAAAACTTAATTCCAGATTATTTGCTCAATATCAGCTCAATACTGAAGGCACATAGTAAAATAGTAAAAACAACTTATTAATCAAGTAGATTGTCCTGAGTATTTATGGAAAAAGTGTTAAGGGTCAATTAAAGTTTGAATGTAGTATTAGTGTAGATGCAGTTTTCTGACAGAGTAATTTAATGTACAGTAGCTGCAATATCTAAATAGTTAACTTTAATGTACAGTTTTCAGACAGATTACTTTAAAGTAGCTACAGTTTTAATGTAGAATATCACATTTTTCTGAAGAATGGCTTTAATGTGTTACAGTTTAATGTGTTAATCCTGTGTTACAGTTTTGTAGAATAGGGTACAGTATCTTCTTGAAACCTATAATATAGCTACAAATTTCAGAAATATTACTTTAATGTAGTTACAAATTTCAGACAGATTACTTTAATGAAGCTAGCGTGCAGATAGATCAATTTTATGTAGCTATAGTTTTGATGTAGGTACAGTTTTTGGTTGGGTAACTTTAACATAGGTACAATTTTGATGTAGGTACAGTTTTTTGGACAGATCACTTTAACATACAGTAGATAAAGTTTTCACAGAAATCACTTTAATGTAGCTACATTATTTTTTGCTCAAGTATTATTTTAACATAGTTACATTTCTTTCTAAAGGCACATTTCAATTTCAATTTCTTAAAGATGTCTTATTTAAACAATGCAAATCATATTAATTTTTTTTTCTTCTGGAGAATAATTTTACCATATATGAGCTACGGTTTCTTAGAGTAGGGTACAGTATTTTCTAGTTAGCTTAGTTCTTGGGGCGGATGTGGCGCAGTTGGTAGAGTGGGTTGTCCACTAATCGTAGTGTTGGTGGTTCGATTCCTAGCCCGGTTGACCCCACATGCCGAAGTGTCCTTGGGCAGAACACTGAACCCCAAGTTGCTCCCGATGGCAAGCTAGCACCTTGCATAGCAGCTCTGCTACCGTTGGTGTTTTTGTGTGAATGGGTGAATGAGACACAGTGAGATATAAGTGCACATTTACCATTCTCTTCACTAACCATACTACAGTATGTACCATACTAAGTTACGATGAGGATTTTTTTTTTAAATGTCACAATGGGCCACACTAATGCATGTGCTATGACAGTAAATGAACATTTGTGTTGTGTAGTATTGTAGATTATATCCAGATGAAGTGAAGCACGGGCCATGGACTTATAACTCCATTAGGAAGGAAGCATTCATATAGGAATCAGAGAAGTATGTGGAAAACCCCAACAGAGAGGAAGAGAGGCAGACGGAGGGATAAGAGAGAAAGATGGATCAGCGTAAAGAGAGTCAAGTGAGTACGACAGAAAAAGGAAAAGCTGCTGAGAAGGAAAGTGGCCCTTGTCAATTATTCATCAATTGCCTTTGATCAGAGATGGCAATGGTTTAGTGCAGAATGCATGGGGTACTTCAGTGTGTGTGTGTGTATGTGTGTGCATGTGTGTGTGTGTGTGTGAGAGAGAGAGAGAGAGAGAGACAGACAGAGAGAGACAGATGGAATTTGCTTTCTATACTCCAATACCCCAAAGTTTTAAGGGTAGGTTTGTGCAACTTTATACAACCAGGTGTGTGTGTGTGTGTGTGTGTGTGTGTGTACGTGTGTGTGTTTTGCTGGCTTTTCATTAGCACTTACTAAATCCACCAGGGAAATCTCAAACCGTCTTTGAAGTTTCACATAGGTGGTCCTGTACTTTTGTCCACAAACACATAACAAAGCGTGAAAAGAACACACACACATTCTATTACACACACAGTTCACAAAACATTTGAGCAAGGGGAGTGTCCGTGGGTGAGGGCATGTGTGTGTGTCTGTGTGTTGGTAACATTGATTTGTGTTGCCTCCTGGCCACGATTGTGGTGAGGTCTAAAAAGACAAAGAAACAGAAACAGGAATTTGGCCCTTTAAAACACACACTCGATTACATGCTATCAGTCTCAGAGACGCTGACACGCTACAGAAAGGTAGTGGCAGGGTTGAGTATGCATACATAGCTTGAAGATATTTGTGCTTTACTGCACTTTAAAGAGAAAAGGGATGAGATGGAGAGATGGGCGGAGAGCAAAGAGAGAAAGGCGAACAAACAATTCTGGGCTGCATTAGTAAGGGGGCGATGGAGCCTGTGGAAAATGGCAGGTATAGAGAGAGAGAGAGAGAGAGAGAGAAGCACAGACAGTTGAGCCATATTTCATTCCTGATTAGAACTGACAAAGTGTTATTGGAGGGATCACTCTCTGCAGCATTGTTTGCTTTAGCGAGTCACACTCAGATTTATAATGGCTGAAGAACATTAGCGAGATCGGAAGCTGCAGAGAAAAAAAGAGCACTAGCTGCATAGAAAAAAGAGACAGAAAGAGAGAAAGAGAGCAAGGGATTAAGGTCAGAATAATAGAGAGAAAGTGGGTGAGGTCAAATGGGGAGTAAATGTATCACCAATAGCAGTTGAGTACATGGAGACATGTATAAGTATTGTTCCTCACATTCTTATGTTGACTATTTGACCTTGCATTTGGATAATGACAGATACAGCTTTGAGTTCTAAAATTAATAAACAGCCTAGAAGAGCGACACATGTTCTAAAGACCGTAGCCCAACATATGTTTTTATAGTTAATGGACAACGAGTATGTGTGTGAGTACACGATTGCATGTGTGTGTGTGTGTGTGTGTGTGTGTGTGAGAGGGGAAGGGGGTTGGTTTAGGATCCAGCCAACTGTATTGTGCTAACCTCAGCATGAACCTAAGCTTTTTCTCTCTGCCGGAGAAAGAACGGTGCCGTCCGGCAACCAGTGTGTATGTGTGTGTGTAGTGGTGTTTGGCTTGGCAGGCCCATCAGTATTGCAGACCATAAGCTGTATAAAATGTATTGAGCATAATCCAGACTTCTGTTGACACTATACTTAAAACTTCTTCAGGACCATAAATGATTCAAAACAGTTACTTCATGATAATTTTATAACTGCAGGTGTTGTGGATATGAGGGAGTGTGTTATATGTCATGTGTATTATGCACAGGTAATGGAGCATGGCTAGTGGGCCTGAACAGCTCAGTTGAAGATGAAGCAGGGTTTTTATTTCTCCCTGAGATTTCACAAGATTAAATTCCTAGCTTTTACGGGCAAGTTTCTTTAATTATTAAAGGAAAAATCCACCATTAATGACTTGTAAAATAATCATTATAATGAATGTGATCTTTAGTGGCATCCAATATTTACTTTGTGATAAAGTTGAACTTTCAAAGTTTAAAAGTTTTTAGGTTAAAGTTTCATCAACATCCATCCATCCATTTTCTGTAGTGCTTATACTACACAGGGTTGCAGTGGAGCCTCGAGCCTACCCCATGGATCTTGGGGCACAAGGCAGATGACGCACTGGATGGGGTGGCAACCCATTGCAGGGCACAATCCATTCACGCACCATGGACAATTTGGAAATGCCAATCAACCTACAACACATGTCTTTGGACTGGGAGAGGAAACTGGAGTATCAAAACCCCTGAAGCATGAGGAGAACATGTAAACTCCATGCACACAGGGTGGAGGGGGAATTAGAACCTCCAGCCCTGCAGATGCAAGGCACACGTGTAACCACTAAGCCACCATGCCCCTTTCATCAACACGTTGTTGTTGTTTTTTTTTAACTATATCACCCATAATGCTGTTTGACTACCTGGATTTATGTGAGACTTATGTACCTCTGACATGGGAACTCATTTTACAGTAAGAAGTCCTACTTTGTTTATGAGCTGTAGTCGAATTCAGCATTAGCCCTTGCCCTTCTCTACCTAAAACGAGCATAACAACAAATTATCACCAGAATCAGCTCCAGATTGGCACAGTAGAAAAGCGTTTACCTTATTGTCCAGAGATCGTGTATTAAAATCCCAAGAATAAGACAGCCATCTGTGGCTTGCAGTGAAGAGAGCAAAATTGGCAATGCTCTCTGGGTGGGTGGGTCATACTCCCTCTCCCCTGTCAATTAAAGCTACGCTAGCCAATTACAGCTGTTTGTAAGCCCATGAATGAAGAAGAAGGCAGTTAGTTATTTTCTCTGAATGTGTTACTCCGTCCTGTGGTGGTGTATGAGCTTGAAAAGAGGTAGAAGTTGACTTCACATGTCTTGAAGGAAGCACCCTCCCCAGTTGTTAGTTGTCATTTGATACAGAAGAGTAATCTAGAGATTGGGGTAGAGGGAGTAGACACTCAGTAATTGTATACTTACAAAAAAACACTTCTGAATTATATTTTGTGTAGATATAGCTGACAGAATAGTTCATAGTTGTAGAACATATTCAAGAAAAGGGTGTTGCTCAGAGTGTTAAAACGCAAATTAAAGACTATAATTTGATTGTCTGTACTTACTTAAATATAGAGTATAACAAAATGACTTTCTTTTATACAGGTTAAGGAAGAACGCATTCCTGGAATGACAGCATCTTAGAATTTCCCTTCTGTGTAAGCCGGGCCCCTCCGATAACCAGATTGTGTGAAGATGTGTGAGTCACAGGTTAAATTAAAGGACAGAGTTTTAAGAAATCTTTATCTATTTATCTATTTATCTATCCATCTATGTGTGTGTGTGTGTGTATATGCATATATATATATATATATATATATATATATATATATATATATATATATATATATATATATATATATATTAATATAATCTGTTGGCAATGGAGAAAAATATCAACATTTATGTAATCTTTGAATCTGTAAAAATAAATAAATAAATAAATGTGTGTGTTGTGTGTGTGTGTGTGTGTGTGTGTGTGTGTGTATCTAATCAAGTGAAGCCAAAAAACTAATTATATCCAAGAAAGAAACACAAGAAGAGAACAAAGATTTGAAGAAGCATGTATGTGCCATTTAGCTCAGATGGAGATACACCCGGATCTCATTCTTACCTCATGATATTCCCAGTAAAAAAAAAAAAAAAGTCTGATTTTAAATATCACCTTTCTATACAGTGTTTCTTCAAAGTTTGTGAATAATTTAGAATTTTCTGTTTTTCTCCATAAATATGACCTACAACAACATCAGACTTTCACCCGTCCTAAAAGTGGATAAAAACAAGCCAACAAAACAAATGACACAAAATATTATACTTGGTCAATTACTTACATTTACATTTACATTTATTCACTTAGCAGATGCTTTTATCCAAAGCGACTTAAAAATGAGAAAAATACAAGCAAAGCGAAATATCAAGCAAAGAACAATACATGTACTACCATACAAGATCCATTAACTGCGTTCCAGAAGAAGCAAAGTGCACAGAGTAGAGGTGTAAGTGAATTTTTTATTTTCATTTAAAAAAATGTATGAGTTGGTTAGGTGTTCACAGAAGAGGTGGGTCTTTAGCTGTATTTTGAAGATGGTGAGAGATTCTGCCATCCGATTTACTTCTTTTTTATATTATGGAAAATTTACTTATATTAAGGAAAATTATCAAATATTGCATATCTGTGAAAACCTTTGCATTCAGTATCTGATGTGACCCCATCATGATGTGAGCAATAACTGCATCTAAACGTTTACGGTAAGTGTTGATCAATCCTGCAAATCAGCTTGGAGGTATTTTATCCCATTCCTCAGTACAGAACAGTGTCAACTCTGGGATATTGGTGGGTTTCCTCATATGAACTGATTGCTTCAGGTCCTTCCACAACATTTCAGGAAATTTGACTTGATATTTGACTTGATATAAGACTTGGCCATTCCAAAATATTACCTTCTATTTTTGGTAGAATGGCTTATGTGCTTGGGGTCATTCTCTTGCTGTCACAAGTCGTAACGGTGCGGATGGTGGAAGGAGGTAAGCGCACTTAAGAACGAGTGTAGTTTATTTACAAGAGGCAGGCAGACAAATCCAAAACGTAATCCAAAGGCGTAGTCAGGAAACAAGCGAAGGTCAGGCGAACGGCAAACAGGCATAAACTTGGGTCAAGGCAGATATCAACAACGTGGCATGGAAAACAGGGTCGAAAAACAAACATAAACATAAGCATAAGCACGAACGAGAGCTATGATAATGATCTGTGAGCGGATAACCCAGCGTGAACTATAACTAACAAGAAACTATGTTTACTATGTTTAATTAACGAGTAGTATATATACTGGCATGAATTAACTTAAACAGTGTTCAGCTGGAACTAATACGGACACACGTGGGGATTCAACCTATGACAGAAACGGGGCGGGGTCATGACGAACATAAACAAAACACACGTGCCCTCCCAGCCATTGACAGAAACAAAAACAAAGAGCACATGTTCAAATGTCACAACACGCATGTGCAACAGCACGAGAGCATGCTGCTTCAAGGGGGAACCGTGACACTTGCTACACGACCCACTTTCTCTTGAAATTTAGTTAATGGACAGATGTCCTGACATTTTCCATTAGAATTCGCTGGTATAAATCAGAATTCATTGTTCCATCAATGCTTGCAAGCCGTCCTGGCCCAGATGCACCAAAACAGGCCCCACCCACGATACTACCACCATCGTGTTTCACAGATGGGATAAGGTTCTTATACTGGAATGCAGTGTTTTCCTGTCAATTTAAACTAAAATGTTATATTTTGATCTCAACCATTCATCTTCTACTGCTTACTCCTTCTTCAGGGTCGCGGGGGAACCTGGAGCCTATCCCAGGGAGCACAGGGCACAAGGCAGGGTACACCCTAGACAGGGTGCCAGTTTGATCTCAACCATCTACAAAAAATATTTAGGCTTCCAATGTTCTCATGATCTTTGAACTACAGCAATGTTCTTTTTGGAGAACAGTGACTAGCATCTCCTTGCAACCCTGCTATGCACACTATTGATTTCAGTGTTCTCCTGATGGTGGTCTCATGAACATTACCATTAACATTGGTGGAGTCCACACTCTTTAGAAATGTGTTCTATTAGTGCATTAATTTGTCTGTTCCATTAACTACATGAAATGTGCATTATTACTATCATCATCCAATCCACTGATTAGCTGCACTGTTTAAACTGGTTAAATAGATCTGACCTAAACCTGATGTCAATTCTGTGCTTTTGGATAATATTCAGTGATATACAGTGGGGTCCAAAATTCATGGTGCCCCATGTTGACTCTATGAACATTTTCATTGGAGGAGGAGCAACAGACAGGGCACTTAATGACAGGGCTGATCGATTGGGCTAGTTTGAAGATATTCTGTGGCTGCCAAGATCTGTTTTTATAGCAAGTAATAGTAATTCAATCTAATAGATTTCCACAAACAAAGGCAAAGTGTAAGTTCAGACAGTGTGTCTATGATGTACAGAATAAATTCTATTTTAAAATATCTTGCAAAGATTTGGAGAGGGATGAAGGGTGGGATCATGGAGTGGATAGGTTTCAATTTGCCATTTAAACTATTAAATAGTAACTTATGGCACTTAACCTACTAAGTCATGTGCTATAGCCAGAGTTGGGTTACTGTAATCTATTTACTTTTTCTGGTAACGCAGTAATTTTTAAATTTAAATTCATGTAATTTGATAATAGTTACTGATGTAAAATTAATTGCATTACAAAAAACATGATATGAGCAGAGCATAAGAAAAGATAATGTACTTTGCATGATACTGTAGCAGCTAGTAGTAGTATGATCGCTTAGTTGTGCCTCCCCTTGACTAGTGACATGAAACAAGCCTAGTTAGAAAAGTTTTATATTTTATCAGTCTGTTAATACTACAAACAGTGACAACACACGAGGCAAGTGTTATGATAAATCTAACTTTTTCTCATCATGTCATACATTGGCATGCACTAAAATTATTGAACGAGCTACACGTTTCACTTTGTAGTGTTTTTTTAGTAATTTACCAAACACTGATTACGGCCTCTCTATTGAATTTTGTTTGAAAGTGATCCTGCCACACCAAAATATATGGTCATGAGCCACTGCTGGGCTATAGTATAAGTGTGTGATAAATATAACACACTAATTTCAAAAATATATTTTTTGATTCAGTAGCACAAAGTATTAAAAATGTTACACAAAGTATGCTAATCAAATTAGTACAAAAACTACTAACACAAATAACCTATAAATTTGATAGATTTAACTTTTTTCTGATAGCATCGTATATATCCAAATCTCAGTCAATTCCACCAACAAACTTTGGGCCACAATTCTTTCCTGATGCTTGTGTGATGAGGAAATAAGCAATATTGGCAGAAATATGGTTGTTACTGTTTTTAGCTCTGTGACATCTTCAGAAACCGTGTTAACACATCTACTTGAAGTGACTGTGTGATGATTTATAGATGCCACTTGGGTAATGGTAAACTTTTATCTATAAGCTTTCCTTATTGTTAGCTCATTTAACCTTGTAGCTCCCAAAGATCTTCTAAATCTAAAAAGCTTTAGACATTCCAAAAAAAGTGTTTTGATACAAATTCCTCTTCCATGCTCCATGTTCTACCATGAGAGAACCAGTTCTCATTGGTTGATCTTTATGTGACATAACTTGCCCAATAAAATTTTTGTTGATTGCCATCAAGGAACACAATATCACTAACCTGATGCACATTTAATATATTAAGCTCAAAGGTGTGGTACATTGTCTGAGTGGGAGTATGTGTGTGTGTGTGTGTGTGGTTGTGTCAGGTAAGATAGATTTGGACATTTCCTGTTGCCTGAAACATCCATGTAAGTAAAAACAGATGGCACACACACACAGACATAACATTAAATCTAGAGGGACTCTATGACAAAGCTCGGACTGTTTTCGCACCTGCCGCATAGAGTGAAACCTACAGACGGACACATCCATATACACACACGCACACCCACACGCCAAGGAAAGAGAATCCCCTCACTACATCAAGTTCATGGAATGGTCGTGACCGAGTGTGTGAACGTACGTGTGTGTTCTTAATTGGAAAGAGGAGCATGATCCACAGGTGAGCACTGCTGAATGGCACACCTGTGTCATTGTCAGTCGACCTCGGAACCTTCACCCTCGACCTGTAACTGTAGCGCTGGTGTACAGGGCCTCAGAGGGACCAGACAGAGATACACATCCTGCTCCTTCTGTGTGTGTGCGTGTGTGTGTGTGTGTGTGTGTGTGTGTGTGTGTGTGTGTGTGTGTGTGTGTGTGTGTGTGTGTGTGCGTGTGTGTGTGTGTGTTATCTGCTTTCTATCATTCAGGTCATAGGAACAATATCTGGGAAGAAGCTTCATCTATTTACTGCCACTCTATGTCTAACACAGACATGGAAAAACAAAGCACTGGAAGAAAACCTTAAATTCACACAATGCAGCACTCACTTCAGAGAGAGAGCAAGAGATAGAGAGAGAGAGTCACACACCACAGCTGTTCAAGCCATCAGTGTGTGTATACCTCAGAGTCGACAACTACCTGTGACTCATAACAGCCAATAGCCTTGCCATCAGCAACCATTTAACAGTGTGTGTATGTTGTTATTGTTGCCATAATGAGTGCTGATGGAGTTAAAGGGGAGGTGAGTCAAGGGAATAATATGCAAGTCAACACTCATATTAACTCCTAATGGAGATTTTTTTTCCCCACAGTCAAAACATATACACAGACGCACACACACATAGTGGGACCACATGTCCATAGAGAGAGGTGCTAAGTGGACATGTCATGCCAAATTGGGTCTTGATTTTATGAGGTTCTCTTTCTTCCCACACTTATTTTTAATTGAAATGTTGACCTTTAGCACCATGTACACAGCCTAGGGGATGTGGCGTTTCTTTAGAACTTGATTAATGTACATGGTTGGATGAATTTAGAGGCTAATTTTATATTATTTGAATGTAGTGGAACTAAAATATCTCTTTACAATACATTTTTTTAAACCTTTGTGTATGCTTGATTGGTTCAATCTCAAAGCTTTTGGTAGAGTAAAGCCTGTGAATGCACCTGTCAACAATGATGAAT
Organism: Ameiurus melas; assembly: GCA_012411365.1. Classification (NCBI taxonomy): domain Eukaryota; kingdom Metazoa; phylum Chordata; class Actinopteri; order Siluriformes; family Ictaluridae; genus Ameiurus; species Ameiurus melas. Next base: position 9,681,737 of record CM022766.1, on the reverse strand, counting down.
TATGCTAAAAATGTGTAGATGTGTGGTTACACTCACATTTTTTCAGGTTTGCAATACTCTTTTTCCAATCTTTAGCTGTCTAGTTTCATTGATTCTGTGTCCAGTGTAGACTCAGATTCCTATTCAGGAGTGGAACTTGATATGGTCTTCTGCTGTTGTAGCCCATCTACTTCAAGGCTCGATGTGGTATGTGTTATGAGATGCTTTTCTTCGCACCATGGATATAAAGAGTGTTTATTTGAGCTACTCTAGCCTTCCTGTGAGTTTAAATCAGTCTGGCCATCCACCCCTGACCTCTCTCATCAACAAGGTGTTTTTCGCCAACAGAACTGCCGCTCACTGTATGTTCTTTTGTTTTCCAAGTTATTATGTATAAACTCTTCAGACAGCTATGCATGAAAATCCCAGGAGATCAGCAGTTTCTGAAATACAACCATGCTCTGGACAAATGTCTTCTAAAGTTCTAAAATGCAGTTATATTCAACCTAATATTTGTTTAAAGTTTATTTTAAAAAGTCTATCCGGTTAGTTTTTGTTATCACTTACATCATAACAGCTCTAAACAGTCGTTTGCTGACCAGTGTCTCTGCAAAAATACAGCTTGTCTTGATAGTGAGTTATGCTGTTAAAGAAAATGAATCAATACCATACGGACTGTGACATATGTGGTATTGTGGTAGTGCTGTGATATTACTTCAGAGCTTTGGTGTACAAAATGTTAGTTTAAGAGTGAATGAACAGACAAACAGTATTATTCTGTAGTTAATATTTATATAGATGTTACAGTGTGCAGTTTCCATGCCTCACACAAAGACAACACAGGAATATAATATGCAGTTATAAACTTTGTGCTAGATATAAATATTGAATAAAATATTGAATAATATATATATATATATATATATATATATATATATATATATATATATATATATATATATATATATATATATGTGACATACTGAAGCAGAGCATGATCAGTATGCAGTATTTCAGCATGATAACTACCCCAAACACACCTTCAAGATGACCACTGCCTTGCTAAAGAAGCTGAGGTGAAAGTGATGGACTGGTCAAGCATGTCTCCAGACCTAAACCCTATTGAGCATCTGTGGGGCATCCTCAAACAGAAGATGGAGGGCACAAGGTCTCTAACATCCACCAGCTCAGTGATGTCATCATGAAGGAGTGGAAGAGGACTCCAGTGGCAACCTGTGAAGCTCTGGTGAAATGCCCAAGAGGGTTAAGGCCATGCTGGAAAATAATGGTGGCCACACAAAATATTGATACTTTGGGCCCAATTTGGAGATTTTCAATCATAATTGATTATGAAAATATTTGGAAATGAATGTAATTATAGATTAGATGGTCTGTTGATGTCGGGGAGGAGGGGGGCGTGTTTATGTGTTTACGCAAACACACACAAAATGGCAGAGAACACAGAAAACCCCATTGTAGAAAAAAAGTGTGCATTCGAATGTAAGGTATGGGAGCATTTGACATTAAATGCAGCAAAAAATATGATAACTTGCATGCTGAGCTTGTGTGGCACGAGAGTACCACAATAATGCATGAGCACATGAAACAAAAACATGTTGGTGTCATGGACGAAGGTGAAACAACAGCACGGTAAGCAAAAACTTGAGTATGTCCACATTATATGAACATGTGAAAATGCTATAGTCTACTTTAATTTAATGCTATTGTGTAAACAGCTTTGTTTACTAACTTCGGGACAGTCACACGAGATCTATTTTGTCTCGAGCATCATGTGCAGCGTATTGATGGATTAAAATAGCACTACCATAGTTAAATTAAAATGGTGTGTCCAAAGTGAAGCACTAAATCTAAAGGCAGTTAACAACAGCAGCAGTACAATATTTTTTAGTCATTCTAGTGGTTATCAACAAATGCTTATGCATTTGTGCATTAGTGCAAGACTGTTAGCTTGCTGTATTTCTCCGTTTCGTTCTTTTTTTATAATTTTTATCTGTTTAACAATTAACTTTTATCTGTTTTTCAAATGCAATCTACTGTGGCTCAACAACGTTATATAAATTAAATGAATTAATTAAATGCGTTATACAATTTACATAGTTTTGGTTTATATTGTCACATCTGAAGTAGAACATGTAAAAAAATTAACAAAAATGGTTAAAACATATGCTATATTAATTATATATTATTTTGATTTAAATATATATATATATATATATATATATATATATATATATATATATATATATATATATTAATCATGGCCATCAGCAATTATCATTATAATCATTGAAAATATTGAGTTACATATAAATTGCTTCTCCTTGTATACTTATGTGCTTTTTTTTTTTTTTTTTTTTTTTATTCAGAAAGAAACAGTTCTCTTTGAGTGAATTTGTTTAGAGAAGAAATCCCAGAGATACCACTGAACAAACAATAACATTTGTTGTTTGTTATTGATAATTTTGATATTTCAAATTCTGCTGATTCTTATTACAAATATGTTTGTATTTCATTATGTATTCTTAATATCATAATATGAACTTATATGAGAACAACTCAATATTTTTTGTTTGTTTTGCTTATTTTTATTTTGGATACTTAAAGAAGTTTTACTGTTTAAAAACTGAACAAGTTTTATTTTTGTAATGTGTGGATTATACTTTTAAAAGTAAATTTTTGGCTATCTTTTTAATTATGTTTACGTTTTTTTTTTTAAACTGGACAAACTGTGGACAAACAAGAAATGTTTTATTTAAGGTTTACATGTTAAAAAAAAAAGATTATATTAGTAAGACTGTATGTGCCTTTTGCATTTTTATAGACAAATACCATGATTTAGGAGTTCATTTCATTATAATAAACAAAATCTATTTGAAAAATTTAAAAAATGATTGTCCATTTAATCGATTAGCAAAACAATCGTTAGTTGCAGGTGTACTTTCTATACATGCATCTGTTATGCTTTCTGTCCTGTCTATGCCACTGTATTCTCATTTGTTTTTCCATTATGTGTCATCATTAGTCTCAGCTGTTTTGTGTTCAACCTTAATGATTGTTATTTAAACTACTTGTGTGTCTATATGCGGTTAGAAGTATTGATTATCACTGTGCCAAGCTTTTGATTCGCGTTTTTGGTTTCATGGTTTTGATCTTTTATAGCATAGCATTCATTGATTCTAGTCTACCTGCTTTAATGTCCTTTTGCTGATCACCTTTTCCTGTTTTGACCATGCCTGTTTTTCTAGACTTAGATTTGTCTGTCAATTTCTCATCTTATAAAGGTCCTACATGCACTTGCATCCATCCTCCATTTTGTGATTTATGTGACACAGTACTTCTCTCGTATTTACAAACCCTGTTGTTATATTTGTTATATTACATTTTCAATGATTATAAGACATATCATGCCCGATCCCTAATTTCAGACCTGGGGTAATTCATCATTTTCAGTTGCATTTTCAGATGATTTTATTTCCATCCAATGGTACGGTATGATATTGTGTGGTGAGGAATGGCATGGTATGATGCGATGAGGTGTGGTATGGTATGTGGTAGTTTGGTAGGTACGGCTGCAACTAACAATAATTTTCATAAGTGTTGATTAAAAAAATTTTATTAATAAAAATAAATAAATACTATATATATATATATATATATATATATATATATATATATATATATATATATATATATATATATATATATATATATATATACGATATACCCTATACACACACACACACACACACACACACATATATATATATATATATATATATATATATATATAGTGTAGAAGGAGCCAACCCTGCTGAGAAACGTTCTTGAAAGAACTCCAGGACTGTAGCTACTGTGCAGTTCACTGGGTCTACAGTGGATCCCTGCGGATGGGAATCTCCTAAAGATTGTCATCTCGCAGGGATATTATCTCTCAGAACCACATTCGAGCTGGCCAAAAAGACGCTACTAGCAGCAGACATAGACTGTCTTGGCGAACTCTCGCTAGAACTTGTGGGAGCAGACCGATTGGGGGAACTGCGTACAGATGTGACCTCGGCCACATGTGCACCATGGCGTCCAGCCCTAATTGTGTGGTAGGAGTGAGGGCGACCCACAGCGGGCCATGTGTTGTCTCCTTGGAGGTGAACACATGCTATCCCGCTTGGCCAAACCTCGCCGTATGGACTCCTCCACTTGTGGATGGAGCCACCCTTCTCCAGATGAGGGTCGCAAGAGAGAACGTGAGCTGGACAGCTGTCTAAGACTGCGCTCCAGCACATGAGGGGGGTGTCTCTCATTACTGTCTTGCGCTAAGGAGACACCCCTATAGTGTGACCCAAGGCTAGAAGCCAGGGACACTCAAATTCTCAGAGCATGTAGGCATTGTCGCATGACACTGATTATTCTCAGAGGTTTTGTCCTTGGACCAAAATATCAGGCTTCTGGGGGAAAACCATGCATAAGCCATAATTATAACCCCACGATGTTGAATTATTCGGGCATTGTGGGGAATGAACGGCATGTCTATTTAGCTATGCTGAAGGTGGAGGAGGTGCTTTCGAGCTACCTCTCTCCATAGATAGCAGGTAATTAGGGGGGCCGGCTTTGCATCCAAACCACTGTATAAGGCCACCGTGGCATTGGTGGGCAAGCCTATGCAGTAGTATTCTTGCATGTGGGTCACAAACCAGGCCTACAAACCAGATCTACAAGCTTAGGCAAGGCCTTCCTGTATCCTAGGCCAGATTATATTCCTAAAGTGCCTAAATGTGATACCCAACTTGTGGTGTTGCAGGCTTTCAGCCCCTCTTTGTTCCTCACAATGAAACAAGATTAATTGCACCTTCTGTGTCCAGTCAGGGCCAGTGGCGTAAGTCAGAGCAGCTTCTGGTCTGCTTGGCGGCGACAGTAAAGATAATGCTGTGTCAAAGTAGCGCATCTCTAATTGGATAGCGGATCTCTATTGCTTATGAGGCGTGTGGTCTCGCTACGCCTCTGGGAATAAGGGCTCAATCCACTAGGGGGGTTGCCTCCTCGAAGGCTTTGTCCAATGAGGTACCCTTACAGGATGTGTGTGCTGCTGCAGGGTAGTCTATGCCACACACATTCATTCGATATTACAGCCAGGATATTCATTCCGCCCCAGGCCGTACCCTCAGAATGAGAGGGTATGCTTGTTCTCATGGTGTTATGCTAAATGCAATGTGAAGTTCCCTTTGAAAGGGAGCGTCTGGGTTACACATGTAACCCTGTTCCCTGAGAAGTGAACAAGATTTATCTTAGAAGGGCATAGCTTTGTCATTCCAGGGCAGGCCTGTGAATTGCGTCTTCACTTCAGATTATAGAGGCTGACAGCATGCTTCACAGGTGCCATATATATATCACGTGACACGCTTAATTACTACGTTACCTGATCATGGCAGGCTTAGAAATAGGCATGATTTTACACAACCCAGCGCTCCCATAGTGTTATGCTAAACGGAACATCTTGTTCGCTTCTCAGCAAACAGGGTTACATGCGTAACCCAGATGATCTCCATGGTGTTTAATATAAAATGTACCCTGCCTTAGAGGACTTTCTTCCTCATGTTGGGAATAAAAGTTAATGTTGACATAAACAGTAAACTGAAGAAAGTCATTGTCAGTGACTCTGGGTGTATGAAATAATGCACCGTCGACAAGGAAGTGGTTTATACTTCCGGCTAGTAAAAAAAACCCAGTAATGATATATTTGCTATGATATTACTTTTCTAAAATCCACACACTAGATGGTAGAGTATGCAGTCCATAGTGTATAGTACTTTATTTGGGACACAACTTTAGCATTTACTCTACAAAGCGTGTTTTCAGAACAGAAATAATATAATGAGTGCAGCACACAGACCAACTTATTGATAATGACATTCTTATTTCCTATATATCTACTAAAAATTTATGGGCGGTTGTGGTGCAGTTGGGTAGAGGGGTTGTCCCCTAACAAACAGGTTTTTTTTTCCCCCCCCCCCCCCCCCCCCCCCAAAAAGCGCCCCCGGCCAAACAAAAAAACCCCCCCCCCCCCCCCCCCACCCAAAAACAGCACCCCCCCCCCCCCCCCCTCTTTCTGTTGTGTGTGTGTGTGTGAGTGAGAGAGAAAAAAAGCAGTGTAAAAGCGCGTTTTGCATTTTTTTTTTTGGGGGTTGGTTTTGCGGGCGGGGGGGCGCCAACTACAAAATTCTTGGCAGGACCACAACCCCCTTTCCCTGGGGGGGCACTTTTTTTTTTTGTTTTGTTTTTTTTTTTTTTTTTGTGGGGGGGGGGGGGGGGGTGGATAAAAGCGCTATATAAGTGCACACTTACCATTTACCATTTAAAAACAATGGCTATAAGCTCAACAACCAAGACCATGTGAAGTGTTTGAGGTTGTGATTGTGTGTTGTATGCATGCATTCAACGTATGTGTTCTGCTTCTTTCTCACACTTCCTCATCCCTCGTTTCCTGTGCTGATGGATTTTAGGGTTGTATGAATGAACACAGGTGGTCGAAGTTTCTCTGTCATTTCCTACGCCTAATTCAATCACAGACGAGTGAGGATCTACAGCCAGCCTTGATTTAAATACTCACACTTGCGTGTGTGTGTGTGTGTGTGTGTGTGTGTGTGTGTGTGTGTGTGAGAGAGAGTTTCGGGGAGACTCGGTCTGGCTCAGCTGGGTCAGAGCAGGTGACCCCCAATGATGCGGCTGCTCATGTGTTAGTGTAACAGGATCTCAGGGTCACCTCCCCTGCTGACTCTTTGAATAGACTAAACACATGTGGCTCTCTCTTTCTCTCATATAATGGTTCCGTCACTAATGTGTCTGTCTAATAGCTCTAATGCACAGCGACAGTATGAGAAAGAAACACCGCTGAGACCTAAACCTCACCAAGGCCTCCACTTTCCCAAAGGACCCAGACTCAGTGTCACTTTGCTTATCGAGGTAAAAAATCTGTAAAAAAAAAAAAATAATAATAAAAATTTATCTGATGATAAATAATTAATTAAACAACATGTGCAATTATATTACTCGAGAGAAGTAAGTAGTAGCTGAGCTCAAATCAAAAACTTATAATACTTTGTTCCAGACCATCTCTTTAGATTTTTATAGCAACAAAGTTACTTAGTTTAGTTTTAAAATAACCAATATATTTAATTTGCATAATTAGATCAGTAATAATATTGTAAGTTGTTTTTTTTTTTTTTTTCTGTTTGGACAATATCCTGATATCCTGGCAGCTGTATGTTCACAGGTGGGAGTGTACTATAAATAAGAAATAAAATGAAATAAAATGAATTTTAAGGTTTCAGGCCAAAATGACATTTTTCTTGTATAAAACATAATTAGACTACTGAATAATTCAAACTGTACAGAAAAGCCACAGTACTTATACTATTATTATTATTTTGGAATATTTATATTTTACCTGAGTAATATTGAAATTGAATATTTGAATAAATTTAATCTTTAAAAAAATGTGTAAACTTTTTACTCTTTACATATTTGTCTACTCAGTGGTCTCTTCTTTGAATGATGTATTTTAATCAAATGGGCTCAGTTTGACATCCAATCATTTCAGTTTAGCATTAAATCTAGTTCAATAGTGTAGAATATATATATATATATATATATATATATATATATATATATATATATATATATATATATATATATATATAATTTATTTATTTATTTTATTTTTTTTAAATGACATGACATTTTTTCATCTGCGGTGACCTACTCATGCCACATAATGTACTGTAGTTAGTGACATGTCTATTTGTGTGCAAGTCTTAGACTCATGCAGTGTAATGCTGTAGAGCAAAGATGCCTAAAAAATAATTAAATGAAATGTTGAAATGTTGAAAATTAAATGAAAAGTTAATATTTGGTGTGATGACCCTTTGGTTAAAAAAATAAATAAATAGTAGTCTCAGGTAAAGTTTGTTCAGTTTTATAAGGATATTAGCTGGTAACTATTACTGAGCATCTTTCAAAAATAGCCACAGTTTTTTTGGAGACTTTGACTGTTTCACTTGCTTATAAGTTACCCTGCTTTCTCTACTAATGCCAGGTTAGACAGGCATCAATTCCAGTAGCTAATATAACGTGAAATTTTAGCTAATGGTACATATTGAATGTTGTACATATTGAATGATGTTTTCAGGCAAACATGTGTAGTTGCTGTAAAACAAAACTCATCTTCTAACAGTTTTAGATATATAATAAAAGTGACTTTTCACATGAAAAATGACACAAACCTAATTTGAATTGGACATATTTTATTTTGTTCTTGAGTACTTTTTAAGATTCATCTTTTTCATTTACACATTTTTCCACTTTTAATTGAGTAAATTTTGACACATGATCTATACTTTCAATTAAGTATAATTGCTCTGTATTTTTCCACCACTGCATATTATTAACATAGTGTAATGTGGCTGGGTAACACTGCAGTGAAGTGAGTAGCATTATTGCCTCACAGCTCCAGGATATCTGGTTCAATCCTGAGCTTGTGTTAGTGTATGTGTGGAGTGTTGCATTTTTTTTGCCTGTCCACATTGGTTTCCTCCAGGTTCTCTGGTTTTCTTCTTCCTCTCAGAAGACATGATGTTAGGTGTAATTAATTTTAAAATTGACCCGTAGATATGAATATGTAGATGAATGTCATTGTGTGTGTGCTCTGCAATAGACTGGCATCCCATCTGGGTGTTTTCCTGCCTCCCAGCCATTGTTCCCAGATCTACCACCCCCTGACCAAGATAACAACAGATTACTGAAAGTGAGTGCAATAGTGTCACAAGGAATGAAATGTACCTTCACATGTTCACATGTGATTAAATATTATGCAAATAATGACAAATATACATATGAGATTATTCTGTAAGGGAAAGGAGCCATATAAGGTAGTTACAGACACAAATAGAAATAAATAATATGACAAATATTATGATTATAGCTACAAGACAAGCAGGTCACCTACATTTGTATGCATACTTCTCAATAGGAGTAGTAGGAGTTTGGTTTTCTAGCTATAGTCTGGTGAACAGCATTATGGGATTTGCTACAATAAGAAGGACACATGCTAAGCCGACAAACATAAATTAAATAAATTATTAAAATAAATAACTAAATGTGCTGCCTGCCTGAGCTGAAACAGTAAAGTGGAAATGTTTTTAGCACAATTTAAATTTGAGTAAAAATGTAAACACTGTCCTATGTATTTAATGCAGTGTGAAATCAGAGAATGCTTTTGTGTGAAAAGTATGTGACTTTTGAAAGAAAGGTGATCTGGTCACCAGAGCTATATAAAAAAAGTGAGCTTCAGATGATGCATAGGCTGTCCCTGCCTGCCATGCATACACACACAGATACACAGCTTGTCAAGCTATACTCCTGACTGTGAACTTGGCCTTTCTGTCCCAGTGTGGTAACCCAAAACTTCGCTGAGCAGACGGCTGAAAGATGGAGGGTATGAGGGGGTGGGGTTGGGAAGTATGGAGAGCCAAGTGAATAAAGGGAAAAAGGGAGGAGGTCTTTAGGGACCCTGTGTGCATTTTAGACCCATCAATGTCACTTAACTTACTAAACTGTGATATATTAGTATATTAGAGTATATGGTGAATGGGTTGTCACTGAGTATACACACTTAAAACGATATAATATGTGTGCTTTTAAAAATATTTATTTTTTGCATCATGGTCTAAAACTTCCTGACTAACGGTGCATACATACAGTACGTGGATGCACACACACACACACACACACACACACACACACACACACACACACACACAGAGGAAGTGGAGCATATCAGAATGACTGGTGGTTGTCCCGCTGTGATGGTGGTTTCGCTCTGACTTTTCCTCCCCCAGAAAAAAACAACTTGATCAAAGTACAAACTCCAAGAATGTGTGTTTTTGATATTTTCATATCCGCTGATTCTCAGTACAGACAGCTGTGGATGTTGAAAATTCTATGAATCAACAAATCATTCTGTAACCTTTATGAATGGCATGCTAATAAGGGGACATGCTCACATGCACACTCACACACGGGACCTATGAATGGTATTAGTTTACACACCTACCCATGTAAATACACACATACACACACACCAACACACTTCCCAAATCCCTTTCTCATGGTTTGTGTATACATTGCTACCCATAGAAAGATTTTCCTTAGTTTTGTAATAAAATATATATTTTTTCTAATAGTGAAGAGATGCAAATGGTGAAGTAACATGGAATTATGATTATTAAACAAATTTGTTTTTGTTCTGTATTATGGTCAGGTTTGACATTGAATTTAAGGTTGGAATACACCCTGGATAGGATGCCAGTCCATCAAGCTACTATTCACGCACACACACACACACACACACACAAACACACACACACACACACACACACACACACACACACACACACACACACACACACGCGTCTATCGGCAATTTAGCAAAGGCATTCCACCTACCAGCACCTTTTTGGCAGGTGGGAGGAAACCAGAGAACCCAGAGTAAACTGATGTGTACACAGGGAGATCATGGGGAACTCCACATTGATAGTAACCCAAAGCTCTTGTTCCAGCCAGAGACCATGGAGCTCTGAAGCAGCAATGATAACCGCTAAACCAGCATGCTACCTTTTAATAAATCAGTATACAACAAATATACTCATTTGTTAATAAATTTGGCAACAGTGTTGTGTGTGATGTGCTTGCCATTGTGACAACTTCTTTATCTAGCCATGAGAATGATTTCAGTATGTTCTTCTTTTGTCAAAGGCATTTGTAAAGACTATCTGAAAAAAAGAAATATAATATAAACTAAGTATGAAAGCTTTTGGAAAACATTTTGATAAGTAATAATTTCCTCTATGTATTAGTAAGTAATTTAGGACACCCTGTATATGTTCTTATATTAAACCACTGTTAACCAATCAAAAATCCAAATTTGCATTCTTTTGTCTTGACGAAACATTGCACAGACTTGTCATCTATTAGCTGCTTGCTTTCTACACTAATTTAAGTTGCATATAATTTTTTCAGCTTGGCTGTCTCTCTTCTCGAGTGAAGGGAGCTGGGCATCCAAACCTCATGGTTTGACACTGGCGGTTGTCGGGGGGCATGCCAGCTCAAATCATGGGAGTCCCAGGTGGATCTGGAGGAAGAGCAAGAGATGGGTGAGTCCCTTTCACTTGCTCTTTTCTCTGGTTCTGAGTTTGAGTACCGAGATGTCATGATAAGATCTAAATGTCGCACACTCCAGCATGCACCCCCCTCTTTTCAGTCGCATCTGTTAAAGCTGGTATGAACAAAGGGTATTTCTGAGAAATATTTCTTTTCATATCCAAAGGGAGAATATTGTGGAAGACAGACATCCTACTGAAGTAGGGGCTGAGACCCGGAGAATGAAGTGGTTGAGGCCTCCTATAGCTCTGTTTTTAGAAAAGGGTGTTCGTCAAAACCAGTAAAGTCTGCTGCTGGTAGCTCTGCTTTGACTAACTCCAAGTATGGTTTTCAGGCATCATAGCTTTGTAGCAGAAGTGTAGGCTATAAGTCTGCCCCTGAGGGGGATCAACTCTTAGTTGTTTCTCAATCAAGGTTGGGAGAACCTTTTCAATACGAGAGCTTAATCCACAAGGAAGTGTATTCTGTAATACGCATATATTATTTTGTGGAATGGATATTGCCGATAGAAACAGTAACTGAGGTGCTGGGATTCTACAGGGGCGCATTCAAGCAGACTTAGGTGGTTATACTTGAGGGTGAGGCTTCCTCTAAGTCATTACCTGAGGGTCAGCTGTAAGATGAGACATTCTGTTTGTTCAAGAACTGTTTTTGTGCTGTAGAGGAACTAGCCTTCGGTGGGTGTGCGTGTGTGTGGGTGCTTGCGTGTGGGCATGAAATCGTGCGGTGACTGTCTCAGTTGTCTGCGGGGTTGCCGGAGTCACGCCGGTGCTTTCCCGAATGATGACGGTCCCGTCCGGCCGTCAGGCAACACCTCATTTGCAGCCAGGGGGCAGAGTCTTCGCTTGCATCCGAGTCGTCTGGGAAAATAAAACACACACAACATCGGATAACATACATAGAGCCACGTGCACATATATTGTGAGAGTTCTCTCTGCGAATGGAATAGCGCCCTTTTATTCTCTCACCTCACCTGCTGGATGGTTGAATTCTACCATGCTGCGCGCCATTCACCAGCCATGTGTGTGTCATTGGCCCCGCCCAACTGCCACATGCACTACAGCCGTCCAAAACATTGTTGGTACTGAAGCGGAGCCATCTCTTCAGCACCACCGTGGCAGTCACGGAAGGATCTGTCTGTCGGTCCTTTGCGACAGTACCCCCCTCAGCTCCGAGCCAACTGCCGCCGCGTGTCAGGCCCACAGTGGGTCCCATCTCCACCTTTATAGCCTGGCGACAGGCCTCTGTCACACGAAAAGGCCGATGTCGCACCACCACTCCCGGCTGGGTCTTGATCTCATGGTGGACCAGTTGCGTCATCCCTGGGCAAGTGGAGAAAACATCCGTGAATTGACCCACCAACTCTGATAACTCCTGTCTTTGCCTGGGAATGAGGTCTTCACCCAGCTGGACAAAAGCACCCTCATCGTAACCTGCTCCTTCGGATCCCAAACGCAGACACTACTGATGCTGGCTCTACCCACTTCTTTAGCAGGTTTACGTGGTATGTTTGCATCTCTGCCTGCTTGTTGGGCTGTTGCAGGCGATAGTTTACGGCTCCCTTCCGCTTGAGAACTGTGAATGGCCCTTGCCATCGGGCTAAGAACCTGTAGTAGTTGTTCGGCACCAGTAGGAGCACTGATCGCCAGGTCGGAACTCTCGGGGTTGTTTTGGGTAGTCATACACTCGTTTCTGCTCCTCCTGGGTGGCTCTCATATGCTCTTGGACAATCGGGGCCAGTCGGTCAATCTTCTCCTGCATCTCCTGCACGTACTCAATGACTGAGTGGAATGCGGAGGGCTGTTCCTCCCAGGCTTCCTGGGCCTCGTCCAGCATCCAAAGAGGAGTTCGAACGGGGTAAAGCTTGTGGAGGCTTTGGGGCACTCCCTGACAGCAAAGAGGACGTAGGGTAGGAGGAGGTCCCAATTTCTCCCTTCCTCATTTACCACCCTCTGTAGCATCAGCTTCAAGGTCTGGTTGAACCTCTCAATGAGCCCGTTGGTCTGGGGCTGGTAGACAGACTCCTTTAGGTGCTTAACCTGCAACAGCCGAGACAGTCTCCAGGGCCACATCTGCAGTCTTCATGCCTCCTTGCAGCAGGCCTATGGCATGTTCACGCAGGTAAGCAGGCACCTAGCCATCTTTCTTCTGGTGTTTTTC